>CAWUFW010016512.1:0-306076 GCA_963921515.1 Calotriton arnoldi
TCTTTATGAAATTTTGCAAAAGGTTGCACTTTTTAGGTTAGCTCCTATCTTGAAAGTTTGGGGGTGATTTGTCAGCGGGGGCTGAGAAAAAGGGGGGTCCCAAAACGCGTTTTCTCCATGTTAATTTCCATAGGAAATTTTGCGACGAGCTACAGCCCGAACTGCTGAACGGAATTACCTCAAATTTGGCAGAAAGGTAGAGCTTGGTTCAGAAAGCGACCTTTTTTTTAAATGAAAGTAAATCCGTTCAGTAGTTTTTGAGAAATACAAAAAATAAGAGTCAAAAAATCAATTTCCCATAGGAAACTTTGTGCAAGGCTACAGCCGAAACTACTGAACGGAATTACCCCAAATTTGGCAAAAGGTAGTGCTTGGCTCAGAAAGCGACCTTTTGTAAAATGGTGTAAATCCGTTCAGTGGTTTAGCTGAGAAATAAGAAAAATAAAAGTTTCGATATCTGGGCGGAGCCTAAGTCCCGTGCACGAGCTTCACTGTGATTGGCTGCTGAACACTCCAAACCAGGGAAGTGTTGGCAGCCATCTTGTGGCTCCGGTAGAAGCGAAGTCACTAGAAAACAGAAAACAAAGGTATAAAACAAGAGAAGGGGCAGGGTAGAAACTACTGTGACCCCTAGGCCTGCTCAGGGGTCCCAGAAGGACCCCAGGGCCAAAAAAGCATTTTTATTAAAAAAAAAAATCAGCGCAATTCGCGCTGGGGTCGCGGGTTCCCGCGTTTATTTTAATGAGGTCCCCGGGTGGGCTAGGTCCCGCGAGGCATTTCTTAAAAGTAATAGCTGGCGGTCGCTGGGGCTGCGGGGGCCCGCTGGGGTCCCACAGCGCCCGGGCTTCACTCATGTTGGGAGGGGGTTGCGCGGCCCCTCTCCTGGAGCCCTCCATGTGCTTATAACTTTGGCGTCGTTTGAGCGAATCTTGACGAAATTTTCAAAAAGTTTCTCTTTTGATCGGCTCCTATCTTGAAAGTTTGGGGTGATTGGTCAGGGGGCTGAGAAAGGAGTCCCAAAATGTGTTTCTCAATGCATTTTCCATAGGAAACTTTGAGACAAGGCTACAGGTCAAACTGCTGAGCAGAGTTACGCCAAATTTGTGAGGGAGAAAGGTTGTGGTCAGAAAGCGGCTTTTGTTGAAATGGTGTAAATCCGTTCAGTAGTTTTGAGAAATATCAAATTTTACAGACTATCGATATTTGAGAATTCTGACATCTGATTGGCTGAGGGTTACGAGCACGAGCTCGCAGCTCATTGGCTGTGAACGGTTGAAACTAGGAAGTGTTGGCAGCCATTTTGTGACTTAGTCCGTCAGCTCGCATCTCTCCGTGTAGAAGCCATCGGGTGTGTAGTTTTACCTCTGCAGGCAACACTGGCATCTGTGTCTGTGTAAGATACTCCTTTCAGGCTGCCTCTCCCCACATCACGAGGTCAGCGGCTATGCCTTTAGAAGCCAGTCCATTGGCTCGGAGCTCTGTGAGTCCAGTCTGTCGGCACGACCCTCTACATAACCCAAACACCACTGCACTACCTAACTAAACACTAAACCACTACTGCCAGCACGACCCCTACACTGCAGAAGCACCACTGCACTACCCTAAACCTAAACACTACCCCCAGCATGACCCACACTACCAGAACACCACTGCACTACCTAAACCCTAAAACATTACCCCAGCACGACCCCTACCACCCAAACACCACTGCACTACGTAACTAAACCTAAACCACTACTGCCAGCACGACTCCTACACTACAGAAACACCACTGCACTACCTTAAACCCTAAAACACTACCCCAGCACGACCCCTACACTACCCAAACACCACTGCACTACCCTAAACCTAAAACATTACCCCAGCACGACCCCTACACTACCCAAACACCACTGCACTACGTACCTAAACACTAAACCACTGCCAACACGACCCACTACACTACTAGAAACACCACTGCACTACCTTAAACCTAAACACTACCCCCAGCACGACCCCCTACACTACCTAAACACCACTGCACTACCCTAAACCCTAAAACATTACCCAGCACGACCCCTACACTACCCAAACACCACTGCACTACACTAAACCCTAAACCACTACTCCAGCACGACCCCTACACTGCCCAAACACCACTGCACTACCCTAAACCCTAAAACACTAGCCCCAGCACGACCCCTACACTACAGAACACCACTGCACTACCCTAAACCTAAAACACTACCCCAGCATGACCCCTACACTACCCAAACACCACTGCACTACTACTAAACACTAAACACTACCGCCAGCATGACCCTACACTACAGAAACACCACTGCACTACCTTAAACCTAAAACACTACCCCCAGCACGACCCCTACACTACACAACACACTGCACTACCCTAAACCTAAACGCCACCCCAGCACGACCCTCTACACTACCCAAACACCACTGCACTACCCTAAACCCTAAAACACTACTCACAGCAGGACCCCCTACACTACGCCAAACACCACTGCCCTACCCTAAGCCCTAAATGTACCCCCAGCACCACCCTCTACACTACACAAACACCACTGCACTACCGTAAACCCTAAAACACTACCCACAGCAGGACCCCCTACACTACACAAACACCACTGCACTACCCTAAACCATAAACACTACTACCAGTCCATTGGCTCACAGCTCTGCATTTGCGAGCCGGCGGCCCGTAGCTCTCTGTGCGAGGCCGGGCCCACGGGCCGTAGCTCTCCTTTGCGAGGCTGCCACGGCAGCCCCACAGGTCTCCTGTGTGCTAGCCGGATCGCAGTTGTCAGTCTGCGAACCGATATTGGGAATATAAGGCGGCTCTAAAAGAGCCTTTGTGTTTATTAGTTGGAGCTACATATAAGTGCGGATGCACAGCTTCAGGTTATTCAGAAAAACTCTATTTCCCTGATCTGTGAAGTGTACTCCATCACTTCTGTAGATATCAGACATATCATAACGTAGATCGACCCCATTCTATGGTCTCTGAGGTATGCAGACACAGCTTTGCTGACATTCTTCCTAGATTTTTCAATCTGAGGACAAAATTTGTTTGACCATTTCCACTTCTGTCTTTGGCATATATTGGAATATACAAAGACAGTTTGAGGCAAAAGCAACATCAATTGTCTAAAGGTGTCCTTCATTAGCATTTACAAAGCCTACTCTAGTCAATGTGCCTAGGTCATTTCCACCACAGTGCACAATCATGAGGTCAGGGAGTTGGAGATGCAAACATGTTTTAACCAAAGGGAGTAATTGGTGCCACTTCAATCCTCTCTGTCTAAACCATTTAATGTCCACATTTTGTAAACCTAGGTCTAAGTCAATACGTCTCTGTTCTGCATACCTCTTGCACCAGAAAACATAGCTATGTCCTACGATCCACACTAGCATTTTGAAGGTGTAGCTGGAAGATATGGATAGATGTCTGTAGCTCATGCAGTCCGTTCGTAGAATAAGAGATATGTTTAAAGATGGGGAACTACTTTTTTCTCATACAAAACGATAACTGATTGGGAGATGAAAAACATTGTTTACTAAAAAGTAGGGTGCATATATAGTTTGTCGAAAAGCATCTTTGTGATTGGTTAATAAAAGCAGTTTCAACGTAGAGTTCATATGATAGGATAAAATTTGCTCAGTTCAACCACACCTGCTACTTGCATTTGGAAGGCACTGTTCGAACTTAAAACAATGGTGAACTTTTAACCTGCACGTGCCCTTAAATGTTCGAGAAAATGTTGCAAAAAAATATCGTTAGGTTTGAAAAATGATGAACTTTTAACCTGCAGCGTGTAGTAGAATGTTCTAGAAAGTTTGTTGATAGAATATGTTGAACTTCTCACCTGTATGTGTTCTTAAATTTTTAAAAAACTGTTTATATGGAAAGTTCAAAAATAACCAATAGAGAGAAGTTTTGCAATTTGAAAAAATAAAGGAACTATTCTGATTTGTTCTTTACATGTATTTATGTGTGGAGCAACAGGGAAATTGTGCCATTACTGATTCCATTCTTGATGAGAGCGGTGCATTACATGTACTGTGTGACAAAGAAAGAATTGCAAATTTGGCAGGGAGAAAGGTCTTGGTGCAGAAAGCGCTGTTTTGTGGAAATGGTGTAAATCCGTTCAGTAGTTTTTGAGATATTAAAGGAAAAAAGATATATATATCTGGACTGTGCCTAACTCCCGAGCACGAGCTTGCCTCTGATTGGCTGCTAACAATTCAAACCAGGAAGTGTTAGCAGCCATCTTATTGCCTCGCATCGAGTGAAAATATAAAAGAAAGGTCCCGGGGGCAATTTAATATACCGGAGCTCTGTCTGTGCGAGATACCGCTTTCACGCTGCGTCTCCCTACATCAGCAGGTAACGCACCCTTTTCCACCATCAACAGCATACCTCCAACAATATACTTGGGCCCGCAAGTCTGCCTCTGCGAACCACTTGTCGGCTCACAGCTCTTCGGGTGCGAGTTCTCGGGCCCGCAGTTGTATCTGTGAAGCCAATACTGGAAATATACCGGAGGTGTCTCTCTGCGAGATACGCTCTTCACGCTCCCTCTCCCCACATCAGTGTTCCGCAGCTATCCCTTTGGAAGCCGATGGCCCGCACCTTTCCCTATACTAGTCGGCCCGCAGGTGTTCCTCTCGTGAGCTGGCCCGCAGCTCTTCCTCTGCGAACTGACGGGCCGCGGTTCTCCCTCTATGAGCCTGCTAGTCGGCTCGCAGTTCTTCATCTACGAGCCAGACCGCCGGCTCTTAAGTCTCTGAGAACAGATGTAATGGAGGCAACGATCATGCAGGTCGGACACCCAACACTGCTCCGACATCCCCCAGTAGGAGCTCCTTGTCCGCCATCTCCCTCACCCCCACCCCCACAAACAAATGTGACAGTCACGTTAGGTTGGAGAAATAAGAATCTTAGTCATGTATGGATTTACATATAAAACATTTTATTAAAACAAAACAACAACAAATAAAACTATGTACAGCCATGTCGTGTCATCGCTGGACCATTTGTGAATCACAGCCTGTAAGACAAAAAGAAAGATAAGATGGTGCGTCATGCGTCCAGCAAAGGAGAAAGAGAAAGAGAGAAAGAGTGAGGGAGAAAGAGAGAAACAAAGAAAGAGTGAGAGAGAGAGGAAGACAAAGAAATAGAGAAAGAGTGAGAGAGAGAAAGAGAGAAATAGTGTGAGAGAGGAAGAGAGAGAGAGAAAGAGTGAGAGAGAGAGGAAGAGAGAGAGAAAGAGTGAGAGAGAGGAAGAGAGAGAGGAAGAGTGAGAGAGAGGAGAGAAAGAGTGAGAGAGAGGAAGACAGACAAAGACAGAGAAAGAGAAAGAGTGAGAGAGAAAGAGTAAGATACAAGGAAAAGAGAGAGAGAGAAACAGTGTGAGAGAGAGGTAGAGAGAAAGAGAGAGAGAAAGAGTGAGAGAGAGGAAGAGAGAGAAAGAAAGAATGAGAGAGAGGAACAGACAGAGAAACAGAGAAAGTGTGAGAGAGAGAAAGGAAGAGATGGAGAGGAGTGTTGACACTGGAGAAAATCTTCGCAGCTTACCTTTGTGCCTCCGGTGTGTCTCCAACCACGTGCCGGGACATAGTGCACCCTTAAGTTTAGTGATCTGAAAGATAGTATAGAATTAGTAATTGCAGAGTACATACAACTGCACACGCCTAATTATCTGTTTCGGCAATGCGCACTCAGGCTGCTGCAGCCCATCCACTCCCACTGCTCGGAGGTGTCTGTGCGCTCTTGTGCGCCCAGGCTGCTGCACACTATCCACTCCCACCGCCCAGAGGTTACTGCCCGCTGCTGCGGAAAGAAGTATCTCTGCTCACCTTCCGCCACCGGCGTGTGTGTAAGAGGGTGCACCACGTGCTGAAGCAACTTTGTCAGGCGTTGTCAGGATGGCCACGCATCATCGCAGTTTGTACACGCGTTCAGCTGTGGTGGTGTGGGGGGACGTCGATTCGTGAATCACAGCCTGTTAGATAAAAAGCAAGATAGGATTGTGCGTCATTCGTCCATCAAAGGAGAGAGAAAGAGAGAGAGAGAGAAAGAAAGAGTGAGAGGAAGACAGAGAGAAAAAGAAAGAAGGAGTGAGAGGAAGACAGAGAGAAAGAGAGAAACAGTGGGAGTGACAGGAAGAGAGAGAGAAAAAGAAAGAAAGAGTGAGAGGAAGACAGAGAGAAAGAGTGAGAGAGACGAAGAGAGAGAGAAACAGTGAGAGACAGAAAGAGAGAGAAAGAGTGAGAGAGAGGAGAGAGAGAAAGAGTGAGAGAGAGGAGAGAGAGAGAGAGAAAGAGTGAGAGAAAGGAAGAGAGAGAGAGAAAGAGTGAGAGTGAGGAAGAGAGAAAGTGTGAGAGAGAGGAAGACAGAGAAGAGAGAAAGAGTGAGATACAAGGAAGAGAGAAAGAGAGAAACAGTGTGAGAGAGAGGAAGAGAGAGAGAAACAGTGTGAGAGAGAGGAGAGAGAGAAGAGTGAGAGAGGAAGAGAGAGAAAGAAAGAATGAGAGAGAGAGAAGAGACAGAGAAAGAGAGAAAGAGTGTGAGAGAGAGAAAGGAAGAGATAGAGAGTGAGAGAGAGAGAGAAGAGTGTGAGTGACAGAAAGGAAGAGATGGAGAGGGAGAGTGAGTGTTGACACTGTGGAGAAAATCCTCACAGCTCACCTTTCTGTCACCGGTGTGTCTCCAACCACGTGCCGGGATATAGGGCAGCCCTCAAGCTTAGTCATCTGAAACATAAAAATGGAATCAGTAATGGATGAGTACATACAACTGCGTATGCCTAAATCGCTGTCCCGCCTTTGTGTATCCAGGCTAGTGTACCCCATCCACTTCCACTGCCCAGAGGTGTCTACCCGCTGCTGTACACCCAGGCTGCTGCACTCCATCCACTCCCACTGCCCAGAGGTGTATGACAGCCGCTGCGCACCCAGGCTGCTGCACCCCATGCACTCCCACTGCCCGGAGGTGACTGCGTGCCGCTGCGCACCCAGGCTGCTGCACCCCATCCACTCCCACTGCCCGGAGGTGACTGCCCGCCGCTGCGCAAACAAGCCTCTCTGCTCACCTTACACCACCGGCGTGTGTCGAAGAGGGTCCACCACGTGCCGAAGAAACCTCCTCACCCGTTGTGTACACGCGGAGAGCGGAGCTCACAATTCAGGTTGAGTGTTGATTGCAGGATGGCCACGCTTCATCGCAGGCCTGCAAGACAAAAAGCAAGATAAGATTGTGCGTCATGCGTCCATCAAAGGAGAGAGAAAGAGAGATAGAGAGAGAAAGAAAGAGTGAGAGGAAGACAGAGAGAAAAAGAAAGAAGGAGTGAGAGGAAGACAGAGAGAAAGAGAGAAACAGTGGGAGTGACAGGAAGAGAGAGAGAAAAAGAAAGAAAGAGTGAGAGGAAGACAGAGAGAAAGAGTGAGAGAGACGAAGAGAGAAACAGTGAGAGACAGAAAGAGAGAGAAAGAGTGAGAGAGAGGAAGAGAGAGAGAAAGAGTGAGAGAGAGGAAGAGAGAGAGAGAAAGAGTGAGAGAAAGGAAGAGAGAGAGAGAGAAAGAGTGAGAGTGAGAAAGAGAGAAAGTGTGAGAGAGAGGAAGACAGAGAAAGAGAGAAAGAGTGAGATACAAGGAAGAGAGAAAAAGAGAAACAGTGTGAGAGAGAGGAAGAGAGAGAGAAACAGTGTGAGAGAGAGGAAGAGAGAGAGAAAGAGTGAGAGAGGAAGAGAGAGAAAGAAAGAATGAGAGAGAGAGAGGAAGAGACAGAGAAAGAGTGTGAGAGAGAGAAAGGAAGGGATAGAGAGTGAGAGAGAGAGAAAGAGTGTGAGTGACAGAAAGGAAGAGATGGAGAGGGAGAGGGAGTGTTGACACTGTGGAGAAAACCCTCACAGCTCACCTTTCTGTCACCGGTGTGTCTCCAACCACGTGCCGGGATATAGGGCAGCCCTCAAGCTTAGTCATCTGAAACATAAAAATGGAATCAGTAATGGATGAGTACATACAACTTCGTAGGCCTAAATCGCTGTCCCGCCTTTGTGTATCCAGGCTAGTGTACCCCATCTACTTCCACTGCCCAGAGGTGTCTACCCGCTGCTGTACACCCAGGCTGCTGCACTCCATCCACTCCCACTGCCCAGAGGTGTATGACAGCCACTGCGCACCCAGGCTGCTGCACCCCATGCACTCCCACTGCCCGGAGGTGACTGCGTGCCGCTGCGCACCCAGGCTGCTGCACCCCATCCACTCCCACTGCCCGGAGGTGACTGCCCGCCATTGCGCAAACAAGCCTCTCTGCTCACCTTACACCACCGGCGTGTGTCGAAGAGGGCCACCACGTGCCGAAGAAACCTCCTCACCCGTTGTGTACATGCGGAGAGCGGAGCTCACAATTCAGGTTGAGTGTTGATTGCAGGATGGCCACGCTTCATTGCAGGCCTGCAAGACAAAAAGCAAGATAAGATTCTGCGTCATGCGTCCATCAAAGGAGAGAGAAAGAGAGATAGAGAGAGAAAGAAAGAGTGAGAGGAAGACAGAGAGAAAGAGAGAAACAGTGGGAGTGACAGGAAGAGAGAGAGAAAAAGAAAGAAAGAGTGAGAGGAAGACAAAGAGAAAGAGTGAGAGAAGAAGAGAGAGAGAAAGAGTGTGAAGGAAAGAAAGGAAGAGATGAAGAGGGACAGTGAGTGCTGTGTCTCCAACCACGTGCCGGGACCTAGTGGAGCCCTCAAGCTCCCACATCTAAACATAGTACAGAATTAGTAATGGGAAAGTATATACGATTGCGTACGCCTAAATCGCTGTGCCGCCTTTGTGTATCCAATCCCGCCGCCCAGACGTATTTGCCCACCGCTGCGCACCCAGGCTTCACTGCTCACCGTTTCGCAGACAGGGCACCCTCTGCATCATGCAGTCCCGCTCCCCAGGCCAACAGGTCTCACATTTGGTGCTGCGTCTTGATTTTGCCATGCCAGAGGACATACTAGTGCACCTATCATCATCGCAGGTTGCGCACCCGCTCAGTCCTTGCGGTGCCACTAACTCAGTGAACAGTGAGGCCACGCACGTGGTGGTAGGCCTCCCTGTTCGGTGGCTCAGGCCTACACTGCGATCCAGCAGGGCACACAAAACCTGAGCTGTCCAGACCGCCGGGACGGGCCATCACCGCAGGCTGTACACCCGCTCAGCAGTTACGATACCCGTACCTCAGTGGACCGAAAGTCACCGTCCCGTGCGCCTGTGCCAGCCGCAGTGCATCCGGTGCGAGCAACTCTGAAATGGCGTCGAGCACGTGCGCCCGGTCTTTTTTATTGGCAGGGTCACGTGTTCTGTGACGCCTGTGCTGGATGGGTGTGGTGTGGGTGTATACTAGCCGTGAGGGAGTGGCTGTGGCGTACTGACAACTAGGGTGTAATCAGCAGATCACTGCAATGAAAATCTGGGCCATGTAGCGTTGTTGTCCTTCCCTGTAAGCGTAAGCGGAGTGGGCTGGCCTGGCGAATGCCAGTTCTGCGTGAGGCTGTGAAGAATGACTCCGGAGCTATGGGCGTGGCTCCATCGTGAGCTGTATGAGGAATCAACTGATGTGGCACTGTTGCCAGATTGGGCTAGATCACGCACAATTGGGCTATATTTTTCCCGGTTGTGCGGTAAAATTTAGGTTTGTGCTAGTTGCCAGATTATAAATATATATACAGCGCTCCAGCAAACTAGTATGTTAAAGCGCTTTATTAGACAAATATTTACTTGGCAGCCTCCTGCAACATCAATTCCAATCCATTCACCGCCTGCTTGACGATGTCCCTGCCCCTCCTTCCTTAAAGTAGCAATATTGGGCTAGTTTGGGCTACTTTTTGGTTGTCTTTGGGCTAGAGAATGCTTAAAAATCTTGCAACACTGACATGCCGGTGTTCTTGTTGTAGTGCTGCCGTCACCCGGGTCGCAAGCGTCAATGTGTCACTCTGTGAGCCAAGTCCCTGAACATGGCCAACATGGAAGGTACGGGGAATCACTGACCCTACATTCATCCATAGTTCCACACAAGAAAGATGGTGGACATGACACATCTGTGTGGGTGTGAATGTTTATTGCACATTCAGTGGAGTATTGCAGCTGTAGCAATACTGGGCCATGCAAAATCCAAATTTCAGTTTTTGGGACATGGAGGGCAGCCAATTAGAGACAAGCTCGTTGTCGGAGTTAGGGTGCGCCAACATATGTACTTATACAATCACTCCGCCAATCCCCACGCACTTATAAATTCACTATACACTCTCTTTGCAGTACTCTAATCATCCAGTCTCTACGTACGTACTTGTACAATGACCGAGACAAAGTTACATAACCAAAGTTTTCTCCCACTGTCAAAGGTAAGTTGGTTGCATACGCTGTCCAGAGCACAATGTAATGTGGTAGGGCCCAGGGGCAGCATGTTGCATACATAATGAACACACGGACACAGATAGATAGTGGAACTGGATACGAGCACGTGCACTCGACTCCTTTTTATTACCAGGGTCACATGTCCAGTGACGTCTGTGCTGGATGCGTGTGGGGTGAGTGTAAGCCAGCCCTCCGGGAATGGTTGGTGCTGGTAACAAGTAAAACAGTAATCATCTGATCACACACAGAGATTCAATCATAAAGCGTCCATGACTTGTGCTACACTAAGTTAGGGGCACCAGATCTGAAATCATACACAAAATATTCTGTCATAAAGGGTCCATCAGTTGTGGTGGACTGAGGTAAGAGCATCAGAAGCATTCCGCGTGTGCACAGCTAGCGATGATGCGTGGTCCGGGAGGGCCGCACTGGTAGCAATGTCTGTTGCCTACTGGACTGCGTCATCTGCAATCGCAACTCCATCTGAATTGTGAACCCTGCTGTCCGCAGTGTAGATCGAAGGCAGTAGTCAGCACAGACATCGAGGAAAGCTTTTTGTCACTTCCTCTTGAGAAAATTCAACGACATAGAGTACAATTCTGTCTGCAATTAATAAATCAAGACTGAATTCAAATTGTGAGCTCTGCTGTCCGCAGTGTAGACTGCCATTCAGTGTTTCTTTGGACTTGCAAGATGAATTTGGTCATTGTACTAAAGCTATAATTGATATCAAAAAAGTTCTTGAAGCAAGGATACTAAAAGGATATTATGTAGGTTTAAGGGTACGTGGCGATGACTTATGGTGCAGTGAGCTGGTGGCACCTGAAGCACTCAGCGTGTGCGCATCCTGCGATGATGCGTGGTCCGTGTGGGCCGCACTGGTAGCAATGTCTTTTGTTTAATTAATTCTGCCTTAATAAGGCCACGTGGCATTTACTTGTGGTGCACTGAGTTAGTGGTACCTCTGGCGCTCAGCGTGTACGCAGCCTGCGATGATGCGTGGTCCGGGCGGGCCGCACTGGGAGCAATGTGTCATGCCTACTGGACTCCGTCATCTGGAATCGCGACTCAATCTGAATTGTGAGCCCTGCTGTCCGCAGTGTAGATCGAAGGCAGTAGTCAGCACAGACATCGAGGAAAGCTTTTTGTCACTTCCTCTTGAGAAAATTCAACGACATAGAGTACAATTCTGTCTGCAATTAATAAATCAAGACTGAATTCAAATTGTGAGCTCTGCTGTCCGCAGTGTAGACTGCCATTCAGTGTTCCTTTGGACTTGCAAGATGAATTTGGTCATTGTACTAAAGCTATAATTGATATCAAAAAAGTTCTTGAAGCAAGGATACTAAAAGGATATTATGTAGGTTTAAGGGTACGTGGCGATGACTTATGGTGCAGTGAGCTAGTGGCACCTGAAGCACTCAGCGTGTGCGCATCCTGCGATGATGCGTGGTCCGTGTGGGCCGCACTGGTAGCAATGTCTTTTGTTTAAGGAATTCTGCCTTAATAAGGCCACATGGCGTTTACTTGTGGTGCACTGAGTTAGTGGTACCTCTGGCGCTCAGCGTGTACACAGCCTGCGATGATGCGTGGTCCGGGCGGGCCGCACTGGGAGCAATGTGTCATGCCTACTGGACTCCGTCATCTGGAATCGCGACTCAATCTGAATTGTGAGCCCTGCTGTCCGCAGTGTAGATAGAAGGCAGTAGTCTGTACAGACATAACTGTGCAGTGCTGTGCCACTGTGTTCGCAGGGGGCTTGCGTCGAGGAGGCCCGCGGTCACGGCGGCAGCCACGTGGCAGGGTGAGGGTCGCCGCTCTGGCAGACGCATTGGCTTTCACACAAGTGAACCACGCCCAGAACCCCGGCCTATTTATTCACACTTTTATGCTGGAGTGGCGTACGTTGGACCAGCCCACTGCGCTTCCGCTTACAGGGGGCGACGACACAGGTTCATGACCGAGATCTTCCCCACTGCCTGAGGTAACATGGTTGCGTCCACTGTCCATAACACTACAAGCACCAGCTTGTATTTGGATCGCACAGCAGATAGGTTTAATGAACATTATAATTAGAAATGAGCATTTAAAAAACCTTAGAAATTCACTGAAAAAACCATAGGTTTCAGGGACATTATAGTTACAAATTATCATGTTAAAAACCTTTGAAATTCACTGAAAAAACCATAGGTTTCAGGGACGTTATAGTTACTTGCACATTTCACTCGTACAAAACCATAGAAATTCGGCCGTTATAGTTAGTTCAGCTAACTATAACTCACGCCCCCACAATGCACTGCTGATGACGTCACATATTACATCATTCATGACATGGTCAGTGACATCACTGATGACATCACTGATGACATCTCAAATGACATCTCAAATGACATCACTGATGACATCATCCACGTGAAAATCTGATGCACCTCCTCATACCTTAATAAAACATTTGATACACCCATTCTAAAATACAGACTACCATTTTCGAAACAATACAGACACCAATACCAGTTACTACATACGCACGCACTGATTCCTAGGTCTACACACACATCTACTCATTCCCCCATAAAGTCACTCATACATGCAGTCACTCATCAATACAACACTATCATATGCACTCATACACCTATACAGACACTCACACACTGCCACATATCCAGAGTTACTCACACACCTAGTCAGTCATGCAAAGAATCAATCATACTTCCATTTACTCACCTATACAGTTATACAGACACCACCTCACTTATTCATACAGATACTAACACATAATTACTCTCTTATAGAATCACTGATACAAATACACACTCAAACATGCAGCCACTCTCACAATTACTGACTCTCACATATAGTTATTTATATACACCATCACTCACATATACTGCCTTTTACATATGTACTTACTTGCACATGTACCACTGAGACATCCATTCACTCACCAACACACCCATACACACACTCACCCACCCATACAGCTGTTTCCACATGCACTCTTGACCCATTCACCCAGTAAATCAACCACTCACACATCTATGCACAGAGTCACACACCTCCCACCCACCCACACACACACTCAGGCAGCCATACAAATACTCAGGCAAGCAATCAATAACCCATATAGACACTCATGCAGCTACTCACCAACCCATGCAGCAGCTTACACAACAGACAGACTGATACAGACTTTCACACAGTTTAGTCACTAACCCATGCATTCAGAAAGACACATTTAATCACTCACTTATACAGTCAGTCACGTACCTACTAAATCCTCCATACAGACACTTATACACCCACTCATTCTTCAATACAGCTTGGCATATATATAAAACAAATTTAAACTTAACAGAAACACACAGTCACTGGATGATGTCATCAGTGATGTCATTTGAGATGTCATCAGTGATGTCATCAGTGATGTCACTGACCATGTCATGAATGATGTAATATGTGACGTCATCAGCAGTGCATTGTGGGGGCGTGAGTTATAGTTAGCTCAACTAACTATAACGGCCGAATTTCTATGGTTTTGTACGAGTAAAATGTGCAAGTAACTATAACGTCCCTGAAACCTATGGTTTTTTCAGTGAATATATATATATATATATATATATAACCTACTGGCGCTCGCCAGTAGGTAGTTATAGGTAGGACCTAGTTTCCATAGGAAAAGCGTTTTTGCTTTTGCCAATATCTTTGGCGCCGGTTGACGAATTTTCGCAAAATTTTCAAAACTAATGGGGCGCTCCGGTCAGCTCCTGTATTGAAAGTTTCGATGTGATTCGTCAAGCAGGGGCCGAGAAAAAAGGGGGGTCCCAAAATGCGTTTTCTCCATGTTGATTTCTATAGGAAACTTTTGTCGCGGCTACAGCCTGAACTGCTGAACGGAATTACACCAAATTTTGCACAGAGGTAGCGCTTTGTCCAGAGTGCACTCTTTGCTTTATATGGTGTAAATCCGTTCAGTAGTTCCTGAGAAATAAAAAAATAAAAAAATATCGATATCTGGAGACCGCGGATGGATCCTTGAACCCTCCCGATCACGAGCTTGTATCTGATTGGCTGCCAACACTTCAAACCTAGAAGTGTTGGCAGCCAAAAACGCTGAAAAAAGAAGAGAAGGGGCAGGGTAGAAACACCCTGACCCCTTAGGCCTGCTCAGGGGGTCCCACAGGGACCCCCAGGGCCAAAAAAAGCATTTTCTTTCCAAAAAACAAAAAATTCAGAGGGATTCGCGTACAATGTGCGAATCCGGCCGAAAATGTTTTAAAAAAATGAAGTGCGGTCTCCCGCACTTCGTTTTCATGAAGCCCCCGTGTGAGCCAGGTCCCGGGGGCTTTGCTATATTGTGATGCGGGGGCCGTGCAGGGCCCCCGCAGCCCCAGGGACCGCCACCTCCCCGGGGCTTTATTAATAATGTGCGGGGGCAAGCGCCACTCCCTGCAGACCTGGGGACCGCCACCTCCCCAGGGCTTTATTTTTTAATAAAAAATTGCGTGGGGGCTCCTGCCTCAACCACGCAGCCCTGGGGACCACCACCTCCTCAGGGCGATAATTATTAAATGTGGGAGGCATGCGGCCCCCCTCAGCCCCGGGGACCGCCACCTCCCCAGGGCTTGCTTTAAAATTATAGTGTGGGGGGTTTGAGCCCCCCCACACTGCCCCAGGGACCACCACCTCCCCAGGGCACTAATTATTTAAATGCGGGGTCCGTTTGGACCCCCGGCCCCGGGGACCACCACCTCCCTGGGGGCTTTAAATGAGATGGAGGGGGGCCGTGTGGCCCCCCTCGTGGAGCACTCCTTGGCCCTGGGGACCACCACCCCCCAGGGCTAGCTCCAGCAATTTCCCGGGGTGCCCAATCCCGGGACATTGCAGTTTGCAATGACAGGGCAGGAGCACGGCTCCTGCCCTTTCATAGCAAACTTCTGCTTTGCTTCATGTAAGCGAGAGCAGGAAACCTGCTCTCGCTTCCCCGAAGCAAAGCAGAATTGCTTTTGGGCAAAGGAAGCTGCATGTTAGCTGCTCCCTTTGCTGAAAAGCAATGCCGGCTCCTGCAGGAGGGGGGGGAGCTGGCAGGGACCACAGGGGCCTTGGGGCTCCCCCGCGGTCCCCAACAAAGTGGCCAAGCCCCAGGTGATGGGGTCCCCAGGGCATGGGGTCCCCAGGGCCAAAAGTGGCCCGGGAGGGGGGCCACTTGGCCCCCCTCCCTTTTTGTAAAAAAAAGGAATGGCTGGGCCCTGGGGATGGGGTCCCCGGGGCCAAAATTGGCCTGGGGAGGGGGGCCACATGGCCCCCCTCCCCAAAAATAATTTTATAAAAATAAATGGCCAAGGCACGGGGGATGGGGTCCCTGGGGCTGAAAATGGCCCATGGAAGGGGGGGGGCACGCAGCCCCCCTTCCTTAAAAAAATAATTTTCAAAATGGCCCAGCCCTGGGGGATGGGGTCCCTGGGGCAGAAATTGGCCCCTCCCATTTTATTTTAAAGTAAGAAGAAAGGGACAGGCCCTGGGGGATGGGGCCCCTAGGGCCGGAAAAGGATCAAGGGAAGGGGGGCCCGCCTTCCTAAAATAGGGAAAGAAAAGGAGGCCGCAGCTTCCCGGAGGCCCCGCCCCCTCTCTGCACGACTCTGCAAAAGCACCTTCTGGTGCGATCTGGGTTGGAGGATGAAGTCCCCTTTGATGGTGAGGGTCCTTAGGGGCTAACTAGTTCACCTGTTACCTCCAGAAAGCCCTACACAGTGGGATTGCTGAGAGGTGGTAGGAGGCCATGCCCCTTTTTACAACACTCTGCAAAAAGACCTCTCGGGGCACTGCTGGTGGGGTGATGAGGTCCCCTTGCACCCTGAGGGCCTCAGGAGTAAAGTAGACTTCATCCCCCAAGCAGCAGTGCACCAGGAGGTGCATTTGCAGAGTGGTGGACAAAGGGGGCATGGCCTCCAACCACCTCTCAGCAATCCAGCTGTGTGGGGCTTACTGGTGATAACAGGAGAGTTAGTTGGCCCCCAGGGATGCTGAAGAGGCAAGGGGACTTCATCCCCCAACCAAGACTGTACCAGGAGGTGTGTTTGCAGAGTGGTAGAGATAGGGGCGTGGCCTGTGACCACCTCTCAGCAATCCCACTGTGTGGGGCTAACTCGAGGTAAGAGGTAGGCTAGTTGGCCCCTAAGGGCCCCCAGCAGCAAAGGGGACTTCATCACCCCAACCAAGAGCGGACCAGGAGGTGTGTTTGTAGAGAGATGGACATAGGGGGCATGGCCTGGTATCAGAACTCAGCAATCCTGCTGTGTGGGACTTACTGGAGGTATTAGTAGGGGTAGTTGGCCTCCAAGGATGTCCTTGGGGGCCAACTACCCCTCCTGTTACCTCCAGTAAGTCACACACAGGTCTTCATAGGCCACGCCCCCTTTCTCCACCACTCTGTAAAGCACCTCCTGGCACACTGCTGGTTGGGGGATGAAGTCCACTTTACTCCCGAGGGACTTTGGAGGCCAAGAAGCCCTCCTGGTACCTCCTGTAAGTCCTACGCAGCGGAATTCCTGAGCATTGGTCAGAGGCCCAGCCCCCTTTCTCCACCACTCTGCAAATGCGACTACTAGTTAAAGAAGCATTTGCAATGCAATAGGTCTCGCATTTGCGAGAGTTAGAGCTATTGGCTTGGTAAATGTACATTTTTTTTACTAATGTCTTTTGCAGTGGAGTGGATGTAGGTTGTGTAGAGTGAAATTATGTGGTATGTTGTGCAGTGAAAATATGTGGATAGAAAGTATGTGGTACTTAGTGTATAGGAATTATGTAGAGTGGGATTATGTGTTATGGAGAGTAATTATTTGGTATGGTAGTCTGTGTTGTGGAGTGGTAACCTCAGGTTTAGTCTTCATCATTTCCATAGAAGCTAAACTATAAACTCAATGAGACAAAAAAGAAGGAACCACTGAGGACCACTTCTGGACCTAGTCAGAGGTATGAGCAGGGCCACTGGAAATATGCGACTGTTTGGCTGCACCGACTTTTGCACTATTATACATTTTCCGCATTTGCCACATAATCCATCATCTGCTGCATAATCTGCAGATTTGAACAAAAAAACCTTGTTTCTAGCTCAAACGTCTCAAACGTTACTAAAAATGCAGTGGCAAGTGTTATAGCATGGTGGAAAGCCCTTTGCAAACCTAGAATGGTCACCTATTATTTATTGCTAAATGTGGGTGTTAAATTGGTACTAATGGTGTGCAAACGACTCTTGCTTGTTTCTGCGCCTCTCATGCCTCTTTCTGCATTTCTCTTGCTTCTTTCTGCACCTTTCTTCCTTTATCTGCAATTCTCTTGCCTCTTTCTGCACATCTCTTCCGCTTTCTGCACCTCCCTTCTTTTTGCACCTCTCGTCACTTTCTGTACCTCTGTTGCTTTCTCTTGATTCTTTCTGCACCTTTCTTCCTTTATCTGCACTTCTCTTGTTTCTTTCTTCACCCTCTTCTCTTTTTCTGCAACTCCCTTGCCTCTTTGTGCACCTCTCTTGCCTCTTTTTGCACTTCTCTTGCTTCTTTCTGTACCTCTCTTGCTTCTTTCTGCAACCTTCTTTCCTCTTTCTGCACCTCTGTTGCCTGTTTCTGCACCTCTGTTGCCTGTTTCTGCACCTCTCTTGCCTCTTTCTGCACTTCTCTTGCCTCTTTCTGCACCCCTCTTGCCTCTTTCTGCACCTCTTTTGCTTCTTTCTGCACTTCTCTTACCTCTTTGGCACCCCTCTTGTTTCTTTCTGCACTTTTGCCTCTTTCTGCAGTTCTCTTGCCTCTTTCTGCACTTCTCTTGCCTCTTTCTGCACCCCTCTTGCCTCTTTCTGCACCTCTTTTGCTTCTTTCTGCACTGCTCTTGCCTCTTTTGCACCCCTTTTGCCTCTTTCGGCACCTCTGTTGCTTCTTTCTGCATTTCTTGTGTTTCCTTCTGCACCTCTCTTGCTTATTTCTGTACCCCTCTTGCCTCTTTCTGCACCCTTCTCCCTCTTTGTGCACCTCTCTTGCCCCTTTGTGCACCTCTCTTGCCACTTTCTGCACCCCTCTTGCCTCTTTCTGCACCTCTTTTGCCCCTTTCTGCACCTCTGTTGCTTGTTTCTGCACTTCTACTGTTTCTTTCTGCACCTCTCTTGCTTCTTTCTGCACCACTCTTGCCTCTTTCTGCACCCTTCTCCCCTCTTTGTGTACCTATCTTGTTTCTTTCTACACCCCTCTTGCCTCTTTCTGCACCTCTGTTGCTTCTTTCTGCACCTCTGTTGCTTCTTTCTGCACATCTTCTGGTTCTTTCTGCACTGCTCTTGCTTCTTTCTGGACCTGTCTTGCAAATTTCTGCACCCCTCATGCCTCTTTCTGCACCCCTCATGCCTTCTTCTGCAACACTTGTGGTTCTTTCTGCACTGCTCTTACTCCTTTCTGCCCTTCTCTTGCCTTTTTCTGTACCCCTATTGCCTCTTTCTGCACCCCTGTTCAATCAATCAATCATGTCACTTATAAAGCGCACTACATACCCGTGAGGGTCTCAAGGCGCTGGGGGAAGAGGGGGGTGGTGCTGCTACTGATCGAAGAGCCAGGTCTTGAGGAGTCTTCTGAAGGCAGGTAGGTCTTGGGTCTGTCAGAGGTTGGTGGGGAGGGTGTTCCAGGTCTTGGCGGCGAGGTGGGAGAAGGATCTGCCGCCGGCGGTCGTTTTCCGGATGCGGGGGACTGTGGCGAGGGCGAGGCTGGTCGAGCGGAGCTGGCGGGTGGGGGTGTAGAAGCTGAGTCGTCTGTTGAGGTAGGCTGGTCCAGAGTTGTGGAGTGCTTTGTGTGCGTGGGTGAGGAGCTTGAAGGTTATCCTCTTGTTGACAGGGAGCCAGTGCAGGTCTCTCAGGTGGGGTGTGATGTGGCTGCGTCGGGGATGTTGAGGATAAGACGTGCAGAGGCGTTCTGGATGCGTTGCAGCCATCTCAGGAGCTTAGCCGTTGTTCCTGCGTAGAGGGCGTTTCCGTAGTCCAGCCTGCTGGTGACGAGGGCCTGGGTGACTGTTTTTCTTGTTTCGGTGGGGATCCACTTGAAGATCCTGCGGAGCATTCGGAGGATGTTGAAGCAGGATGAGGAAACAGCGTTGACCTGCTTAGTCATGGAGAGGGTGGGGTCGAGGATGACCCCTAGGTTGCATACGTGGTCGGTGGGTGGCGGGGCTGTTCCCAGTGATGTTGGCCACCAGGAGTCGTCCCAGGCTGAAGGGTTGGAACCAAGGATGAGGACCTCCGTCTTGTCCGAGTTCAGCTTCAGGCGGCTGGTCCTCATCCATTCGGCGACGGCCTTCATTCCTTCGTGGAGGTGGGCTTTGGCGGTGTGAGGGTCTTTGGTGAGGGAGAGGATCAGCTGGGTGTCGTCGGCGTAGGAGATGATGTTGAGGTTGTGCTGTCGGGCGACGTGGGCGAGGGGTGCCATGTAGATGTTGAACAGCGTTGGGCTGAGGGAGGAGCCTTGGGGTACGCCGCAGATGATCTTGGTGGCCTTGGATCGGAAGGGGGCGAGGCGGACGCTTTGTGTTCTGCCGGAAAGGAAGGCTGTGGTCCAGTCCAGGGCCTTCTCTTGGATCCCGGCGTCATGAAGGCGTGTTCGTAGTGTGTGGTGGCAGACCGTGTCGAAGGCGGCTGATAGGTCCAGGAGGATGAGGGCTGCTGTTTCTCCGTTGTCTAGCAGGGTCCTGATGTCATCGGTGGCGGCGATGAGGGCGGTTTCGGTGCTGTGGTTGCTGCGGAAGCCGGCCTGGGAAGGGTCCAGGATGTTGTTCTCCTCGAGGTAGCGGGTCAGTTGTTTGTTGACGATTTTCTCTGTGTCCTTCGCGGGGAACGGGAGCAGAGAGATGGGTCGGAAGTTCTTGAGGTCCTTGGGGTCTGCCTTGGGTTTCTTGAGTAAGGCGGTGATCTCGGCGTGCTTCCAGCTTTCCGGGAAGGTTGCTGTCTCGAAGGAGATGTTGATTATTTTCCGGAGATGGGGCGCGATGGCTGTACTGGCTTTGTTGAAGATGTGGTGAGGGCACGGGTCTAGCGGTGAACCGGAGTGGATGGTGTTCATGATCTCGCTGGTGTCCTCGTCGTTGATGTTGGTCCAGGAGAGCAGGCGGTTGGTGGTTGTGGGGGCAGTGGTCTCGGTGGTTGCCGGGGCGGTCGTGGTGTTGAAGCTGTCGTGGATGTCGGCGATTTTGCGGTGGAAGAAGGTGGCCAGTGAGTCGCACAGGTCTCGCGACGGCTGGATGTCGTTGGTGTTGGAGCTGGGGTTGGAGAGTTCCTTCACGATGTTGAAGAGCTCTAAGCTGTTGTGTGCGTTGTTGTCTAGGCGGTCTTTGAGTGAGGCCCTTTTGGCGGATCTGATGAGGTGATGGTGACTGCGGGTGGCGCTCTTGTGGGCGGCGTAGCTGTCCGCTGTCCGTTCGTGGAGCCAGATCTTCACCAGTTTTCGGCATGTTCGTTTGGAGGCCTGGAGGTCTTCGGTGAACCAGGTGGCTTTCTTGCTGGTGTGGCTGTTGGGCGGATTCTTGAGCGGGGCGAGGGTGTTGGCGCAGTCGTCGATCCACTGTCTGAGGTTGCGGGCGGCGGTGTCGGGGTCAGAGGGTTCGGCGGGTGGGCTCAGGGCGAGGGTTGTGGTTAGCTGGTCTTCCGTGACTCTGCTCCAGCAGCGGCGAGGCATTTGTTCGGTGCGGTGGTGCGTGGTGGGCTTCCTGTAGGTGAAGTGGATGCAGTGGTGGTCAGTCCAGTGGGGTTCGGAGGTGTGGTTGAAGGAGACGTGTGGGCTTGCGGAAAAGATGGAGTCTAGCGTGTGGCCGGCGGCGTGGGTGGGTGTAGTCACGAGCTGTCTGAGTCCGAGGGTGGCGAGGTTGTCGATCAGGGTGGTGGAGTTGGTGTCCTTGTTGTTCTCGAGGTGGAAGTTCAGGTCCCCGAGGAGGATGTAGTCCGTGGAGGCGATGGCGTGTGTGCTGGACGAAGTCAGCAATGGAATTGCTGAACTGTGGTCGGGGTCCGGGGGTCTGTAGATGAGGGTTCCTCTGAGGGTGGTGTTGGGATCGGTGTGGATCTGGAAGTGCATGTGTTCGGCGGTGCTGAGGGTGTCGTCGGTGTTGGTTGAGACTCTGAGGGTGTTCCTGTGGACGATGGCGATGCCTCCTCCGACTCCGTTGGTGCGGTCCCTGCGGGTGATCTTGTATCCGTCCGGGATGGCAATGGCGATGTCGGGGGCTGAAGCGGGATTCAGCCAGGTCTCCGTCAGGAATGCGACGTCTGGGGAGGTTGAGTCGAGAAGGTCCCAGAGTTCGATGGCGTGTTTGCGGGCGGAGCGGGTGTTGAGGAGGATGCATCTGAGGTAGTTGGGTTCTTTCCTGGGCGGTGGTTTGGCGGGGCGGGTGCTGGCGAAGCTGCAGTTCCGGCAGGTGAAGGGCCCTTGGGTGCGCTTCGGGGTGGCCTGGTAGCAGGCGTGATCTTTTCCGGGGTTGAGTGCGTGGAGGGTGCTGGCGTCATATCGGCGTCTGTTGATGTGGCGGGCGCGGGGGATGCCCGGACCAGGGTGTCTGGCACTGGGCGCGGTCACGGCGTGGACGGGCGCAGACGGGCTTGCCTTAGGCGCGCCTTCGGCGCGCCAGCGGCGCGTCCGCTGCGCATGTCCGCTGCGCATGTCCGCTGCGCGGCCACCCAGAGGCCGCCATAAATGGGGAGGTGGGAGGGAGGAGCAGGGAATGGGGCAGCGAATGGGCAGTGAGGGGGCGGGGCCGCAGGGGCGCAGCGGCGGGAAACAGGCACAGAAGGGAAAACGAGCACAATCAGGGCATCAAGGGGGCACAGAAAGGAAAAAAAACGAGCACAATCAGGGGCAGCAAGGGGGCACAGAAAGGAAAAAAAACGAGCACAATCAGGGGCAGCAAGGGGGCACAGAAAGGAAAAAACAAGCACAATCAGGGGCAGCAAGGGGGCACAGAAAGGAAAAACGAGCACAATCAGGGGCAGCAAGGGGGGCACAGAAAGGAAAAACGAACACAATCAGGGGCAGCAAGGGGGGCACAGAAAGGAAAAACGAGCACAATCAGGGGCAGCAAGGGGGGCACAGAAAGGAAAAACGAGCACAATCAGGGGCAGCAAGGGGCCACAGAAAGGAAAAACGAGCACAATCAGGGGCAGCAAGGGGGCACAGAAAGGAAAAACGAGCACAATCAGGGGCAGCAAGGGGGGCAGAGAAAGGAAAAACGAGCACAATCAGGGGCAGCAGCAGGGCACACAGACAGAGCTGTGTGGTGGGGGAGCGACCTACCAGTCAAGGTCAGGGGTCGCTCTCTTCACCACGCAGCGGCTGCCATAAATGGGGAGGTGGGAGGGAGGAGCAGGGAATGGGGCAGCGAATGGGCAGTGCGGGGGCGGGGCCGCAGGGGCGCAGCGGCGGGAAACAGGCACAAAAGGGAAAACGAGCACAATCAGGGCATCAAGGGGGCACAGAAAGGAAAAAAAAACGAGCACAATCAGGGGCAGCAAGGGGGCACAGAAAGGAAAAAACGAGCACAATCAGGGGCAGCAAGGGGGCACAGAAAGGAAAAACGAGCACATTCAGGGGCAGCAAGGGGGGCACAGAAAGGAAAAAATGAGCACAATCAGGGGCAGCAAGGGGGCACAGAAAGGAAAAGCGAGCACAATCAGGGGCAGCAAGGGGGGCACAGAAAGGAAAAACGAGCACAATCAGGGGCAGCAAGGGGGCACAGAAAGGAAAAACGAGCACAATCAGGGGCAGCGAGGGGGCACAGAAAGGAAAAACGAGCACAATCAGGGGCAGCAAGGGGGGCACAGAAAGGAAAAGCGAGCACAATCAGGGGCAGCAGCAGGGCACACAGACGGAGCTGTGTGGTGGGGAGCGACCTACCAGTCAAGGTCAGGGGTCGCTCTCTCACCACGCAGCGGCCGCCATAAATGGGGAGGTGGGAGGGAGGAGCAGGGAATGGGGCAGCGAATAGGCAGTGAGGGGCGGGGCCGCAGGCGCAGCGGCGGGAAACAGGCACAGAAGGGAAAACGAGCACAATCAGGGAATCAAGGGGGCACAGAAAGGAGAAAAAAACGAGCACAATCAGGGGCAGCAAGGGGGCACAGAAAGGAAAAACGAGCACAATCAGGGGCAGCAAGGGGGCACAGAAAGGAAAAGCGAGCACAATCAGGGGCAGCAAGGGGGCACAGAAAGGAAAAACGAGCACAATCAGGGGCAGCAGCAGGGCACACAGATGGAGCTGTGTGGTGGGGGAGCGACCTACCAGTCAAGGTCAGGGGTCGCTCCCTTTTTCTGCACCTCTCTTGCCTGTTTCTGCAACTTTCTTGCCTCTTTCTGCAGCTTTCTTGTCTCCTTCTGCACCTTTGTTCCTTCTCTCTGCACTTCTCATGCCTCTTTCTGCACCCTTCTTGTCTGTTTCTGTACCTCTGTTGGTTCTTTCTGCACTGCTCTTGCTACTTTCTGCACCTCTATTGCAAATTTCTGCAACTCTCTTGCCTCATTCTCCACATGAAAAGGGTGTTGATGAGTTTTGCCTTGACCAGCGTTACCTCCTTTCTCTTCGGATTGTTCTGCACTGGTTACCTCTGATTCTGAGGTATCTCGATGTTCTATCACAGCTCTTTTTTTTGTTCTCAAATCGCGCCTCGGGCATCATATCGCTTGGCAAAAGTCAATATTCTGCCAAGCTCGTAGTCCCTGGCATCCTTTTTAAAGTTTTGTTGTTTTCTTTGTTGTATATTTTTCCCATAAGTACTTAAACGTTTCTTTATTGTCTCTTTTTCTTCGTCATGTTTACTCTTGTCTACAGATTCTAGTATACTCTCCTCCAAAATTTCAATTTCCTTGAGTGATTTGTCGCGATCACTCCAAGCGAATTTTACAAGTATCTTTAGCATTCCTTGTGACGATCCCGCAGTGTATTCTGCCCATTCAGACAAAAGTTGTGGGTCCGGATTTTCATAAGCAGGGACCATATATATCTTTAGGTCCCTCGGTACCCTGTTAACATCAATATAGTGTTGTAAGGAAGTGGCCTCCCACCACTTCCATATTTCTCTCTCGTGAATCTCTCAAGCTGTTGGTATTTGCTCTTTTAATCAGTTTGTGCAGAGTTGGGAGTGGAGCTTTCACCCTGCGTACCTCCCCATGGGCGCTCTTTAAATATTCCCGTAGCCGCTTCACAGGGGGCCACCTCACTAAACATTAAACTGTTTCAGTTCTGTGTGCCTCCCAACTCGTAGTGCTGTGTAAAGAATGAATTAGCTGTATGATGTCTCCTTACCCTTTCGAGTCTTTCCAGATCGTCAGGATCATTCCACCTCGGCTGTACTGCTTTTCGGCCAACACGGTGGTGCAGATACTTTTCACATAATCTCCTTGCCCCATACTTCTGCCCAATAGTATCCGCACTCTAGTATGGGTGCTTTCGATCACGCGGCGGCAGAACTGCTACAATCTCCCGCTCCACTCCAAAAGGAAGGACCAGCCCTCACGTTAGGTTAATCCTCAATTAAGGATTTATTGCACACACAACATTACAGCAAACAGACGCGTTTCGGCGTTAGCCTTCGTCAATGTTAGCGGGCGCTATTTTCAAAGTCATATTTGTATTCAAATCACTTCATTGAAACTGTGGAAGGACAATCGCATTTTCTATTTGGGTGCCATCTTTGAGTGTACAGATACTCCAATAAAATCTACAGCAACGTATTAATTAATCATACGTGCTGCTTCATGCATCTATTACAGCGTACATAATTCATTTATTCTTAGCATATAATTCTCGCTATATCAACAGTGCAAACAGTTGCAAACTCTACTCAGATGCCTAGATAGCGTCAGATACCTATATAATGGGATTGTGATATTCACGTAAATGAATTGAGACCGGGCACAAAGTCAGAAGTGATGTCACTGACCATGTCATGAATGATGTAATATGTGACGTCATCAGCAGTGCATTGCGGGGGCGCGAGTTATAGTTAGCTGAACTAACTATAACGGCCAAATTTCTCTGGTTTTGTACGAGTGAAATGTCCAACTAACTATAACGTTTTTCAGTGAATTTCGAAGGCTTTTAAACGCTAATTTCTAACTATAAAGTCCCTGAAACCTATGGTTTTTTCAGTGAATTTCGAAGGTTTTTAAATGCTAATTTCTAACTATAACGTCCCTGAAACCTACGGTTTTTTCAGTGAATTTCAAAGGTTTTTTGAATGTTAATTAATAACTATACCGTCCCTGGAACCTATGTTTTTTCAGTGAATTTCTAAGGTTTTTTAAATGCTAACTTCTAACTATGCCTACATAGGTAGGACATATGCAGAAAGAGGAAGAAAGGCACAGAAAGAAGCAAGAGAAATGCAGAAAGAGGCAACAGAAGTCCATAAAGACAAATAAAGGTGCAAAAAGAAGCAATAGATATGCAGAAATAACCAATAGAGGCGCACAAAGAGGCCTTGTTGCAAAGTGATCCTGTGCCCCCAACTTTTTGCTGACTGGTACTGGTGGTAACTGACTCTGACTAACCAGGCCCGGAGCCAGTGCTATGCTAAAAGACACTCAGAATACAGTGGAAACACCTACTTACACTAGGGTACACTATGGGTTGGGGTACCCCTGTGATTGGCATGACCTCCCCTGTAAGGCCCTAGTACATAATAGAGCAGGGGGATTAAAACTACCTCTAAGTCAGAGGTGCAGAAAGAAGCAAGAGAAGTGCAGAAAGAAGCAAGAGAGGTGGAGAAATAGGCAAGAGGGGTACAGAAAGAGGCAGAAGGGGTGCAGAAAGAAGGAAGAGAAGTGCAGAAAGAAGCAACAGAGGTGTTGAAAGAGGCGCGAAGGGTGTAGAAAGAGGCAAGACAAGTGCAGAAAGAAGCAACAGAGGTACAGAAAGAAGGAAGAGAGGTGCAGAAACAGGCAGGAAAGGTGCAGAAAGAGGGAACAGGGATACAGACAGAGGCAAGAGAGGTGCAGAAAGAGGGGAGAGGGGTGTAGAAAGACGCAAGAGGGGTGCAGAAAGAAACAAGTGAGGTACAGAAAGATGCAACAGTGGTACAGAAAGACGCGAGAGAGGTGCAGAAACAAGCAAGGGAAGTGCAGAAAGAGGCAAGAGAATTGCTGAAAGAAGCAACAGAGGTGTAGAAAGAAGCAAGAGAAGTGCAGAAAGAGGCAAGTGAGGTGCAGAAAGAAGCAAGAGCAGTGCAGAAAGAACCCACAGAGGTGCAAAAAGAGGCAAGAGGGGTGCAGAAAAAGGTAGGAGAGGTGCACAAAGAAGCAAGAGAAGTACAAAAAGAGGCAGGAGGGGTGCAGAAAGAAGGAAGAGAAGTGCGGAAAGGGGCAAGAGAATTGCTGAAAAAAGCAACAGAGGTGTAGAAAGAAGCAAGAGTAGTTTAGAAAGAGGCAAGTGAGGTGCAGAAAGAGGCAAGAGCAGTGCAGAAAGAACCAACAGAGGTTCAAAAAGAGGCAAGAGGGGTGCAGAAAAAGGTAGGAGAGGTACACAAAGAGGCAAGAGAGGTACCGAAAGAGGCAGGAGTGGTGCAGAAAGAAAGAAGAGAAGTGCAGAAAGAAGCAACAGAGGTGCTGAAAGAGGCGCGAAGGGTGCAGAAAGAGCAAGAGAAGTGCAGAAAGAAGCAACAGAGGTACAGAAAGAGGCAAGAGAGGTGCAGAAACAGGCAGGAAAGGTGCAGAAAGAGGGACCAGGGGTACAGAAAGAGGCAAGAGAGGTGCAGAAAGAGAAAAGAGGGGTGCAGAAAGAGGCAAGAGGGGTGCAGAAAGTAGCAAGTGAGGTGCAGAAAGAGGCAACAGAGGTGCAGAAAGACGCAAAAGAGGTGCAGAAACAATCAAGAGAACTGCAAAAAGAGGCAGGATAATTGCTGAAAGAAGAAACAGAGGTGTGGAAAGAAGCAAGAGAAGTGCAGAAAGAGGGAAGTGAGGTGCAGAAAGAGGCAAGCGAGGTGCAGAGAATGGCAAGAGAACTGCAGAAAGAGGCAAAAGGGATGCAAAAAAGGGAAGAAGGGTGCATAAAGAAGCAAGAGAGGTGCAGAAAGAAGCAAGAGAAGTGCAGAAAGAAGCAAGAGAGGTGCAGAAAGAGGGAAGATGAGTGCAGAAAGAGACAACAGGGGTGCATAAAGAAGCAAGAGAGGTGCAGAAAGAGGCAAAATAAGTGCAGAAAGAAGCAACAGAGGTACAGAAAGAGGCAAGAGAGGTGCAGAAAGAGGGAGGAGGGGGGCAAAAAGAGGCAAGATGGATGCAGAAAGAAGCAAGAGAGGTACAGAAAGAAGCAAGAGAAGTGCAGAAAGAAGCAACGGGGTGCAGAAAGAGTCTAGAGGGGTGCAGAAAGAGGCAAGAGAAGTGTAGAAAGAAGTAAGGGAGGTGCAGAAAGAGGGAAGACGAGTGCAGAAAGAGACAACAGGGGTGCAGCAAGAGACAACAGGGGTGCAGAAAGAAGGAAGAGAGGTGCAGAAAGAGGCAATAGAAGTACAGAAAGAGGAGAGAGAAGAGCAGAAAGAAGCAAAAGGGGTGGACAAAGAGGCAAGAGGGGTGCAGAAAGAACCAAGAGATGTGCAGAATGAGGCACAAGAGGTACAGAAAGAGGCAAATATGTGCAGAAAAAGGAAGAAGGGTGCAGAAAGAAGCAAGAGAAGTGCAGAAAGAGGCAAGTGAGGTACAGAAGGAGGCAAGAGAACTGCAGAAAGTGGCAAGAGAGTTGCAGAAACAGACAAAAAGAGGGCAGAAAGAGGGAACAGGTATGCAGACAGAGGCAAGAGAGGTGCAGAAAGAAGCAACAGAGGTGCTTAAAGAGGCAAGAGGGGTGCAGAAAGAGGCAAGAGAAGAGCAGAAAGAAGCAACAGAGGCACAGAAAGAGGCAAGAGAGGTGCAGAAACAGGCAGGAAAGGTGCAGAAAGAGGGAACAGGGGTACAGAAAGAGGCAAGAGAGGTGCAGAAAGAGAAAAGAGGGATGCAGATAGAGGCAAGAGGGGTGCAGAAAGTAGCAAGTGAGGTGCAGAAAGAGCAACAGAGGTGCAGAAAGACGCAAAAAAGGTGCAGAAACAATCAAGAGAACTGTAAAAAGAGGCAGAAGAATTGCTGAAAGAAGAAACATAGGTGTGAAAAGAAGCAAGAGAAGTGCAGAAAGAGGGAAGTGAGGTGCAGAAAGAGGCAAGAGAGGTGCAGAGAATGGCAAGAGAACTGCAGAAAGAGGCAAAAGGGATGCAAAAAAGGGAAGAAGGGTGCATAAATAAGCAAGAGAGGTGCAGAAATAAGCAAGAGAAGTGCAGAAAGAAGCAAGAGAGGTGCAGAAAGAGGGAAGACGAGTGCAGATAGAGACAACAGGGGTGTAGAAATGCAGAAAGAGGGAGGAGGGGCAAAAAGAGGCAAGATGGGTGCAGAAAGAATCAAGAGAGGTGCAGAAAGAAGCAAGAGAAGTGCAGAAAGAAGCAACGGGGTGCAGAAAGAGTCTAGAGGGGTGCAGAAAGAGGCAAGAGAAGTGTAGAAAGAAGCAAGAGAAGTGCAGAAAGAGGGAAGACGAGTGCAGAAAGAGACAACAGGGGTGCAGCAAGAGACAACAGGGGTGCAGAAAGAAGGAAGAGAGGTGCAGAAAGAGGCAATAGAAGTACAGAAAGAGGAGAGAGAAGAGCAGAAAGAAGCAAAAGGGGTGGACAAAGAGGCAAGAGGGGTGCAGAAAGAACCAAGAGATGTGTAGAATGAGGCACGAGAGGTGCAGAAAGAGGCAAAAGATGTGCAGAAAAAGGAAGAAGGGTGCAGAAAGAAGCAAGAGAAGTGCAGAAAGAGGCAAGTGAGGTGCAGAAGGAGGCAAGAGAACTGCAGAAAGTGGCAAGAGAGTTGCAGAAACAGACAAAAGGGGTGCAGAAAGAGGGAACAGGTATGCAGACAGAGGCAAGAGAGGTGCAGAAAGAAGCAACCGAGGTTCTTAAAGGGGCAAGAGGGGTGCAGAAAGAGGCAAGAAAAGTGCAGAAAGAAACAACAGAGGTGCCAAAAGAGGCAAGAGAGGTGCAGAAACAGGCAAGAAAGGTACAGAAAGAGGGAACAGGGCTGCAGAAAGAGGTAAGAGGGATACAGAAATTTACAAGAGAGATGCGGAAAGAAGCAACAGCAGTGCAGAAAGAAGCAAGAGAAGTGCAGAAAGAAGCAAGAGAGGTGGAGAAATAGGGAAGAGGGGTGCAGAAAGAGACACAAGGGATGCAGAAATTTACAAAAGACGGGCAGAAAGAAGCAAGAGCAGTGCAGAAAGAACCAACAGAGGTGCAAAAAGAGGCAAGAGGGGTGCAGAAATAGGTAGGAGAGCTGCACAAAGAGGCAAGAGGGGTACAGAAAGAGGCAGGAGGAGTGTAGAGAGAAGGAAGAGAAGTGCAGAAAGAAGCAACAGAGGTGCTGAAAGAGGCAGGAAGGGTGTAGAAAGAGGCAATAGAAGTGGAGAAAGAGGCAATAGAAGTACAGAAAGAGGAGAGAGAAGTGCAGAAAGAAGCAAAAGAGGTAGACAAAGAGGCAAGAGGGGTGCAGAAAGAACAAAGAGATGTGCAGAATGAGGCACAAGAGGTGCAGAAAGAGGCAAAAGATGTGCAGAAAAAGGAAGAAGGGTGCAGAAAGAAGCAAGAGAAGTGCAGAAAGAGGCAAGTGAGGTGCAGAAGGAGGCAAGAGAACTGCAGAAAGTGGCAAGCGAGTTGCAGAAAGAAGCAACAGAAGTGCTTAAAGAGGCAAGAGGGGTGCAGAAAGAGGCAAGAGAAGTGCAGAAAGAAGCAACAGAGGTGCCAAAAGAGGCAAGAAAGGTGCAGAAACAGGCAAGAAAGGTACAGAAAGAGGGAACAGGGCTGCAGAAAGAGGTAAGAGGGATACAGAAATTTGAAAGAGAGATGCGGAAAGAAGCAACAGCAGTGCAGAAAGAAGCAAGAGAAGTGCAGAAAGAAGCAAGAGAGGTGGAGAAATAGGGAAGAGGGGTGCAGAAAGAGACACAAGGGATGCAGACATTTTCAAAAGACGTGCAGAAAGAAGCAAGAGCAGTGCAGAGAGAACCAACAGAGGTTCAAAAAGAGGCAAAAGGGGTGCAGAAATAGGTAGGAGAGCTGCACAAAGAGGCAAGAGGGGTACAGAAAGAGGCAGGAGGAGTGTAGAGAGAAGGAAGAGAAGTGCAGAAAGAAGCAACAGAGGTGCTGAAAGAGGCAGGAAGGGTGTAGAAAGAGGCAATAGAAGTGGAGAAAGAAGCAACAGAGGTACAGAAAGAGGCAAGAGAGGTGCAGAAACAGGCATGAAAGGTGCAGAAAGAGGGAATAAGGGTGCAGAAAGAGGCAAGAGAGGTGCAGAAAGAAGGGAGAAGGGTGCAGAAAGAGGCAAGAGTGGTACAGAAACAAGCAAGTGAGGTGCAGAAAGAGCCAACAGAGGTGCAGAAAGATGCAAAGAGGTGCAGAAACAAGCAAGAGAAGTGCAGAAAGAGGCAAGAGAATTGCTGAAAGAAGCAACAGAGGTGTAGAAAGAAGCAAGAGAAGTGCAGAAAGAGGCACGTGAGGTGCAGAAAGAGGCAAGAGAGGTGCAGAAAATGGCAAGAGAACTGCAGAAAGAGGCAAAAGGGTTGCAAAAAAGGGAAGAAGGGTACATAAAGAAGCAAGAGAGGTGCAGAAAGAAGCAAGAGAAGTGCATAAAGAGGCAAGAGAGTTGCAGAAAGAGGGAAGACGAGTGCAGAAAGAGACAACAGGGGTGCAGAAAGAAGCAAGAGAGGTGCAGAAAGAGGCAAAAGAAGTGCAGAAAGAAGCAACAGAGGTATAGAAAGAGGCAAGAGAGGTGCAGAAAGAGGGAGGAGGGAGGCAAAAAGAGGCAAGATGAGTGCAGAAAGAAGCAAGAGAAGTGCAGAAAGAAGCAACGGGGTGCAGAAAGAGTCTAGAGGGGTGCAGAAAGAGGCAAGAGAAGTGCAGAAAGAAGCAACAGATGTGCAGAAGGAGGCAAAAGAACTACAGAAAGAGGCAAGAGAGTTGCAGAAAACAGGCAAAAGGGGTGCAGAAAGATGGAAGAGGGGTGCTGAAAGAGGCAAGAGGGATGCATACATTTGCAACAGAGGTGCAGAAAGAAGCAAGAGCAGTGCAGAATTGTAGGAAGGTGGAATCTGACTATATGGTTGCCCCCACTTTTTTCCTGGTGTTTTGCTGGTTTATGACTTAGTTGGACTGGGACCCTGCTATTCAGGGCCCCAGTCTATCTGCTCTCTCTAAACGACATGGAGTGCACTCTAGGTGCACTAGTGATTGGATACTGTGGTGCCTTATGAGTCCCTAGTATATGGTACCTTAGGTGCCAAGGGCATAGGTACTTCACAGGCCTACCAGGGGCTGCAGCATATATTATGCCACCCCTGGGAAGCAGTCTAAATCTGACACCACAGGCCTGCTACTGCAGCCTGGGTGAGGTGGTGCTAGCACCCCTCACTGAGATATAGGTTTCCTATATCTCTCCTGCACACACATATAAACCTATCAGTCACCCCTAAGGCAGGCCCTATCAATCCTGAGGGCAGGGTGCTTGGCTTCTATGTGAGGGGGTGCCTCTGCCTGAGCAGGGCCCCTCTGCAGCTCTCAGAGTCTATTCTCTGGTGCTGTTTGTGGATGCGGTTAAACCATATACTATTTAAGTGCATTATATCCTCGCGGTAAATGCTAACTTTGGAATGGCTGCATCAAAACATGTCGTGTTTGGTGTCAAACATCTTGGAATACTACCCCCCGCCAATCTTGGCGGCGGGGGTAGCATTCCACCCTTCTAGAGGGATAAGACATGTACCTGCTGTGGAAACGCGGTAGAATCCTAAAGAGCCCTGGCATCACAAAATGGATGCCACCAGTCACAGACACTGGGCTGCCCTCCTGCTGATGACCGAAACTCGCAGTGGAGGAAGCCCAACAATAGGCATCCTGTCACAGGGAGGTGTAACCACCTTCCAGACAGGGTTTAGTGTATTGGGGCTGGGTGGGTGCACTCTTAGAGTGCTTTGAAGTCCTGCACTGGGGGAGCAGAAGGCTCCTCTGTGCATATGCCAGTTCAAACCAGCTCAGGGGCTACCTGCCCCTGCTCTGGCGCGAAACTGGACAAAGGGAAGTGGGTGTAGCCACCCCCTCCCTTGACCCTCCCATAGGTGGGGTCATAGAGCTAGTCCATCCCCTCTTTTTAGTATAAGAGGGGGAACCTTGCCATTGCAAAGCAGATAACCCCTGGACGACGCTCTACAGAAGAATCCTGGCCCTTCGACGTTCCACTACCTTTGGAAGACAGAAGAATCTCCTTGGAGTCAAGGAGTGACTCCCCTGCTTGGCAGGCACCAAAAACGACAACGACGGTCGCAAACTACGCCGCTCCCGCCGGAGTCCGAAGTCCCTGCAGCCCAAGAAGTGGATTTCCTGACCTCTCCCAGGCCATCGTGAGTCCCCAGCGAAGCTGAGGCAAGTGGACCCCACGAGTAACGAGGAACCGCGACCCCTGGGTACCGTGCACTATTGTCGAGTGCAACCCCTTCACAACGTTCTACGAACTTGTGCTTTGGACCACGTGTGGTCCCGACCTCCAGCAGGAATCCCTCCGAAGATCAGAGGCCTACACCGTCCCGAGTGACCGTGGGCCCCTGTTGAGTGATTCCGCCCGAGGTGTCTTCGCGATCCCTTGCCCGCTGGCTTGTGGGTCCCCAGAAGACTTCCTAAAGAAACCAAAGGGCTCCCCTGGTTGCTCCAGGCCTGCCCTGACTTACCCTCGCTGGGTGAGTCCCTCAGACCTTGCTGGTCTGCGCCATCGACTTTTCTTCATCTCCCCGAGACTTGCGGCTGCCAAGGCTTGTTGGCTCCGATCGAGTTGCCGACACCGCAGTCAGCTGCAGACGTCGAGGGACACACCGAATCCAGCTCCTGGTCGTCGTCGACGCCTCCTGGACCACGTGGCTGAAGAGTCAAGGCACCTGCAACCGACCTGAAGCGACCGACGACGGTGGGCATCCATCTTCCTTGCCCCGGGTCACTGCCAAGTGACTTTGAACACTGTCCCCTCTGCTTTCAGGTCATCCTTCTTCAGAATCCAGGCTTGGATTCCACCGGACACTTCTTCAGCTCCCGCAAGCAGCAAGTCTTCTTTGTTCGCCATTGAAAACGACGCCGCGACCCGACACCAAAGGACACCTGTGCACCCGGCTTCCCTGGGTGAGGTAACTCCAGCACTACGGTGCTCCTGTGGGTGTGGGCCCTAGAACTACTTACCCTGTAAGTGACTTGCTTGTAGGTTCTCCCGAAGTATCCTAAAACTCTTTATTTCCAACCGCGACTTGCCCCATTGAAGTTAACGGCGATTCGCGCCTGTGTATCCACACTGCACGCGTCCCCGTGGGTCCTTTACTTACCTGCCTTGGGTGGTTTCGTGAGGCCCCAGCACTTCTGAAGGCCTTAGGCCTTGTCTCCTTGCAAGTCGTTGTTTCTAAGTCTCTTACTTAGTATATGGTCTGGTACGCCCCTAGGGCCCCAGCCATATTTTGTGCTTAACTTATTGTGAAACGTTGATTTGTGCATATGTTTGTCTTCTAATCTCATAAAGAGATTAGTAGAGAGTTATTTAGAAATAAATACATATATATTTGATATATATACCTGTGTGGTGTCTTTTCATTTGGTGATTCAAGAGATTATATGGTAAAACAAGCTGCTTTACATTCCTCCGAGACTTAGCCTGAAGGCTGCTCTCCACAGCTACCACTAGGATAGCTTTCTTTAAAAGGTTGTCTTAAACCTATCTACCATAAGAGTCGATTTGCCCTGGTGCAAGGTGTCCACTTTAATTAGTGGACAGCATATACCAGGCCAACTTCTCACATTGGTGGGCAGCGTGTGGGATTCCAGCTTGCCATTGTTTTACCAGAAAATCTCTATTTGAATTACTAACTGAAAACCATTATAGGTACTCAAGGTACATATAAAGTCAAGCTTAGTATCAATAAGTTCTACTGAACTTAGAGCTGTGTGCCAAGGGATAGCACACCCTTTCCACAGCTCAAGCTAGGATCAGTAGGCCACAAACTAGTGTAGGTAGTACAACACTGCACAACACTAGAATGTCCTTAAAGGGTGGACCCAGTGGATCCACTCAGCCTCAGTATAAGGACATGGCTTTCTCTGACTTGAGAGCCATGTGTGTTGACAGACACCTGAGGATAGGACAGAGTCCCTCAACCCTGCACCTGATAGATCTGCTGACAGCAGATGACCTGAGATTGGCTCTAGGAGCTAAAGGGTTTGAATCAGTGGGTGGGTCAGTCATAGTATCTGGGTCAGATGATGAAAATCAGAATGACCAAGACTCTGTGATTGAAGGGCCAGGCTCCAAGGAGCCTGAAAAGGACAGAGGAATTCTCCCTAAGAGAACTGGCAGAGTGGATGAGAGGCACAGATCCCCTTCCAGGGAATCTGAGCACTCTTATCACTCTGGCAGAGAATTTGTCCAAGAGAGGAGCTCATACTTTAACTTAAGAGAGACCTCCTCTGAGAGAAGGTGCAAACTGCTCCAGTATGAGGAAGCCAAAGTGGCCCTCAGAACCAAGCAGTTGGCACTGGATAGAGAAGCCCTGGAGATCCAGAGAGCTTCCAGAAGGGAGGGTTTAGAACCCCCTGGTGGCAGCAACAGTGTCCCTAGAGGCAGAGAATATGTCCCTGACCATAGGAACCTGAGCAAGGTTGTTCCTCCCTACCAGAGTGGGGATGATATCCACAAGTGGATAACTGCTATGGAGAGGGCCTGTAGAGTACAGCAGGTCCCCCAAAAGCAGTGGGCAGCAATCTTGTGGCTCTCCTTTTCAGATAAAGGAAGAGACAAGCTCCTCACTGTTAGAGAGGAGGATGCTGATGATTATGAGGTCCTGAAGAGTGCACTGATAGATGGGTTTGGCTTAACCACTGAAGAGTACAGGTTGAAGTTCAGAGATACCCAGAAGGCACAGACTCAGGACTGGACAGACTTTGTAGATTGTGCATCCAAGGCTCTGGAGGGTTGGCTGGTTGGCAGTAGGGTTACTGATTTCAAAGGATTTTATAATCTAATGATGAGAGAACAGATCCTTAATAATTGTCAAAACCAGCTTTTACACCAGTACCTGGTGGACTCTGATCTGACCTCTCCCCAAGAATTGGGAAAGAAGGCAGACAAATGGGTCAGAACCAGGGTAAGGCCTAAGAATCAGGGTGGTGACCACAAGAAAGATTCTACCAAGTCCCAAGAGAAAGGTGGGGATAAATCTAAGGATAAGTCCACTACAGGGCCCCAAAATTCCTCTTCTGGGGGTGGGTCCCAAACTCCTTCCTCTCCTGAAAAGAAACCCTATTGCCATGTCTGTAAAAAGCCTGGGCACTGGAAATCTGATCCCAGTTGTCCCAGGAATGGCAATAAAGAAAATGTTCCTCCAACAACTACTACCACCCCTCCTGGTACTACCAGTAGTAATCCTCCAGTTGGGAGTAGTGCACCCAAAAAGTTAGGTGCTTTTGCAAGAGGAACAGAGGTGGGCCCTAGTTTAGACAGGACCCCCTCAACAGACTCCTCAGATTCTGATGGTGGTGTAGGATATGCCACCTTTACCATGGGTCCCATAGCATTGGGCAGGTACAGACTGGAGCCAATAATTAATGGTCAGAAAGCTGTGGCATTTAGGGACACAGGGGCTAGTGTCACCATGGTGGCAGGGAAACTAGTCCCCCTCACCAGCTTTTACCTGAGTTTAAATACCAGGTGACCAACATTGATGGTGTCAGAACAGATCACCCCATGGCCATAGTCAATCTCAGCTGGGAGGGGGTCACAGGCCCAAAGAGAGTGGCAGTGTCCCCAACCTTACCTGTAGATTGCCTGATGGGCAATGATCTGGAAATTTCAGCCTGGGCTGAAATTGAACACCAAACCCATCTGAAGATGTTGGGTGTCCCTGTAAAGGTTAGTGGGGCTGTGATGGCCACAGCCCCAGCCCAAGATTTTGGAGAGATGGAGCCTGGAAGAATGGCCCACTCTCCCCCAGAAGAGAGCACAAGGGTTGAAGAAAAGTCTTCTTCCCTCCAGACAGTAGGTAAGGGTCAGCCTCCTCAGGGAACTGACCCTACCCCTAGTGAAGGAACTGCCACAGAGGTAGTCAGGCCTGGCCTGGCCACCCCCTGATGGCAGAGGACCCTTACAAGGTGGTACCCAGTCTGGAGCAGGTAACCTGCACCTCTCTACCCTGCCTCAGTCAGCCCAGGGCTGCAGAGGTCAGGGAGGTCAGTGGACCCCCAGGGCCCCCTGTCCAGAGGAACCCCCATCAGCAGATAAGGGGCACCCAGTCTAGTAGCCCTAGCCAGGTGAAAATTCCTCAACCCACTGAGGGATCCCCCATACCTTTATGTAGGGACCTCCCCCAGAAGGACTCTGTTAGGCAAGGGCAAACCTGGGACCAAAAGGTTCCAAACCTGCCATGTCCCTCCAGTAGTCCATTCAAAGGGACCCAACCCCCAGCTGTAGGCAGCCAAAGGTTGACCCTTAGAGCAAAATGCAACTCAGTCATGGAAAGACAGGCATACATGGTGACCAGTGATCTGAGGAAGCTGAGGCCAACCTTCCTAGGGCCTCACTTCCCTACTCAGACACCTCACCAGCCTTGTACTTTACCAGAGCACACCAGAGGTAGTGATTCCCCATGGTGGAGACCCTCTCACACCCTTAGGGTGAGGGATTGCTTAGTGGACCATCAGACAGGGGGCAACCATGCTAGTGCAGGTGCTTCCTTATATGGCCACTTAGTCAATAAAGGCTCAACTGGCCAAGGTTAACCTTATCTCCTTTCGTTTGGGGGGGTTATGTAGGAAGGTGGAATCTGACTATATGGTTGCCCCCACTTTTTTCCTGGTGTTTTGCTGGTTTATGACTTAGTTGGACTGGGACCCTGCTATTCAGGGCCCCAGTCTATCTGCTCTCTCTAAACGACATGGAGTGCACTCTAGGTGCACTAGTGATTGGATACTGTGGTGCCTTATGAGTCCCTAGTATATGGTACCTTAGGTGCCAAGGGCATAGGTACTTCACAGGCCTACCAGGGGCTGCAGCATATGTTATGCCACCCCTGGGAAGCAGTCTAAATCTGACACCACAGGCCTGCTACTGCAGCCTGGGTGAGGTGGTGCTAGCACCCCTCACTGAGATATAGGTTTCCTATATCTCTCCTGCACACACATATAAACCTATCAGTCACCCCTAAGGCAGGCCCTATCAATCCTGAGGGCAGGGTGCTTGGCTTCTATGTGAGGGGGTGCCTCTGCCTGAGCAGGGCCCCTCTGCAGCTCTCAGAGTCTATTCTCTGGTGCTGTTTGTGGATGCGGTTAAACCATATACTATTTAAGTGCATTATATCCTCGCGGTAAATGCTAACTTTGGAATGGCTGCATCAAAACATGTCGTGTTTGGTGTCAAACATCTTGGAATACTACCCCCCGCCAATCTTGGCGGCGGGGGTAGCATTCCACCCTTCTAGAGGGATAAGACATGTACCTGCTGTGGAAACGCGGTAGAATCCTAAAGAGCCCTGGCATCACAAAATGGATGCCACCAGTCACAGACACTGGGCTGCCCTCCTGCTGATGACCGAAACTCACAGTGGAGGAAGCCCAACAATAGGCATCCTGTCACAGGGAGGTGTAACCACCTTCCAGACAGGGTTTAGTGTATTGGGGCTGGGTGGGTGCACTCTTAGAGTGCTTTGAAGTCCTGCACTGGGGGAGCAGAAGGCTCCTCTGTGCATATGCCAGTTCAAACCAGCTCAGGGGCTACCTGCCCCTGCTCTGGCGCGAAACTGGACAAAGGGAAGTGGGTGTAGCCACCCCTCCCTTGACCCTCCCATAGGTGGGGTCATAGAGCTAGTCCATCCCCTCTTTTAGTATAAGAGGGGGAACCTTGCCATTGCAAAGCAGATAACCCCTGGACGACGCTCTACAGAAGAATCCTGGCCCTTCGACGTTCCACTACCTTTGGAAGACAGAAGAATCTCCCTTGGAGTCAAGGAGTGACTCCCCTGCTTGGCAGGCACCAAAACGACAACGACGGTCGCAAACTACGCCGCTCCCGCCGGAGTCCGAAGTCCCTGCAGCCCAAGAAGTGGATTTCCTGACCTCTCCCAGGCCATCGTGAGTCCCCAGCGAAGCTGAGGCAAGTGGACCCCACGAGTAACGAGGAACCGCGACCCCTGGGTACCGTGCACTATTGTCGAGTGCAACCCCTTCACAACGTTCTACGAACTTGTGCTTTGGACCACGTGTGGTCCCGACCTCCAGCAGGAATCCCTCCGAAGATCAGAGGCCTACACCGTCCCGAGTGACCGTGGGCCCCTGTTGAGTGATTCCGCCCGAGGTGTCTTCGCGATCCCTTGCCCGCTGGCTTGTGGGTCCCCAGAAGACTTCCTAAAGAAACCAAAGGGCTCCCCTGGTTGCTCCAGGCCTGCCCTGACTTACCCTCGCTGGGTGAGTCCCTCAGACCTTGCTGGTCTGCGCCATCGACTTTTCTTCATCTCCCCGAGACTTGCGGCTGCCAAGGCTTGTTGGCTCCGATCGAGTTGCCGACACCGCAGTCAGCTGCAGACGTCGAGGGACACACCGAATCCAGCTCCTGGTCGTCGTCGACGCCTCCTGGACCACGTGGCTGAAGAGTCAAGGCACCTGCAACCGACCTGAAGCGACCGACGACGGTGGGCATCCATCTTCCTTGCCCCGGGTCACTGCCAAGTGACTTTGAACACTGTCCCCTCTGCTTTCAGGTCATCCTTCTTCAGAATCCAGGCTTGGATTCCACCGGACACTTCTTCAGCTCCCGCAAGCAGCAAGTCTTCTTTGTTCGCCATTGAAAACGACGCCGCGACCCGACACCAAAGGACACCTGTGCACCCGGCTTCCCTGGGTGAGGTAACTCCAGCACTACGGTGCTCCTGTGGGTGTGGGCCCTAGAACTACTTACCCTGTAAGTGACTTGCTTGTAGGTTCTCCCGAAGTATCCTAAAACTCTTTATTTCCAACCGCGACTTGCCCCATTGAAGTTAACGGCGATTCGCGCCTGTGTATCCACACTGCACGCGTCCCCCGTGGGTCCTTTACTTACCTGCCTTGGGTGGTTTCGTGAGGCCCCAGCACTTCTGAAGGCCTTAGGCCTTGTCTCCTTGCAAGTCGTTGTTTCTAAGTCTCTTACTTAGTATATGGTCTGGTACGCCCCTAGGGCCCCAGCCATATTTTGTGCTTAACTTATTGTGAAACGTTGATTTGTGCATATGTTTGTCTTCTAATCTCATAAAGAGATTAGTAGAGAGTTATTTAGAAATAAATACATATATATTTGATATATATACCTGTGTGGTGTCTTTTCATTTGGTGATTCAAGAGATTATATGGTAAAACAAGCTGCTTTACATTCCTCCGAGACTTAGCCTGAAGGCTGCTCTCCACAGCTACCACTAGGATAGCTTTCTTTAAAAGGTTGTCTTAAACCTATCTACCATAAGAGTCGATTTGCCCTGGTGCAAGGTGTCCACTTTAATTAGTGGACAGCATATGCCAGGCCAACTTCTCACAAGAATGAACCAACAGAGGTGCAGAAAGAGGCAAGAGAGGTACAGAAAGAGGCAAGAGAAGTGCAGAAAGAAGCAAAAGAGGTGCTGAAAGAGACAAGAAGGGTGCAGAAAGAGGCAAGAGGAGTGCAGAAAGAAGCAACAGAGTTGCAGAAAGAAGCAAGTGAGGTGCAGAAAGAGGCAATAGAGGTGCAGAAAGAGGCAAGAGAGATGCAGAAAGAAGCAAGTGAGGTGCAGAAATATGCAAGAGAGGTACAGAAAGAAGAGAGTGAGGTTCAGAAAGAGGCACAAGAAGAGCAGAAAGTGGCAAGTGAGGTGAAGAAAGAGGCAAGAGAGGTATAGAAAGAAGCAAGATACGTGTAGAAAGAGGCAAGAGAAGTGCAGAAAGAGACACTTGAGGTGCAGAAAGAGGCAACAGAGGTACAGAAAGAGGCTCGAGAAGTGCAGAAAGAGGCAAGAGAAGTGCATAAAGAGGCAAGAGAGGTGCAGAAGGAAGAGAGTGAGGTTCAGAAAGAGGCAAGAGAGGTGCAGAAAGAGGCAAGAGAGGTACAGAAAGAGGCAAGGGAAGTGCAGCAACAGGCAAGAGAAATGCACAAAGAGGCAAGAGAGGAGCAGAAAGAGGCAAGAGAGGTGTAGAAAGAAGCAAGTGAAGTGCAGAAAGAGGCAAGTGAGGTGCAGAAAGAGGCAAGAGAAGTGCAGAAAGAGGCAAGAGATCTGCAGAAAAAAGCAACAGAGGTGCTGAAAGAGGCAAGTGAGGTGCAGAAATGGGCAGTAGAAGTGCAGAAAGAAGCAAGTGAAGTGCAGAAAGAAGATAGTGAGGTGTAGAAAGAGGAAGAAAGGTGCAGAAAGAAGCAAGAGAAATGCAGAAAGAGGCAAGAGAGGCACAGAAAGAAGAGAGGTTTGTGCACTATTAGTACCAATTTAACACCCACATTTAGCAATAAGTAACACGTGACCATTCCAGCTTTGCAAAGGGCCTTCCACCACGCTGTAACACGCGACGCTGCATTTTTGGGAACATTTAAGCCGTTTCAGCTAGAAACAAGGCTTTTTTTGTTCAAATCTGCAGATTAGGCAGCAGATGAAGGAATATTTGTCAGATGCGGAAAATGTTTAATTATGTGAAAATTGGTGCAGCCGAACAGTCACATAAGTCCAGAGGCCCTGCTCATACCTCCGACTAGGTCCAGAAGTGCTCCTCAGTGGTTCCTTTTTTTTGTCTTATTGAATTTATAGTTTAGCTTCTATGGAAACGAGGAAGACTAAACCTGAGGTTACCACTCCACAACACATACTACAATACCACATAATTACTCTCCAAAACACATAATCCCACTCCACATAATTCCTATAAACTAAATACCACATACTTTCTATTCACATAATTTCACTGCACAACATACCACATAATTCCACTACACACAAGGTACATCCACTCTACACCAAAAAACATTAGTAAAAATCTTTTACATTACAATGTCAATAGCTCTAACTCTCGCAAATGCGAGACCTATTACATTACAAATGCTTCTTTAACTGGTAGTCGCGTTTGCACAATGGTGCAGAAAGGGGGCTGGGCCTCTGTCCAGCGTTCAGGAAATCTGCTGCGTAGGACTTACAGGCGGTACCAGGAGGTCTTCTTGGCCCCCAAAGTCCCTCAGGAGTAAAGTGGACTTCATCCCCCAACCAGTCCTGTGCCAGGAGGCGCATTTGCAGAGTGGTGGAGAAAGGGGGTGTGTGGCCTCTGAAGACCTCTTAGCAATCCCACTGTGTGGGACTTAGTGGAGGTAATAGGAGAGGTAGTTGGCCCCCAAGGACAACCTTGTGGGTCAACTACCCCTCCTATTACCTCCAGTAAGTCGCACACAGTGGGATTGTTAAATTGTCATATCAGGCCATGCCCCCTTTCCCCACCACTCTGCAAACGCACTCCCTGGCACGCTCTTGGATGGGGATTAAAGTTCCCTTCGCTGCTGGGGGTCCTTAGGGGCCAACTAGCATACCTGATACCTCCAGTATGCCCCAGATAGTGGGATTACTGATAGGTGGACACAGTCCATGCCCCCTTTGTCCACCACTCTGCAAACGTGCCTCCTGGCGTGCTCTTGGTTGGGGGATGAAGTCCCCTTGCCTCCTGAGGGTCCCTGGGGGCCAACTAGCCCACCAGGTACCTCCAGAAAGCCCCACACAGCTGGATTGCTGAGAGTGGTCGGAGGCCATGCCCCCTTTTTACACCACTCTGCAAACGCACCTTCTGGCGCACTGCTGCTCGGGGATGAAGTCCACTTTAGTCTTGAGGTACTCAGGACACAAGAGGACCTCATCGCCCCACCAGCAATGCGCCAAGAGGCGCGTTTGCAGAGTGGTGTAAAAAGGGGCATGGCCTCGGACCACCTCTCAGCAATCCCACTGTGTGGGGCTTACTGGACCTACCAGGTGGGCTAGTTGGCCCCTAAGGACCCATAAGACTCTAGGGGACTTCATCCCCCAACCCAAAATGCACCAGAGGTGCATTTGCAGAGTGGTGCAGGGAGGGAGTGGGGCCTCCATCAAGATTCCGGCTTCTGTTTTGTTTTTCTGTTTTAGAAGGGGGGCTGTGTGGCCCCCCTCCTCTTATTATTTTTTGGGCCGTGGGGACCCCAACCTCCAGGGCTTGAGCCATATTTGTTTTTTTTAATTAAAAAATGGGAAGGGGGCCATGCGGCCTGTGAGAAAGTGCCCTCTTTCTGCATGGTATGCTCCCACTTTTTGCTGAATGGCTGATGTTCTTTGACTGAGTGTGCCCTGGGGTCCTGCTAATCTGGTACCCAGGGGCTATGTTCCTTCCCTAAAAACTGCATTGAAGCCTAAACCCAATTGGTATCCCTGGCCACAGGTAGGCCCCTGGTAAATGGTACCAAAGGTACCCAGGGCACTGTGACCAGGGAAGGCCCCTAAGGGCTGCAGCACTTATTGTGCCACCCTTAGAGGCCCTGCACCTTTTCACACACACACTGCCTTTGCAGGCTGCGTGTCTTGGTGCAGAACAAAGTGAAGAGTCGACATGGCACACATCCCTGTGTGCCATGCCCACAAAACCACTGCCCTGGCTTACATCAGTCACCCCTCTAGCTGGGTGCCCTATGCCAGTGGTGAGGGTACAGGTGCATGAGCCCTGTACCCCTACAGTGCCCAAGCCCATTCCTGGGCACTGTAAGTGCAGTGCTGCCATTAAGAGTATATGGTGCTGGGAGTTTGTCATTACGAACTCCATAACATCATAATGGCTACACTGAAGACTGGGAAGTTTGGTATCAAACTTCTCAGCACATTAAACTCACACTGATGCCAGTGTGGGATTTAATGTAAAATGCACAACAGAGGGCATCTTAGAGATGCCCCCTGAAACTCGACCAACTTCTAGTGACCTGACTGAGTGGCTGCTTAGGCTGCCACCAACAGACATGTTTCTGGACCCCTGGGTCGAGAGCCTGCTGCTCTCGGGGGCCTGAAACAATGCACATCCTGGGATGAGGTGCCAAGCCTCCTCCCCCAGGATGGGCGGGGTTCACGAAGGGGAAGTTTCAAAGGCATGCCGCCTTGGTGAGCCTCCCCAGACCAATTGCTGCTTTCAGCAACTGGTCCCCACTAGTTCTACCCCCACTTTGGGTGGGAGAACCGTCGGGAAAAACAAGTGAGGGAAAGAGGTGTGCCCACCTCTGCCAACTCCACCCCTCAGGTGGGGGAGGTGAGGTGAAGCACAACACTGAGTCCCGGCCATCTTGAGGATGGGGGGACCTAGCCCACCAGGGACAGGCTCCTGCCCCCCTCCCACTGGAGGGTGGCACAATAGGGGGTGTACCCACCCCAGGGAAGGGACCCATTGGTCCCTGCCCTTTACCTACCTGTAACGCCCCTAAATCTAGTATTTAGGGGGCACCCTGAACCTTGCTTCCTCAGATCCAGACAAGAAAATGGGTGAAAATGGATGACACCCTCAATATGAAATCTCAGATCCAAGCGGTAACAGGACAATGTTTCGGCCTCCTAAGAATGCTGAAGCAGTTTCTACCTCTTCTTTCAGTCCCCCACAGGAAAACAGTGGTCCAGGCCCTGATCGGATCCAGGCTGGACTATGTTAACATTCTTTATCTTGGACTGCCGGATTATTTACTTACTCGTCTTCAGGTGGTCCAAAACGCCGCAGCCAGGGCGATACTTTCACTGGGCCTGAGAACGCGGATGTCTCTACATCTTAAATCTCTCCACTGGCTCCCGATCCGCAAGAGGATCCTTTTCAAAGCCCTTGTCCTGGCCTTCAAGGCTCTTCATGATACTGGAGCCCCTTATTTAAGGAAGAGAGTTAATTTCTATCTTCCTCGACGCTCCCTACGATCCACATCTCTGTCGCTGGCACTGACCCCTGTGTTCTGTCGATCTCGAATAGGAGGTCGTTCCTATCAGGTTCAAGTCGCCAAACTGTGGAACTGTATGCCGCCAAATTTAAGACAGATGCAAGATCTCCTCCCTTTTAGGAAATCTTTGAAAGCTTGGCTGTTCCAGCAGTAGCCTTTGCTCTGTCGCTCTCAGTTCAGCTGCCACACTAAACTAGCGCCGGGACACTCTGTCGAGTAGCTGCGCGCTCTACAAATACCCTGATAACATAACATAACATAACAAGGACGAAGAGCCGTGCAGAGCTAACAAGAGGATGACACCCACTGACTTGGCCCCAGCCCTAGAGGCCTGTCTCCCCTCGAACCTGCTCCTGCAAAATCCCGGTGTGTCCTGCAGCCAGCAACCTCAAAAACCCCAGAGGACCTGCCTGCCTTCACTTCCAAGCCTGCTTCTCCCGTGAACACCGGACTTGTTCAAATTGCAGCTTCTGGCTCCGGCCGGATACAGTGAATCCAGCCCACTCTGCACCTGCCGAACCCGGCCTGAGCTCGAGTGGAAAAATACCATGAGGAGGTCACCCAGGCGATCCTGATCCGAGATCAGGTAACTCCTGACCTGCCTCAAGCCTCCAGTCGACGCCTGCAGCCTCAATCCAGAGGATCCCCTCTACCGTGACCAGAGCGGGTAAGACTTTCTGACGTCCCAAGGCACCCCTGCACCTGACGCCCCACGGCCTTGTGTGCCCAAACCAATCGTGCCTAACCAACCCAAGACATCCCAACTTACCCCTCGTTGTGGTGGTCACACCCAGAAGATCCTCGTCCCCGAGCCTGCAGTGTTTCTTCTAACCGTAGGTGCTCCATTGAAAACAACAGGGCACCCGACCTCAAAACAGCACCCTGCACCCGGCCGCCCTAGTGCCGCTGAGGGTGCACCATTGGTGCTAATTTGGTTCCCTATTTGCCCTGACCTAAACCCTAGGTGCTTTGCTCCCACAACCCAGTGGCCTGCTTGCCAGCAGCCACCATCCTCCATAGGATAACATTGGGCCTCAACACTCTGCACCCGGCTGACCTAGTGCTGCTGAGGGTGCAACAAAAGTGCATCACTGACCCTGAGGGACCCCTGAGTCTAACCCCAGAACCTTAACTCCCACAGTCGATTACTTACCTACAAACCGATAACCTGTTTTTCCTACATAGGATAACATTGACACTTTTTCTCCAAAAAGTTTCTAAGTGTGGAGTTTTGAAATCTAAAAATATTCTTTAAAAATCGCACAAATAACCAAAACGTGTTTACTTACCTGTTTGCAGGAAATGTCCCAGTGCTGAATCTAGGTATCTAGCTCTGAGTTAGAAAAGTAACGTGAAAAGTAACTTACCTGCAATTTACTGGAAAAGCCTATTCATTTCAATGTACTGTATTTGCTAAGTGTTGCAACCTACTGCATCCCCTGTAAATCAAACAAAGTACAATTTCTATTGCATTTTCAAACTGTTCTATATTCAGCAACTTATTATTGCAAAGTATTTTATGCTTACCTGTGCCAGGCTTGCTTGGTTCTAAAATAAAACAACAGTATATTTTTACACAAAAACAATTGGCCTAGAGTTCAGTTCTTGAGTGTGTGAATTTATTTGCTGACTGAGTGTGTACAACAAATGCTTAACACTGTCCTCTGATACTGCCTTACTGCTCGACCAAGCTGCCACTATTAGAGAGTAAGGTTCTATCTAACTTTAACCTCTGCCTACCTCTGGGGTCACTTGGACTCTATACACACTATACCTCATTTTGGTGTAGTATATATAGAGGAAGTTTCCTACACGGCCACCCTCCCGAGGCCTGACCAGCCTGTTTTTTTTGGTGAGGGGGGCTGCGTGGCCCCCCTCCTGAGGCCAATTATGGCCCTGGGGACCCATCCCCTGGGGCCCGGCCTTAAGTATTTTTTTTTAATTCTAAAAGGGAGGGTGGCCATGTGGCCCCCCTTCCCTGGGCCACCTCTGACCCCGGAGATCCCATCCCCCAGGGCCTGGCCTGTTTTAAAAAAATTATTTATGGGAGAGGGGCCGCGTGGCCCCACTTCCCTGGGCCACCATTGACCCCGGGGACTCCATCCCCCGGGGCATGGCCTCTTTTTAAAAAATATATTTTTTAATTAGGGAGGGGGGCCGTGTGGCCCTCCTCCCCTGAGCCACTTCTGCCCCCAGGGACCCCATCCCGTGGGGCCAGCCCTACCCACCTCCTGCGGGAGCCGGCATTGCTTTGGGGCAAAGGGAGCTGCTGACATGCAGCTCCTGTTGCCCAAAAGCAATTCTGCTTTGCTTTGTTGAATCGAGAGCAGGTTTCCTGCTCTCGCTTCAATGAAGCAAAGCAGGAGTTTGCTATGGCAGGGCGGGAGCCGTGCTCCCGCCCTGCCATAGCAAACGGCAATGTCCCAGGGATGGGCACCCTGGGACATTGCAGGAGCTGTCCCTGGGGGGTTGCAGTCCCCAGGGCCATCGATGGCTCCAGGAGGGGGTCCGCCTGACCCCCCTCCCAACTCTTTAAAGCCCCGGGGGTCCGCACTGAACCCCTGTATTTGCATAATTTGTGCTCCGGGGAGGTGGTGGTCCCTGGGGCAGTGTGGGAGGGCTTGAGCACCCCCACACTTTGATTTTAGAAATCACCCCGGGGAGGTGGTGGTCTTCGGGGCTGCGGGGGGGCCGCATGCCCCCCACATATAATCATCTAAGCCCTGGGGAGGTGGCAGTCCCCGGGGCTGTGGGGGCCCCCACTAATTAATTGCACATTGCCCCCAGGATCTGGCCCAACTGGGGGCTTATAGATAACAAAGCACGGAAGCCCGCGCTTCATTTTTAATTTTTTTTCGGCCGGATTCGCACAACCAGTATGAATTCGGCTGATTTGTTTTTTTTTTTTAAATGCTTTTTTTGGCCCTGGGAGTCCTAGTGGGACCCCCTGAGCAGGCCTAGGGGGTCAGGGTGTTTCTACCCTGCCCCTTTTCTTGTTTTTTATCTTTTTTTTAACCTTTTTCTTGATACTCGGTTACCGAGTCACAAGATGGCTGCCAACACTTCCTGGTTTGGAGTGTTTGGCAGCCAATCAGAATGAAGCTCGTGCTTGGGAGGATTCGCGGCTCCTCCTCCTTGGTGCTCAGATATATACATTTTTATTTTTTTACTTTCTCAGCAACTACTGAATGGATTTACACCATTTAAAAAAAGGACCCTTTCTGAACCAAGAGCTACCTTTTTGCCAAATTTGGTGTAATTCCGTTCAGCAGTTCGGGCTGTAGCCTGTTCCAAAATTTCCTATGGAAATTAGCATGGGGAAAATGTGTTTTGGGACCCCCCTTTTTTCTCAGCCCCCGCTTGACGAATCACCCCCAAACTTTCAAGACAGGAGCTGACCTGAGCTGGTCATTAGTTTTGAAAATTTCGCAAAGATTCGTCAAACGGCGCAAAAAGATATTGGCAAAAGAAAAAAACGCTTATTGAATAGAAACAAGGTCCTAGCTATGACTACCTACTGGCGACCGCCAGTAGGTAATATATATATATATATTCACTAGTTGGACATTTCACTCGTACAAAACCATAGAAATTCCACCGTTATAGTTAGTTCAGCTAACTATAACTCACGCCCCGCAATGCACTGCTGATGACGTCACATATTACATCACTCAAGACATGGTCAGTGAGATCACTGATGACATCAATGATGACATCTCAAATGACATCACTGATGACATCACTGATAACATCATCCAGTGACTGTGTGTTTCTGTAAAGTTTAAATATGTTTAATATATATAGAGAAAGGCGTATTGAAGAATGAGTGGGTGTATAAGTGTCTGAATGGATGATTTAGTACGTGAGTGACTGACTCTACAAGTGAGTGATTAAACGTATCTTACTGAATGCATGGGTTAGTGACTAAACTTTGTGAATGTCTGTATCCGTCTGTTTGTTGGTGTGTAAGTGGATGCATGGATTTGCGAATAGCTACATGAGTGTCTATATGGGTTATTGATTGGTTCTGTATGGCTGCCTGAGTGTTTGTGTGGGTGGGGTGTGTGTGACTCTGTACATAGATGTGTGAGTGGGTGATTCACTGGGTGCATGATTTCAAAAGTGCATCTGTGATGGACTGCTTGGGTGGGTGAGTGTGTGTATGGGTGTGTTAGTGAGTGAATGTATATCTCAGTGGTACATGTGCGAGTAACTACATATGTAAAAGGCAGTATATATGTGTGTTAGAGTATTTAAATGGCTATAAGTGAGAGTGTGTGATTGTGAGAGTGGCTGTATGGATGCGTGTGTGCTTGTATCAGTTATTGTATAAGAGCGTAAGAATGTGCTAGTATTTGTATGAGTAAGTGAGCTGGTGTGTGTATAACTGTATAGGTGAGTAAATGGGTGTGTGATTAATTTTTTTGCATGACTGACTAGGTGTGTGAGTACCTCTATGGATGAGTGGCGGTGTGTGAGTGTTTATATAGGTGTATGAGTGCATATGATAGTCCTGTACTGAGTGACTGTAAGTATGAGTGACTGTACGGGTGAGTGAGTGGATGTGTGTGTAGACCTAAGAATCAGTGAGTGGGTATGTAGTTTTTGGTGTTGGAGTGTCTATGGTTTTGAGAATGGCAGTCTGTAATTTAGAGTGGGTGTATCAAAAGTTATATTAGGGTGTGAGAAGATGCATGAAATTATCACATGGATGATGTCATCAGTGATGTCATTTGAGATGTCATCAGTGATGTCACTGACCATGTCATGAGTGATGTAATATGTGACGTCATCAGCAGTGCATTGCGGGAGTGCGAGTTATAGTTAGCTGAACTAACTATAACGGGGGAATTTCTATGGTTTTGTACGAGTGAAATGTCCAACTAACTATAACTGTCCCTAAAACCTATGGTTTTTCAGTGAATTTCAAAGGTTTTTTAAATGCTAATTTCTAACTATAACGGGTCTGAAACCTATGGTTTTTTCAGTGAATTTCAAAGGTTTTTTAAATGCTAATTTCTAACTATAACGTGCCTGAAACCTATGATTTTTAAGTGAATTTCAAAGGTTTTTAAATGCTAGTTTCTAACTATGCCTACAGAGGTAGGACATGTGAAGAAAGAAGAAAAAACACACAGAAAGAAGCAAAAGATATGCAGAAAGAACCAACAGAGGAGCAGAAAGAGGTCTTGTTGCAAAATCATCCTGTGCCCAAAACTTTTTCAGACGGGTACTGGTGGTAACTGACTCTGACTAACCAGAGCCAGTGCTATGCTAAAAGACACTTAGAATACAGTGAAAACACCTAAATACACTAGTGAACACTATGCGTTGGGGTATCCCTGTGATTAGCATGACCTCCTCTGCAAGTCCCTAGTACATAATAGGGCAGGGGATTAAAACTACCTCTTAAAACGCGCTACAGGGCACGTTTGCACAGTGGTGAAGGGAGGGGGGCCTGAGGTGACATGTGTGCAAACGCGCCCCGTGGCGCGTTTTAAGTTGTGGGATTAAGTCCCCTTGAATCCTGAGGGTCCCTGGGGCCCAACTAGCCCCCAGGTACCTACAGTTAGGACCACAGAGCTGAGTTGCAGAGAGGCGTTCCGAGGCCACGCACCTTTTTTCACCTCTCTGCAACGCAACTCTGTTGTGCTTACTGAAGGTACCTGGTGGGCTAGTTGGCCCCAGGGTGCCGCAGGATTCAAAGGGAATTAATTCCCTAACTTAAAACGCACCACAGGGCGTGTTTGCGCACAAGTCACCTGAGGCCCCGCCCCCTCCCTTCACCACTGTGCAAACATGCCCCGTGGAGCGTTTTAAGTTGGGGGATTAGGTCACCTTGAATCCTGAGGGTCCCTGGGGCCCAACTAGCCCACCAGGTACTTCCAGTAAGCACCACAGGCCTGCGTTGCAACGCCTGTAACAAATTGTGCAGTTGTGTTTAGGTAGTGAAGAGGGTCGTGCTGGGGGTAGTGTTTTAGGGTTTAAGGTAGTGCAGTGGTGTTTGTGTAGTGTAGGGGGTCATGCTGGGGGTAGATTTAGGGTTTAGGGTAGTGCAGTGGTGTTTGGGTAGTGTAGGGAGTCGTGCTGGGGGAGTGTTTTAGGGTTTAGGGTAGTGCAGTGGTGTTTGGGTAGTGTAGGGGGTCGTGCTGGGGGTAGTGTTTTAGGGTTTAGGGTAGTGCAGTGGTGTTTGGGTAGTGTAGGGGGTCGTGCTGGGGGTAGTGATTTAGGGTAGTGCAGTTGTGTTTGGGTAGTGTAGGGGGTACTGCTGGGGGTAGTGTTTTAGGGTTTAGGGTAGTGCAGTGGTGTTTGGGTAGTGTAGGGGGTACTGCTGGGGGTAGTGTTTTAGGGTTTAGGGTAGTGCAGTGGTGTTTGGGTAGTGTAGGGGTTCGTGCTGGGGGTAGTTTTTTAGGGTTTAGGGTAGTGCAGTGGTGTTTGTGTAGTGTAGGGGGTAGTGTTTTAGGGTTTAGGGTAGTGCAGTGGTGTTTGTGTAGTGTAGGAGGTCGTGTTTTAGGGTTTAGGGTAGTGCAGTGGTCTTTGGGTAGTGTAGGGAGTCGTGCGGGGGTAGTGTTTTAGGGTTTAGGGTAGTGGAGTGGTCTTTGGGTAGTGTAGGGGTCATGCGGGGGTAGTGTTGTAGGGATTAGAGTAGTGCATTGGTGTTTGGGTAGTGTAGGGGGTCATGCGGGGGTAGTGTTTCAGGGTTTAGGGCAGTGCAGTGGTGTTTGGGTAGTGTAGGGGGTCGTGCTGGGGGAGTGTTTTAGGGTTTAGGGCAATGCAGTGGTGTTCGGGTAGTGTAGGGGGTCGTACTGGGGGAGTGTTTTAGGGTTTAGGGCAGTGCAGTGGTGTTCGGGTAGTGTAGGGGGTCGTGCTGGGGGAGTGTTTGAGGGTTTAGGGCAGTGCAGTCGTGTTCGGGTAGTGTAGGGGGTCATGCTGGGGGAGTATTTTAGGGTTTAGGGTAGTGCAGTGGTGTTCGGGTAGTGTAGGGGGTCGTGCTGGGGGATAGTGTTCTAGGGTTTAGGGCAGTGCAGTGGTGTTCGGGCAGTGTATGGGGTCATGCTGGGTGTGGTGTTTTAGGGTTTAGGGCAGTGCAGTGGTGTTCTGGCAGTGTAGGGGTCGTGCTGGGGTGGTGTTTCAGGGTTTAGGGCAGTGCAGTGGTGTTCGGGCAGTGTAGGGGGTCGTGCAGGGGTGGTGTTTCAGGGGTTAGGGCAGTGCAGTGGTGTTCGGGCAGTGGTGTTCGGGCAGTGTAGGGGGTCGTGCTGGGGGTGGTGTTTCAGGGTTTGGGGCAGTGCAGTGGTGTTCGGGCAGTGTAGGGGGCAGTGCAGGGGGTGGTGTTTCAGGGTTTATGGCAGTGCAGTGGTGTTCGGGCAGTGTAGGGGGCGGTGCAGGGGTGGTGTTTCAGGGTTTAGGGCAGTGCAGTGGTGTTCGGGCAGTGTAGGGGGTCGTGCAGGGGTGGTGTTTCAGGGTTTAGGGCAGTGCAGTGGTGTTCGGGCAGTGTAGGGGGTCATGCTGGGGCTGGTGCTTCAGGGTTTAGGGCAGTACAGTGGTGTTTGGGCAGTGTAGGGGGTCGTGCTGGGGCTGGTGTTTCAGGGTTTAGGGCAGTGCAGTGGTGTTCGGGCAGTGTAGGGGGTCTTACTGGGGCTGGTGTTTCAGAGTCTAGGGCAGTGCAGTGGTGTTCGGGCAGTGTAGAGGGTCTTGCTGGGGCTGGTGTTTCAGGGTTTAGGGCAGTGCAGTGGTGTTCGGGCAGTGTAGGGGGTCGTGCTGGGGGTGGTGTTTCAGGGTTTAGGGCAGTGCAGTGGTGTTCGGGCAGGGTAGGGGGTCGTGCTGGGGCTAGTGTTTCAGGGTTTAGGGCAGAGCAATGGTGTTCAGGCAGTGTAGGGGTTGTGCTGGAGGTGGTGTTTCAGGGTTTAGGGCAGTGCAGTGGTGTTTGGGCAGTGTAGGGGGTCTTGCTGGGGGTGGTGTTTCAGGGTTTAGGGCAGTGTTGTTCAGGCAGTGTAGGGGGTCTTGCTGGGGGTGATGTTTCAGGGTTTAGGGCAGTGCAGTGGTGTTCGGGCAGTGTAGGGGGTCGTGCTGGTGGTGGTGTTTCAGGGTTTAGGGCAGTGCAGTTGTGTTCCGGCAGTGTAGGGGGTCGTGCAGGGGGTGGTGTTTCAGTGTTTAGGGCAGTGCAGTGGTGTTCGGGCAGTGTAGGGGGTCGTGCTGGGGTTGGTGTTTCAGGGTTTAGGGCAGTGCAGTGGTGTTCGGGCAGTGTAGGGTGTCGTGCTGAGGGTGGTGTTTCAGGGTTTAGGGCAGTGCAGTGGTGTTCGGGCAGTGTAGGTGGTCGTGCAGGGGGTGGTGTTTCAGGGTTTAGGGCAGTGCAGTGGTGTTTGGGCAGTGTAGGGGGTCGTGCAGGGGGTGGTGTTTCAGGGTTTAGGGCAGTGCAGTGGTGTTCGGCCAGTGTAGGTGGTCTTGCTGGGGGTGGTGTTTCAGGGTTTAGTGCAGTGGTGTTCGGGCAGTGTAGGGGGTCTTGCTGGGGTGGTGTTTCAGGGTTTAGGGCAGTGCAGTGGTGTTCGGGCAGTGTAGGGGTCTTGCTGGGGCTGGTGTTTCAGGGTTTAGGGCAGTGCAGTGGTGTTCGGGCAGTGTAGGGTGTCGTGCTGGGGCTGGTGTTTGAGGGTTTAGGGCAGTGCAGTGGTGTTCGGGCAGTGTAGGGGGTTGTGCTGGTGCTGGTGTTTCAGGGTTTAGGGCAGTGCAGTGGTTTCGGGCAGTGTAGGCGGTCGTGCTGGGGCTGGTGTTTCAGGGTTTAGGGCAGTGCAGTGGTGTTTGGGCAGTGTAGGGAGTTGTGCTGGGGCTGGTGGTTCAGGGTTCAGGGCAGTGCAGTGGTGTTCGGTCAGTGTAGGGGGTCGTGCTGAGGCTGGTGTTTCACGGTTTAGGGCAGTGCAGTGCTGTTCGGGCAGTGTAGGGGGTCATGCTGGGGCTGGTGTTTCAGGGTTTAGGGCAGTGCAGTTGTGTTCGGGCAGTGTAGGCGGTCGTGCTGGGGCTGGTGTTTCAGGGTTTAGGGCAGTGCAGTGGTGTTTGGGCAGTGTAGGGGGTCGTGCTGGGGCTGGTGTTTCAGGGTTTAGGGCAGTGCAGTGGTGTTCGGGCAGTGTAGGGGGACTTGCTGGGGGTGGTGTTTCAGGGTTTAGGGCAGTGGTGTTTGGGCAGTGTAGGGGGTCTTGCTGGGGGTGATGTTTCAGGGTTTAGGGCAGTGCAGTGGTGTTCGGGCAGTGTAGGGGGTCATGCTGGGGATGGTGTTTCAGGGTTTAGGGCAGTGCAGTAGTGTTCGGGCAGTGTAGGGGGTCGTGCAGGGGGTGGTGTTTCAGGGTTTAGGGCAGTGCAGTGGTGTTTGGGCAGTGTAGGGGGTCGTGCTTGGGGTGGTGTTTCAGGGTTCAGGGCAGTGCAGTGGTGTTCGGGCAGTGTAGGGGTCGTGAACGGGGTGGTGTTTCAGGGTTTAGGGCAGTGCAGTGGTGTTCGGGCAGTGTTTCAGGGTTCAGGGTAGTGCAGTGGTGTTCGGGCAGTGTAGGGGGTCATGCTGAGGCTGGTGTTTCACGGTTTAGGGCAGTGCAGTGGTGTTCGTGCAGTGTAGGGGGTCATGCTGGGGCTGGTGTTTCAGGGTTTAGGGCAGTGCAGTTGTGTTCGGGCAGTGTAGGCGGTCGTGCTGGGGCTGGTGTTTCAGGGTTTAGGGCAGTGCAGTGGTGTTCGGGCAGTGTAGGGGGTCGTGCTGGGGCTGGTGTTTCAGGGTTTAGGGCAGTGCAGTGGTGTTCGGGCAGTGTAGGGGGTCGTGCTGGGGCTGGTGTTTCAGGGTTCAGGGCAGTGCAGTGGTGTTCGGGCAGTGTAGTGGGTCGTGCTGAGGCTGGTGTTTCACGGTTTAGGGCAGTGCAGTGGTGTTCGTGCAGTGTAGGGGTCGTGCTGGGGCTGGTGTTTCAGGGTTTAGGGCAGTGCAGTTGTGTTCGGGCAGTGTAGGCGGTCGTGCTGGGACTGGTGTTTCAGGGTTTAGGGCAGTGCAGTGGTGTTCGGGCAGTGTAGGGGGTCGTGCTGGGGCTGGTGTTTCAGGGTTTAGGGCAGTGCAGTGGTGCTCGGGCAGTGTAGGGGTCGTGCTGGGGTGGTGTTTCAGGGTTTAGGGCAGTGCAGTGGTGTTCGGGCAGTGTAGGGGGTCGTGCTGGGGCTGGTGTTACAAGGTTTAGGGCAGTGCAGTGGTGTTCGGGCAGTGTAGGGGTCGTGCTGGGGCTGGTGTTTCAGGGTTTTGGGCATAGCAGTGGTGTTCGGGCAGTGTAGGGGGTCGTGCTGGGGGTGGTGTTTCAGGGTTTAGGGCAGTGCCGTGGTGTTCGGGCAGTGTAGGGGGTCGTGCTGGGGGTGGTGTTTCAGGATTTAGGGCAGTGGTGTTCGGGCAGTGTAGGGGTTCTTGCTGGGGGTGATGTTTCAGGGTTTAGGGCAGTGCAGTGGTGTTTGGGCAGTGTAGGGGGTCTTGCTGGGGGTAGTGTTTCAGGGTTTAGGGCAGTGCGGTGGAGTTCGGGCAGTGTAGGGGGTCGTGCAGGGGGTGGTGTTTCAGGGTTTAGGGCAGTGCAGTGGTGTTCGGGCAGTGTAGGGGGTCGTGAAGGGGTGGTGTTTCAGGGTTTAGGGCAGTGCAGTGGTGTTCGGGCAGTGTAGGGGGTCGTGCTAGGGGTGGTGTTTCAGGGTTTAGGGCATGTGCAGTGGTGTTCGGGCAGTGTAGGGGGTCGAGCAGGGGCTGTTTCAGGGTTTAGGGCAGTGCAGTGGTGTTCGGGTAGTGTAGGGGTCATGCTGGGGGTAGTGTTTTAGGATTTAGGTTAGTGCAGTGGTGTTTGGGTGGTGTAGGGGGTCATGCTGGGGGTAGTGTTTTAGGGTTTAGGGTAGTGCAGTGGTGTTTGTGTAGTGTAGGGGGTCGTGCTGGGGGTAGTGTTTTAGGGTTTAGGGTAGTGCAGTGGCGCTTGTGTAGTGTAGGGGGTCGTGCTGGGGGTAGTGTTTTAGGGTTTAGGGTAGTGCAGTGGTGTTTGTGTAGTGTAGGGGGTCATGTTTTATGGTAGTGCAGTGGTGTTTGGGTAGTGTAGGGGGTCGTCCTGGGGTAGTGTTTTAGGATTTAGGTTAGTGCAGTGGTGTTTGGGTAGTGTAGGGGGTCGTGCTGGGGGTAGTGTTTTAGGGTTTAGGGTAGTGCAGTGGTGTTTGTGTAGTGTATGGGGTCATGCTGGGGGTAGTGTTTTAGGGTTTAGGATAGTGCAGTGGTGCTTGTGTAGTGTAGGGGGTCGTGCTGGGGGTAGTGTTTTAGGGTTTAGGGTAGTGCAGTGGTGTTTTTGTAGTATAGGGGGTCATGTTTTAAGATGCAACGCTCCAATACCTGACCAGTCTGCACTACATAAAACTGCAAAAAACTAAAAATAAAAAGTGTTTTGCACACTTTTGTCATTGGGCTATATGTGGGCTACATCTGGGTAATATTTGTGCTACATTTGGGCTCTTTTTCACTGGTGGCCATCTTGGAAGACTTCTTTGTTATGAAGTTTCCTAATTTCCTCATTTACTGCAGTCTCCTCAGTAGGAAATGCTTTCAGATTTTTACTTTGATTCCATCAAGAAGGCATTCAGATGTGTCTCACATTTGCCATAAATTCAGAATGTTAGCACTCTAGTTGCTCATTAGATCACTGTAGTAAAGCTACTGCTCACCAGGGAGTTAACTGGAAGTCTGCTGCTGGTATTGAAAGTGATTGTTTCAGTCTGCATGTCAGAATTTTCTAATGAAATAGAAGAGGATTTGAGATCTCACTTAAAATATGCCCTAATTTTTCTTTCTGCAGCACTAACCATAATTTCTATTTTAAAAAAAACCCCTCATTTGGTACCTTTTTTAATTAAATGTTTTAAGTGTTACCGGTTTATTCCAATCAAGATGGCTTCAGGTGTGCCATACTTTTGTCATAAGTAAGGCTGTTAGCGCGCTAGTTGTTCTTTAGAACACTCTGGGAAGCTGCAGTAGAACACAAAGGCATCAACTGGCAGCCTGCTCCTGTTGAAATATAACAGGAAGATATTTGAGATCACACTTGAAACATGTCCTAATTTTTCTTTCTACAGCACTAACCATAATTTCTATGACAAAAATGAACCCCATCATTTTGTTCCTTTTTAAATTAAATGTTTTAAGTGTTACCAGTTTATTCCAATCAAGATGGCTTCAGGTGTGCCATACTTTTGTCATAAGTAAGGCTGTTAGCACTCTAGTTGTTCTTTAGAACACTCTGGGAAGCTGCAGTAGAACACAAAGGAATCAACTGACAGTCTCTGTCCTTGTTGGATGTACATGTTTTACTGAGAATGTCAGACTTCATTCTCACATGTCTGAGAAAGATAATGTGAATTTACAGAAAATATGCTCTCATTTTAGCTTCTGGAGCACCTTCCAAAACTGTATGGGACAAGCATGTGAAAATAGTTTTCTCTCAAACATGATTCATGATATCCCAGCAGAAGGTTTTTCACAGGGTAAAATCACCTTAGAACACACCACAATTCCTGAAATTAGTATGGTACCATCAACAAATGAATTCTAATGTAACTAAAGTCTGTTATCACCCTTTATAGTTCTCCTTTTTGTAACCCTCAAAATCTTTGATTCACTACAATGCATTTCAATGGGGTACTATCATGTATATTGGTCTCAAGATGGCTGCCAGCAATTCCAGGATGAAGTGCTGACAGCCAATCAGATCTCACAATGACATGTGTGGTTAGGCTCCGCCCAGATATATATGTGATTTTACTTTTGATTTTCTCAGGAACTACTGAACAGATTTACACCATTTAAGCAAAAGGCACGACACTGAACCAAGGGCTACCTCTTTGCCAAATTTGGTGTAATTACGTTCAGCAGTTCGGGCTGTAGCTGCGACTAAAGGTTCCTATGGAAAAATGAATGGGGAAAACACGTTTTGGGACCCCCCTTTTTTCTCGGCCCCCGCTTGACGAATCACCCCGAAACTTTCAGGATAGGAGCGGACCGGAGCGCCCCAACAAGTTGGAAACTTTCGCGAAGATTCGTCAACCGGTGCCAACGTTATTTCAAATAGAATGTTGCGGATTTCCTATGGAAAATAGGTCCTAACTATAACTATCTACTGGCGACCGCCAGTAGATAATATATATTCCCCGAGTGGCCTCTTCTTCTTCCTAAATGGAGGGGTTGTTGTTGAGGGGTTGTTGTGAATATTTAGCGCGTGAGCCAGAGACGCGAAAAGAGGCCCCGTTCTGCAAGTTGGCTGGAGCGTATCTGGAGTCTGCATCTGCAGTTTTTGTTGTCCGAGGTATCGGAATTGCTCCGGCCCGCCTCACAGTGCAAGCCAAGCAAAGGCTGCTGCCAGGGCCAGCTCGTGACTTCACGAGAGGTGAGATTCACTGTAATCACAGCCTGCGGCCCGGCGGACACTTGAATTGGGGGCTGGAACGTAAAGGGGACCCGAGGAGGCACCAGGACATTACAAAAACCGGGACTTGTCATAATTGGGAACTCCGCGCCTTGCCCTGCACAGCACCAGCCTTTCTTGGCGTTATTATTTTCCCCACGCAACACTTACCCAGCAATGGAGAACTCTGGGAGCTGTAGTTTCCATCACGCTGCAACTGGTGTGCGAGTATATGATCTTGGGTGGAGAGTGCCACCACCAATGGGAGAGTTGCAGGACATTTCTTAAGGCGTGGTTGGGACAATATCCAGGAAGAAGCGGCATCTGAAGAAGGCAGCAATTGCCGAAATGCATTATGCCTCGCTGTCCATTAAAGTGTTTCCATAAGGATTCCCCGAGTGGCCTCTTCTTCTTCCTAAATGGAGGGGTTGTTGTGTATATATATATATATATATATTCACTTAAAAAACCATAGGTTTTAGGGACAGTTATAGTTAGTTGGACATTTCACTCGTACAAAACCATAGAAATTCCCCGTTATAGTTAGTTCACGTAACTATAACTCGCGCCCCTCAATGCACTGCTGATGACGTCACATATTACATCACTCATGACATGGTCAGTGACATCACTGATGACATCACTGATGACATCTCAAATGACATCAATGATGACATCACTGATGACATCATCCATGTGATAATTTGATGCATCTTTTCACACCCTAATATAACTTTGGATACACCCACTGTAAATTACAGACTGCCATTGTCAAAACCATAGACACTCCAACACTAATTGCTATATACACACTCACTGATTCTTAGGTCAAAACAGACACATCTACTCACTCACCCGTACAGTCACTCATACTTATAGTCACTCAGTACAGGACTATTATATGCACTCATACACCTATATAAACACTCACACACCGCCACTCATCCATAGAGGTACTCACACACCTAGTCAGTCATGCAAAAATTAAGCACACACCCATTTACTCACCTATACAGTTATACACACACCAACTCACTTACTCATACAAATACTAGCACATTCTTCAGTGATGTCATCAGTGATGTCACTGACCATGTCATGAGTGATGTAATATGTGACATCATCAGCAGTGCATTGCGGGGCGCGAGTTATAGTTACGTGAACTAACTATAACGGGGGAATTTCTATGGTTTTGTACGAGTGAAATGTCCAACTAACTATAACTGTCCCTAAAACCTATGGTTTTTAAGTGAATTTCAAAGGTTTTTTAAATGCTAATTTCTAACTATAACGTGTCTGAAACCTATGGTTTTTTCAGTGAATTTCAAAGGTTTTTTAAATGCTAATTTCTAACTATAACGTGCCTGAAACCTATGGTTTTTTAAGTGAATTTCAAAGGTTTTTGAAATGCTAATTTCTAACAATAACATGCCCCGCCCACTCTCTTCACCACTGTGGAAACGCGCCCCGTGGCGCGTTTTAAGTTGGGGGATTAAGTTCCCTTGAATCATGAGGGTCCCTGGGGTCCAACTAGCCCACCCTGTACCTCCTGTATGCGCCAGGGAGCTGCGTTGCAGAGAGGTGTTCAGAGGCCACGCCCCTTTTACACCTCTCTGCAATGCAGCTCTGTGGCGCTTTCTGGACGTACCTGGTGGGCTAGTTGGCCCCAGGGACCCTCAGGATTGAAGGGATTTAAATCCCCATCTTAAAACGCGCCACGGGGCCTGTTTGCACACATGTCACCTGAAGCCCCGCCCCTCCCTTCACCACTGTGCAAACGCGCCCCGTGGCGCGTTTTAAGTTGGGGGATTAAGTCCCCTTGAATCCTGAGGGTCCCTGGGGACCAACTAGCCCACCATGTACCTCCAAAAAGCGCCACAGAGCTGCGTTGCAGAGAGGTGTAAAAAGGGGCGTGGCCTCTGAACAACTCTCTGCAACGCAGTTCCCTGGCGCATACTGGAGGTTCCTGGTGGGCTAGTTGGCCCCCAGGGACCCCCAGTATTCAAGGGAAATTACTTCCCCTTCTTACAACGCGCCAGGGGGCACGTTTGCAGAGTGCTGCAGGGAGGGGGCAAGGCCTCCGGCACGATGCCGTTTTTTTTTTTTTTTGCTTTCTTTTTTTAATGGGAGGGGGGCTGCGTGGCCCCCCTTCCCTCGTCCACTTTTGTCCCCGGGGACCCCATCTCCCGGGGCCTGAGGCTGTTCCTTTATTTATTTTTATTTATTTTTATAAACGGGAAGGGGGCCGCGTGGCCCCCCTTCCCTGGGCCTGTATTTTCCCCGGGGACCCCATCCCACGGGGCATGCCCTCTTTTTAAAAAATATATATATATTTGGAGGGGGGCTGCGTGGCCCCCCTCCTCAGGCCATTAAAGGCCCCGGGGACCCCATCCCCGGGGCCGGCCTTTGCGTCCTTTTTTTTTTGTAAAACAAATTCCTTTTTTGGGAGGGGGCTGCGTGGCCCCCTCCCGGGCTCTAATGGCCCCGGGGACCCCATCCCCCGGGGCCTGGCCACTCGTTGGGGACCGTGGGGGGTCCCCAATCCCCGCACGGTCCCGCCGGCTCCCGCGTCCTGCGGAAGCCGGCATTGCTTTTCCATAGGGAGCTGCTGACATGCAGCTCCCTTATGGAAAGCAATTCTGCTTTGCTTCATTGAAGCGAGAGCAGGTTTCCCTGCTCTCGCTTCAATGAAGCAAGCAAGTTTGCAATGGCAGGACGGGAGCCGCGAGGCTTCCGTCCTACCATTGCAAACAGCAGTGTCCCGGGGGTAGGCACCCCGGGACACTGCAGGAGCCGGCCCTGCGGGGTGGCGGTCCCCAGGGCCACCACAGGCTCCAGGAGGGGGGCCGCGCGGCCCCCCTCCCATGTCTTTAAAGCCCCGGGGAGGTGGCGGTCCCCAGGGCGTGTGGGGGGGCTCAAGCCCCCCACACAGGAAATGTTTTTTTAAAAAAAAAGAAGCCCCGAGGAGGTGGTGGTCCCCGGGGCTGCGGGAGGGCCGAGTGCCCTCCCGCACCATTTTAAATTGAAAGCCCTGGGGGGTGGCGGTCCCCGGGGCTTGGTGGGCCCTTAGAGGCCCCCCACCATTATTTAAATAAACCCCGCATGCCCCCTGGACTTGGGCCACCCGGGGGCAAAATATCATCGAAGCGCGGGAGACCGCGCTTCGATTTTTTTTTTTTATTGGCGGGATCCGCGCACTCTAAGCGCATCCCGCCGATTTAAAAAAAAAAAAAAAATGCTTTTTTCTGCCCAGGGGGTCCTTGTGGGACCCCCTGAGCAGACCTAGGGGTCAGGGTGTTTCTACCCTGCCCCCTTTGTGCGTTTTGCGCACTTGTTTCTGTTCCTCGGTTCTACCGAGGGACAAAATGGCTGCCAACACTTCCTGATTTGGAGTGTTGACAGCCAATTAGCATGCAGCTCGTGATCGGGAGGGTGCGCGAATCCGACGCGGCCATAGATATATATGTGATTTTCATTTTGATTTTCACAGGAACTACTGAACGGATTTACACCATTTAACAAAAAGGGTTCTTTCTGAACCAAGAACTACCTCTTTGCCAAATTTGGTGTAATTCCGTTCATCAGTTCGGCTGTAGCCGTGGCTAAAGTTTCCTATGGGAAAATGAATGGGGAAAACACGTTTTGGGACCCCTTTTTCTCAGCCCCGCTTGACGAATCACCCCGAAACTTTCAGGGTAGGAGCGGACCGGAGCGGGCCATAAAGTTTGAAAATTATGCGTTGATTCGTCAACCGACGCAAGAGTTATTTCAAATAGAATGTTGCGGATTTCCTATCGGGGGGTGGCGGTCTCCCGCGCTTCGATGTTAATTGGCCCCCGGGTGGCCCAAGTCCCGGGGGCATGGTGGGGGTTAATTTTATGTGTGGGGGCCTCAAAGGGCCCCCAAGCCCGGGGACCGCCACCCCCGGGGCTTTTTTAAATGGTGCGGGAGGGCTCTGAGCCCTCCCACCACCTCCCCGGGGCTTTTTTTTTAAATTAAAAACCTGTGTGGGGGCTCCAGCCCCCCACATGCCCCGAGGACCGCCACCTCCCGGGGCACTAAACATTTAAATATGGGGGTCCGTTACGGACCCCAGAGCCCCGGGGACCACCACCTCCCCGGGGCTGTGACCTGAATGGGAGGGGGCCGCGCGGCCCCTCCTGGAGCCCTTGATGGCCCTGGGGACCACCACCCCCAGGGCCGGCTCCTGCAGTGTCCCGGGGTGCCTACCCCCGGGACACTGTAGTTTGCTATGGCAGGACGGGAGCCTCGCGGCTCCCGTCCTGCCATAGCAAACTGCTTTGGATATTGGAAGAGAGAGCAGGGAACCTGCTCTCTCTTCCAATATCCAAGCACATTGCTTTCCACATGGGGAGCTGCATCTTAGCAGCTCCCCATGTGTAAAGCAATGCCGGCTCCCAAGGGACGCGGGAGCCGGCGGGACTGTGGGGGCTTGGGGACCCCCACAGTCCCCAACGGAGAGGGCCAGCCCCGGGGATGGGGTCCCCAGGGCAAGTAGTGGCCCGGGAGGGGCCAAGCGGCCCCCTCCCCCAAAAATAAAAATAATTAAATAAAAAAAAACGGAAAGGCCGGCCCCGGGGATGGGGTCCCCGGGGCCTTAAATGGCCTGAGGAGGGGGCCACGCAGCCCCCTCCAAAGCAAAAAAAAATCAAGGCCATGCCCCGGGGATGGGGTCCCCGGGGCCAATACAGGCCCAGGGAAGGGGGCCCCGCGGCTCCCTTCCCGTTGTTTTTTTAATATTTAATTTAAAAAGGGGTAAGGCCCTGGGGGATGGGGTCCCCAGGGCCCAAAAACATGAAAAAGGAAGGGGGCCACACAGCCCCCTTCAGGGGACAAAACAAAAACAAAAAAACGATCGGGCCCGCAGGCCCCGCCCCTTCCTTCACCACTCTGCAAACGCGCCCCTGGCGCATTTGCAGAGGGGAACGAATTCCCTTGAATACTGGGGGTCCCTGGGGGCCAACTAGCCCACCAGGAACCTCCAGTATGCGCCAGGGGCTGCCTTGCAGAGAGGTGTACAGAGGCCACGCCCCTTTTACACCTCTCTGCAACGCAGCTCTGTGGCGCTTTTGGAGGTATATGGTGGGCTAGTTGGACTCCGGGGACCCTCAGGATTCAAGGGGACTTAATCCCCCAACTTAAAACGCGGCACGGGCGCGTTTGCACAATGGTGAAGGGAGGGGGCGGGGCTTCAGGTGACATGTGTGCAAACAGGCCCAGTGGCGCGTTTTAAGATGGGAATTAAATCCCTTCAATCCTGAGGGTCCCTGGAGGCCAACTAGCCCAACAGGTACATCCAGAAAGCGCCAAGAGCTGCGTTGCAGAGAGGTGTAAAGAGGGTGTGGCCTCTCTACACGTCTCTGCAACGCAGCCCCTGGCGCATATTGGAGGTTCCTGGTGGGCTAGTTGGCCCCTAGGGACCCTCAGGATTCAAGGGGACTTAATCCCTCAACTTAAAACGCGCCACGGGGCGCGTTTGCACAGATGTCACCTCAGGCCCCGCCCCCTCCCTTCACCATTGTGCAAATATTCTTCTAAAATCATCCGAAATACGAATTCCGATTTACTCACCTGTTATAAGGAGAGACCTCAGTGCTGCATCTTTCAGCCCAGTACTGGTCCTGAAAAGTAATTTTAACCGTACTTACCAGTAACTTGAATTTCCTTCCATAGGATATCATTGCCTGCTTTTTGCTGAAAAAGTTTCTAAGTGTTGATTTTTGAAACATACAAATATTCCTCTAAAATCAGCCGAAATACGAATTCCGATTTACTCACCTGTTATAAGGAGAGACCTCAGTGCTGTATCTTTCAGCCCAGTACTGGTCCTGAAAAGTAATTTTAACCGTACTTACCAGTAACTTGAATTTCCTTCCATAGGATATCATTGCCTGCTTTTTGCTGAAAAAGTTTCTAAGTGTTGATTTTTGAAACATACAAATATTCCTCTAAAATCAGCCGAAATACGAATTCCGATTTACTCACCTGTTATCAGGAGAGACCTCAGTGCTGCATCTTTCAGCCCAGTACTAATCCTGAAAAGTAATTTTAACCGTACTTACCAGTAACTTGAATTTCCTTCCATAGGATATCATTGCCTGCTTTTTGCTGAAAAAGTTTCTAAGTGTTGATTTTTGAAACATACAAATATTCCTCTAAAATCAGCCGAAATCCGAATTCCGACTTACTCACCTGTTATCAGGAGAAAACCCAGTGCTGCACCTTTTAGCCCAGCACTGACCCTGAAAAGTAATTCTAACCGTACTTACCAGTAACTTGAATTTCCTTCCATAGGCTAACATTGACTGGTTTCACTTGGAAATTCTTCTAAGTGTGGAGTTTTGGAACTTTAAAATATTCCTCTAAAATCAGCCGAAATACGAATTCCGATTTACTCACCTGTTATCAGGAGAGAACCCAGTGCTGCATCTTTTAGCCCAGCACTGACCCTGAAAAGTAATTTTAACCGTACTTACCAGTAACTTATATTTTCTTCCATAGGAATCCATTGTCTGGTTTTCAGCAAAAAGTTTCAAAGTGTTGATTTTTACAAACTACAAATATTCCTTAAAAATCACCTGTATGACTTAAACGCATTCTTTCAACTGTTTACAGGAGATGCACCAGTGCTGGATCCAGGATCCAACACTGAGTAAGAAAAAGTAACAATAACAGTTTTTACCTGCTAAGTGAATTTCCTTCCATAGGATAACATTGGTGACCATATGAGAAAAAGTTTCTGTCAACTTTTAAAATACAATAATATTCCTTAAAAATCAGTACTGTAACCAAAACGCTTTTACTCAACTGTTTACAGGAGATGTCCCAGGACAGAATCTAGGATCCAGTCCTGTGGTTAGAAAAGTAATCCATAAAGTAACTAATTGCATTTAACTAGAAATTCACATTGAGCTGAATGTTGCATTGTGTTTGAAAATGTGTTGCCCATTGCAACAACTGTAACTACTGTACTTAAAAGTCTATTGCCTATGTGCAAAGTATTTAAACTAAAGTAATTCATTCTGAGAAAGTATTTTTTGTAATGTAATGTATAATGTAATTACAATGTAATTTAAAAATAAAATATGTAAAAAAAAATTGTTTCTAAAAATGTAGTAAATCAGTATGAAAAAAATTAATATAACAATTAATACATTTAAAAATTTTCATTTTCAAAACCTTTGAAATTCACTGAAAAAACCATTTTTTTCAGGCACGTTATATTTAGAAATTAGCATTTAAAAAACCTTTGAAATTCACTGAAAAAACCATAGGTTTCAGACACGTTATAGTTACAAATTAGCATTTAAAAAACCTTTGAAATTCACTGAAAAAACCATAGGTTTTAGGGACAGTTATAGTTACTTGGACATTGCACTCGTACAAAACCCGTGAAATTCCCCGTTATAGTTAGTTCAGCTAACTATAACTCGCGCCCCGCAATGCACTGCTGATGACGTCACATATTACATCACTCATGACATGGTCAGTGACATCACTGATGACATCACTGATGACATCTCAAATGACATCACTGATGACATCATCCACGTGATAATCTGATGCACCTCCTCACACCCTAATATAACCTTTGATACACCCACTCTAAATTACAGACTGCCATTTGCAAAACCATAGACACTCCAACACCAATAACTACATACCCACTCACTGATTCTTAGGTCTACACACACACATCCACTCACTCACCCGTACAGTCACTCATACTTATGGTCACTCAGTACAGGACTATCATATGCACTCTTACTCCTATATAGACACTCAAACACCGCCACTCATCCATAGAGGTACTCACACACCTAGTCAGTCATGCAAATAATTAAACACACTGCCATTTACTCACCTATACAGTTATACACACACCAGCTCACTTAATCATACAAATACTAGCACATTGTTACGCTCTTATACAATCACTGATACAAGCACACACTCATCCATACAGCCACTCTCACAATAACACACTCTCTCTTATAGCCATTTAAATACTCTAACACACATATATACTGCCTTTCACATATGTAGTTACTCACACATGTACCACTGGGATATACATTCACTCACTAACACACTGTTACACACACTTACCCACCCATACAGTCTATCACAGATGCACTCTTGAAACCATCCACCCAGTGAATAAACCCACTCACACATCTATGCACAGTCGCACACACCCCATCCACACAAACACTCAGGCACCCATACAGATACTCAGACAACAAATCAATAACTCTTATAGACACTCATGTAGCTGTTCACAAACCCATGCAGCCACTTACACAGCAACAGACAGATACAGACATTCACCCAGTTTAGTCACTAACCCATGCATTCAGTAAGATACGTTTAATCACTCACTTATAGAATTAGTCACGCACCTACTAAATCATCCATACAGACACTTATACACCGACTCATTCTTCAAAACGCCTTTCCCTATATATATTAAAAATATTTAAACTTTACAGAAACACACAGTCACTGGATGATGTCAACAGTGATGTCATTTGAGATGTCATCAGTGATGTCATCAGTGATGTCACTGACCATGTCATGAGTGATGTAATATGTGACGTCATCAGCAGTGCATTGCGGGCGCGAGTTATAGTTAGCTGTACTAACTATAACGGGGGAATTTCACGGGTTTTGTACGAGTGCAATGTCCAAGTAACTATAACTGTCCCTAAAACCTATGGTTTTTTCAGTGAATTTCAAAGGTTTTTTAAATGCTAATTTGTAACTATAACGTGTCTGAAACCTATGGTTTTTTCAGTGAATATATATATATATCGAACAAAAGGCTCCCAAGTGCATTCACGCACATGCAGGGACATGGACTCAAAGTATAGCTGGTGCCAAATTCTTATTTTTTTCATTAATTAGAACGGTGCTGTCTCTGACACGTTTCGGACACAAGACGGTGTCCTTGATCACATGACATACAGAAATCAGAAACGAGAATTTAAAGGGAAAGTCATGCTTCCTGTGACAAAATCGGCACTGACAGACATAAACAAAATACTATGCATTCCTGCATCTGTGCATCACAATAATGAGCAACAAATTAACAAACATTATTTGAAATCATGCCCTAATAAAAAATGTTATATATGCAAAAAATATACGTACAAATACCATAGTAATGTTAAACGTCCCTTACTTCATTTGCATTCATTTTAGCCTTGCTCAACTCATATCGTATTTCAATACACTCTCATATTGCGCTGTTCTTTCCATATCATTTGCTATCTTTCGAGCATGATTATATACATAAAGTGCCTAATGCAAATTTCAATTTGTAAATCAAATACACATTGTAGCAATACTGATTGATAGGAATACATTATGAGAAATGTATGTCTTTTTTGTGAAAAATACAATGAGAAAGTGGCTTATGCAATGTGCAAATACGCTAATAGTGCAATAAAAGAATGAATAATACAATGTGCATATACGCTAATAGGGCAACTCATATCACAAATATCACGGTACAAATACAATATCTGCTCTATGCTTAAAGTGCCAGTGCCAACTGAGTCCTGAAGCGTGTAAAGTGCAAATAGTTATGATTTGTTCTTGTGCAAAATGTGCAAATATATGTATAAAATGGTGATTAAAATTGAGATCATATGGCGGCTGCTCATAATTTTATATTCTGATGTAAATTCTACTGCACCTCTAGAGGACCAAAGCTCTCTTATTTGTCTTTCAGTACAAATACTATGTAGATGATCACATCGGTTCCCCTAGGACATGTTTGTTTAAGGTGGGTCCACATAGGAGACAGTGATCAGGGAGCCCCCTGACACCACTAAAGGGACTATTGCTAACAATTCTTAGGCAGCTTGTTGACTTTCAGAGTGCGAGGAGCCTGATGCTTGCTCATAGCCTAGTTGGTATGGGAATATTGTTCAATCACATTTGTTTCTTACAATATCATGCGTTGTGTCTCCAAAGCGATGTTCATACTGGACAGGATAACCATGATCCTCTTATAGAAAATTATGCAGGTCTTCTCCGATGTTAAGGCCAAGGGGGGTCTTTGTTTCCAGCTCGACTATATATCTCAATTCGAGCTGGCGCAGCTTTTTCTCCCTATTCCCACCCTGTTTAGTGTATGGCACTGCATCAATGACAAAATACTGCACGCAATTCAAGTTGTTATTATGAATTGCTTTAAAGTGCCTAGCGACCGGGTAGGCTGGATCGGAGTTCACTATCGCACGTAGATGTTGTAAGATTCGAACGTACACTTGCAGTTTAGTGCTCCCCACGTAGCATAGGTTACAGCTACACTTTAAAACATAAACTGCATGATCAGTTCTACATGTGTAGTGTTTTTTGAGTGCGATAGGTTTATCTGAAAAAGGTGTCAAATATGTGGCGGTATTAATGCCAAACTTACAAGCCCGGCATGAGCTGCACTTGAAGAATCCCTTTCTTGGGGACAACCAATTGTCCATCCTGGTGGTTTCAGGGCTATTCTTCACTAGATCTTTATATATATATATATATATATATATATATATATATATATATATATATATATATATATATATATTATCTACTGGCGGTCGCCAGTAGATAGTTATAGTTACAACCTATTATCCATAGGAAATCCGCGACATTCTATTTGCAATAACGTTGGCGCCGGTTGACGAATCTTCGCGAAAGCTTCCAACTTGTTGGGGCGCTCCGGTCCGCTCCTACCCTGAAAGTCTCGGGGTGATACGTCAAGCGGGGGCCGAGAAAAAGGGGGGTCCCAAAACGCGTTTTCCCCATTCATTTTTCCATAGGAACCTTTAGTCGCAGCTACAGCCCGAACTGCTGAACGGAATTACCCCAAATTTGGCAAAGAGGTAGCCCTTGGTTCAGACTGGTGCCTTTTGCTAAAATGGTGTAAATCCGTTCAGTAGTTCCTGAGAAATTCACAATTAAAATCACATATATATCTATGGGCGCGTCGGATCCGCGTGCACCTCCCGATCACGAGCTGCATGCTAATTGGCTGTCAACACTCCAAATCAAGAAGTGTTGGCAGCCATTTTGTCCCTCGGTAGAACCGAGGGACAGAAACAAGTGCGCAAAGCGCAAAAGGGGGCAGGGTAGAAACACCCTGACCCCCTAGGTCTGCTCAGGGGGTCCCACAAGGACCCCTGGGCAGAAAAAGATTTTTTTTTTAAATCGGCGGGATGCGCTTAGGGTGCGCGTATCCCGCCGAGAAAAATAAATAAACAAGTGCGCAAAACGCACAAAGGGGGCAGGGTAGAAACACCCTAACCCCCTAGGCCTGCTCAGGGGTCCCACAAGGACCCCCTGGGCAAAAAAGCATTTAAAAAAAAAAATCGGCAGGATGCGCTCAGGGTGCGCGAATCCTGCCGAAGAAAAATCGAAGCGCGTTCTCCCGCGCTTGATGCTAACTGGCCCCCGGGTGGCCCAAGTCCCGGGGGCATGGTGGGGGGATAATTTAACGTGTGGGGGCCTCAAAGGGCCTCCAAGCCCCGGGGACCGCCACCCCCGGGGCTTTTTAAAAATGGTGCGGGAGGGCTCTGAGCCCTCCCGCAGCCCCGGGGACCACCACCTCCCGGGGCTTTTTTTAAATTAATTTAACAACCTGTGTGGGGGCTCCAGCCCCCACACGCCCGGGACCGCCACCTCCCGGGGCACTAACAAATTAAAATGGGGGTCCGTTTTGGACCCCCGAAGCCCCGGGGACCACCACCTCCCCGGGCTGTGCTCATGTAGGGAGGGGGCCGCGCGGCCCCCTCCTGGAGCCCTTGATGGCCCTGGGGACCGCCACCCCCAGGGCCGGCTCCTGCAGTGTCCCGGGTGCCTACCCCCGGGACACTGTAGTTTGCTATGGCAGGACGGAGCCTCGCGGCTCCCGTCCTGCCATAGCAAACTGCTTTGGATATTGGAAGAGAGAGCAGGGAAACCTGCTCTCTCTTCCAATATCCAAAGCACATTGCTTTTCCACATGGGGAGCAGCATGTCAGCTGCTCCCCATGTGGAACAGCAATGCCGGCTCCCAAGGGACGTGGGGAGCCGGCGGGACTGTGGGGGATTGGGGACCCCCACAGTCCCCAACGGAGAGGGCCAGCCCCGGGGATGAGGTCCCCGGGGCAAGTAGTGGCTCAGGAGGGAGCCATGCGGCCCCCTCCCCAAAAAAGAAAAATCTAAAAAATAAAAAAATGGAAAGGCCGGCCCCGGGGATGGGGTCCCCGGGGCCTTAAATGGCCAGAGGAGGGGGGCCACGCAGCCCCCTCCAAAGAATAAAAATAAAGGCCATGCCCCGGGGATGGGGTCCCCGGGGCCAATACAGGCCCAGGGAAGGGGGCCACGCGGCCCCCTTCCCGTTTTTTTTTTTATTAAAAATTTAAAAAAGGGGTAAGGCCCTGGGGGATGGGGTCCCCAGGGCATAAAAACAGGAAAAAGGAAGGGGCTACACAGCCCCCTTCAGGGGACAAAAATTTTTTTTTTTTTTTAAACGATCGGGCCCGCAGGCCCCGCCCCTTCCTTCACCACTCTGCAAACGCGCCCTGGCGCGTTTGCAGAGGGGGAACGATTCCCTTGAATACTGCTGGTCCCTGGGGCCAACTAGCCCACCAGGAACCTCCAATATGCGCCAGGGGCTGCGTTGCAGAGACGTGTAGAGAGGCCACACCCCTTTTACACCTCTCTGCAACGCAGCTCTGTGGCGCTTTTGGAGGTATATGGTGGGCTAGTTGGACTCCGGGGACCCTCAGGATTCAAGGGGACTTAATCCCCAACTTAAAATGCGCCACGGGGCGCGTTTGCACAGTGGTGAAGGGAGGGCGGGGCTTCAGGTGACATGTGTGCAAACAGGCCCCATGGCGCGTTTTAAGATGGGGAATTAAATCCCTTCAATCCTGAGGGTCCCTGGGGCCAACTAGCCCAACAGGTACATCCAGAAAGCGCACAGAGCTGCGTTGCAGAGAGGTGTAAAAAGGGGTGTGGCCTCTCTACACGTCTCTGCAACGCAGCCCCTGGCGCATATTGGAGGTTCCTGGTGGGCTAGTTGGCCCCTAGGGACCCTCAGGATTCAAGGGGACTTAATCCCCAACTTAAAACGCGCAACGGGGCGCGTTTGCACAGATGTCACCTCAGGCCCCGCCCCTCCCTTCACCATTGTGCAAATATTCCTCTAAAATCAGCCGAAATACGAATTCCGATTTACTCACCTGTTATCAGGAGAGACCTCAGTGCTGTATCTTTCAGCCCAGTACTGTTCCTGAAAAGTAATTCTAACCATACTTACCAGTAACTTGAATTTCCTTCCATAGGCTAACATTGACTGGTTTCACTTGGAAATTCTTCTAAGTGTGGAGTTTTGGAACTTTAAAATATTCCTCTAAAATCAGCCGAAATACGAATTCCGATTTACTCACCTGTTATCAGGAGAGACCTCAGTGCTGCATCTTTCAGCCCAGTACTGGTCCTGAAAAGTAATTTTAACCGTACTTACCGGTAACTTGAATTTCCTTCATAGGCTAACATTGACTGGTTTCACTTGGAAATTCTTCTAAGTGTGGAGTTTTGGAACTTTAAAATATTCCTCTAAAATCAGCCGAAATACGAATTCCAATTTACTCACCTGTTATCAGGAGAGACCTCAGTGCTGCATCTTTCAGCCCAGTACTGATCCTGAAAAGTAATTTTAACCGTACTTACCGGTAACTTGAATTTCCTTCATAGGCTAACATTGACTGGTTTCACTTGGAAATTCTTCTAAGTGTGGAGTTTTGGAACTTTAAAATATTCCTCTAAAATCAGCTGAAATACGAATTCCGATTTACTCACCTGTTATCAGGAGAGACCTCAGTGCTGCATCTTTCAGCCCAGTACTGATCCTCAAAAGTAATTTTAACCGTACTTACCAGTAACTTGAATTTCCTTCCATAGGATATCATTGCCTGCTTTTTGCTGAAAAAGTTTCTAAGTGTTGATTTTTGAAACATACAAATATTCCTCTAAAATCAGCCGAAATCCGAATTCTGATTTACTCACCTGTTATCAGGAGAGACCTCAGTGCTGCATCTTTCAGCCCAGTACTGGTCCTGAAAAGTAATTTTAACCGTACTTACCAGTATCTTGAATTTCCTTCCATAGGATATCATTGCCTGCTTTTTGCTGAAAAAGTTTCTAAGTGTTGATTTTTGAAACATACAAATATTCCTGTAAAATCAGCCGAAATACGAATTCCGATTTACTCACCTGTTATAAGGAGAGACCTCAGTGCTGTATCTTTCAGCCCAGTACTGGTCCTGAAAAGTAATTTTAACCGTACTTACCAGTAACTTGAATTTCCTTCCATAGGCTAACATTGACTGGTTTCACTTGGAAATTCTTCTAAGTGTGGAGTTTTGGAACTTTAAAATATTCCTCTAAAATCAGCCGAAATACGAATTCCGATTTACTCACCTGTTATCAGGAGAGACCTCAGTGCTGCATCTTTCAGCCCAGTACTGGTCCTGAAAAGTAATTTTAACCGTACTTACCGGTAACTTGAATTTCCTTCATAGGCTAAAATTGACTGGTTTTCAGCAAAAAGTTTCAAAGTGTTGATTTTCACAAACTACAAATATTCCTTAAAAATCGCCTGTATGACTTAAACGCATTCTTTCAACTGTTTACAGGAGATGCACCAGTGCTGGATCCAGGATCCAACACTGAGTAAGAAAAAGTAACGATAACAGTTTTTACCTGCTAAGTGAATTTTCTTCCATAGGATAACATTGGTGATTCTATGAGAAAAAGTTTCTAAGTGTCAACTTTTAAAATACAATAATATTCCTTAAAAATCACTACTGTAACCAAAACGCTTTTACTCAACTGTTTACAGGAGATGTCCCAGGACTGAATCTAGGATCCAGTCCTGTGGTTACAAAAGTAATCCATAAAGTAACTAATTGCATTTAACTAGAAATTCACATTGAGCTGAATGTTGCATTGTGTTTGAAAATGTGTTGCCCATTGCAACAACTGTAACTACTGTACTTAAAAGTCTATTGCCTATCTGCAAAGTATTTAAACTAAAGTAATTCATTCTGAGAAAGTATTTTTTGTAATGTAATGTATAATGTAATTACAATGTAATTTAAAAAATAAAATATGTAAAAAAATAGTTTCTAAAAATGTAGTAAATCAGTATGAAAAAAATTAATATAACAATTAATACATTTAAAAATTGTCATTTACAAAACCTTTGAAATTCACTGAAAAAACCATAGGTTTCAGGCACGTTATAGTTAGAAATTAGCATTTAAAAAACCTTTGAAATTCACTGAAAAAACCATAGGTTTCAGACACGTTATAGTTACAAATTAGCATTTAAAAAACCTTTGAAATTCACTGAAAAAACCATAGGTTTTAGGGACAGTTATAGTTAGTTGGACATTGCACTCGTACAAAACCCGTGAAATTCCCCGTTATAGTTAGTTCAGCTAACTATAACTCGCGCCCCGCAATGCACTGCTGATGACGTCACATATTACATCACTCATGACATGGTCAGTGACATCACTGATGACATCACTGATGACATCTCAAATGACATCACTGATGACATCATCCACGTGATAATCTGATGCACCTCCTCACACCCTAATATAACCTTTGATACACCCACTCTAAATTACAGACTGCCATTCGCAAAACCATAGACACTCCAACACCAATAACTACATACCCACTCACTGATTCTTAGGTCTACACACACACATCCACTCACTCACCCGTACAGTCACTCATACTTACGGTCACTCAGTACAGGACTATCATATGCACTCTTACTCCTATATAGACACTCAAACAACGCCACTCATCCATAGAGATACTCACACACCTAGTCAGTCATGCAAATAATTAAACACACTGCCATTTACTCACCTATACAGTTATACACACACCAGCTCACTTACTCATACAAATAGTAGCACATTGTTACGCTCTTATACAATTACTGATACAAGCACACACTCATCCATACAGCCACTATCACAATCACTCACTCTTGCTTATAGCTATTTATATACTCCAACACACATATATACTGCCTTTCACATATGTAGTTACTCACACATGTACCACTGGGACATACATTCACTCACTAACACACTCTTACACACACTTACCCACCCATACAGTCTATCACAGATGCACTCTTGAAACCATCCACCCAGTGAATCACCCACTCACACATCTATGCACAGAGTTGCACACACCCCTCCCACACAAACACTCAGGCACCCATACAGATACTCAGACAAGCATTCAATAACTCATATAAACACTCATGTAGCTATTCACAAACACATGCAGCCACTTACACAGCAACAGACAGACGGATACAGACATTCATCCAGTTTAGTCACTAACCCATGCATTCAGTAAGATACGTTAAATCACTCACTTATAGAGTCAGTCACGCACCTACTAAATCATCCATGCAGACACTTACACACCCACTCATTCTTCAATACGTCTTTTCCTATATATATTAAAAATATTTAAACTTTACAGAAACACACAGTCACTGGATGATGTCATCAGTGATGTCATCAGTGATGTCATCAGTGATGTCATTTGAGATGTCATCAGTGATGTCATCAGTGATGTCACTGACCATGTCATGAGTGATGTAATATGTGACGTCATCAGCAGTGCATTGCGGGGCGTGAGTTATAGTTAGCTGAACTAACTATAACGGGGGAATTTCACGGGTTTTGTACGAGTGCAATGTCCAACTAACTATAACTGTCCCTAAAACCTATGGTTTTTTCAGTGAATATATATATATATATATATATATATATATATATATATATATATTCAAACACTTTCTCCCCCTTTCCCGGGAAGACATGAGCCGCACTCGCAACACTGGCTTTCAAAGCATTTATTGAGCAGCTACGGGCAGTCCTGACGCGTTTCGTTCATCATTGAACTTTCTCAAAGGTGAGCCCTGGCAGCAGGAACCGATTACAAACCACAAACAACGATTGCAATTTAAACAATTTCGGCCCTCTAGTGGACACCCTAATGGGTGTTGTTCTTAGTGCATGCTGGAATTTGTGGTTTTGTAACACAGTCACAATAAAAACCTTCCAGTTGGCTGTGCCAATGTTTTGCTGTCTCACCGGAACGATTTTATTTCCAGTTCAGTGTTGCTCCATCCGCAATCCTATTTTCGAGGCTGCCTGGATCCATGCCATATTTAGTATATGGCAGCGTCCGTTACCCACAGTCGTTTTCACGGTTTCACAAAAGGGTCCAAGGTTGGGTAATGATGGCGCACTTACTGGTGGTGCGTTACTCTGCGGCGGGACCAAGCCGCTGAATATTCAAACACTTTCTCCCCCTTTCCCGGGAAGACATGAGCCGCACTCGCAACACTGGTTTTCAAAGCATTTATTGAGCAGCTACGGGCAGTCCTGATGTGTTTCGTTCATCATTGAACTTTCTCAAAGTTGAGCCCTGGCAGCAGGAACCGATTACAAACCACAAACAACGATTGCAATTTAAACAATTTCGGCCCTCTAGTGGACACCCTAATGGGTGTTGTTCTTAGTGCATGCTGGAATTTGTGGTTTTGTAACACAGTCACAATAAAAAACCTTTCAGTAGGCTGTGCCAATGTTTTGCTGTCTCACCGGAACGATTTTATTTCCAGTTCAGTGTTGCTCCATCCGCCATCCTATTTTCGAGGCTGCCTGGATCCATGCCATATTTAGTATATGGCAGCGTCCGTTACCCACAGTCGTTTTCACGGTTTCACAAAAGGGTCCAAGGTTGGGTAATGATGGCACACTTACTGGTGGTGCGTTACTCTGCGGCGGGACCAAGCCGCTGAATATTCAAACACTTTCTCCCCCTTTCCCAGGAAGACATGAGCCGCACTCACAACACTGGCTTTCAAAGCATTTATTGAGGAGCTACGGGCAGTCCTGACGCGTTTCGTTCATCATTGAACTTTCTCAAAGGTGAGCCCTGGCAGCAGGAACCGATTACAAACCACAAACAACGATTGCAATTTAAACAATTTCGGCCCTCTAGTGGACACCCTAATGGGTGTTGTTCTTAGTGCATGCTGGAATTTGTGGTTTTGTAACACAGTCACAATAAAAACCTTCCAGTAGGCTGTGCCAATGTTTTGCTGTCTCACCGGAACGATTTTATTTCCAGTTCAGTGTTGCTCCATCCGCAATCCTATTTTCGAGGCTGCCTGGATCCATGCCATATTTAGTATATGGCAGCGTCCGTTACCCACAGTCGTTTTCACGGTTTCACAAAAGGGTCCAAGGTTGAGTAATGATGGCGCACTTACTGGTGGTGCGTTACTCTGTGGCGGGACCAAGCCGCTGAATATTCAAACACTTTCTCCCCCTTTCCCGGGAAGACATGAGCCGCACTCGCAACACTGGCTTTCAAAGCATTTATTGAGCAGCTACGGGCAGTCCTGATGCGTTTCGTTCATCATTGAACTTTCTCAAAGGTGAGCCCTGGCAGCAGGAACCGATTACAAACCACAAACAACTATTGCAATTTAAACAATTTCGGCCCTCTAGTGGACACCCTAATGGGTGTTGTTCTTAGTGCATGCTGGAATTTGTGGTTTTGTAACACAGTCACAATAAAAAACCTTCCAGTAGGCTGTGCCAATGTTTTGCTGTCTCACCGGAACGATTTTATTTCCAGTTCAGTGTTGCTCCATCCGCAATCCTATTTTCGAGGCTGCCTGGATCCATGCCATATTTAGTATATGGCAGCGTCCGTTACCCACAGTCGTTTTCACGGTTTCACAAAAGGGTCCAAGGTTGGGTAATGATGGCGCACTTACTGGTGGTGCGTTACTCTGCGGCGGTACCAAGCCGCTGAATATTCAAACACTTTCTCCCCCTTTCCCGGGAAGACATGAGCCGCACTCGCAACACTGGCTTTCAAAGCATTTATTGAGCAGCTACGGGCATTCCTGACGCGTTTCGTTCATCATTGAACTTTCTCAAAGTTGAGCCCTGGCAGCAGGAACCGATTACAAACCACAAACAACGATTGCAATTTAAACAATTTCGGCCCTCTAGTGGACACCCTAATGGGTGTTGTTCTTAGTGCATGCTGGAATTTGTGGTTTTGTAACACAGTCACAATAAAAAACCTTCCAGTAGGCTGTGCCAATGTTTTGCTGTCTCACCGGAACGATTTTATTTCCAGTTCAGTGTTGCTCCATCCGCAATCCTATTTTTGAGGCTGCCTGGATCCATGCCATATTTAGTATATGGCAGCGTCCGTTACCCACAGTCGTTTTCACGGTTTCACAAAAGGGTCCAAGGTTGGGTAATGATGGCGCACTTACTGGTGGTGCGTTACTCTGCGGCGGGACCAAGCCGCTGAATATTCAAACACTTTCTCCCCCTTTCCCGGGAAGACATGAGCCGCACTCGCAACACTGGCTTTCAAAGCATTTATTGAGCAGCTACGGGTGAATTTCTATGGTTTTTTAAATGCTAATTTCTAACTATAACGTGCCTGAAACCTATGGTTTTTTCAGTGAATATATATATATATATATATATATATATATATATATATATATATATAAATAAATAAATAGGAACACACACTAATCATTCAAAGTATTGTCCTCCGTACTCAATTTGTAGCGTGCTGTAAAGGGTCTCACTCTCTGATCCTAGAGTGTATGTAGCAATATTGAACAACAGCGTTCCCTGTTAGGGTCTGTCCCCTTCAGCTCAGCAGATGCCCCTACAAGCAGGGGTTGTTAAAATAATTCAACTTCTGATTCAATTTAAGTATGATATTTTTATTATTCCAAGGCAGAAATCATCCTTTATCCACCTTGTCACAAATCATATTCATTTAACAAATGATACTCTTCTAAAAGTGAACTTCATCCATGAAAGCTTTGATATCGTTATCGGCGTGAACACTCGGACGAGGTTCACACCGCATAACTAGAAATAATTGATATTCCCTGACGAAGGGCCACGGCCCAAAATGCATTGGGATGGGATAATGATATCAAAGTTTTCAGGTGTGCATAGTAGGGTGTGTTGAGAGAGAGAGAGACTGGCCTCTCCGTTGACACCTCTCTCTCAGATGATGGCTGTGTGTTGTAGTGAGCAGAGAGGGACTGTCCTCCCTGATAACACATCTCTCTCTGATAATAGGTGTGTATAATAGGGTATGGGAAGAGACTGTACTCTACTCACAACTCTGACCAAGCCGATGGGAGAAAATAGTAGAGTCTGATAAACACCATCTCCAGAAATACTCCTTCCTATAGTAGCAAGTGTGCATAATTTAGTGTATTCAATCAATCAAAGCAAGCTTAATTCGGTTAAAAAATACAACCATAAAAGCATCCTAAAAACAAAAGCATTTTCACATTTCATCACTGGGTAGTACGATAAAGTGCATTTAGATTCCAGTTGAGAGCCCAATAGACATTATACATAAAGTAACGTGTGCAAGATATACAACCTTAAAAACATCCTAAAAACAAAACCTTTTCACATTTCATCACGGGGGAGTACAGTAAAGTGCATTTGAGTTCCAGTAGCAAGCCCTATGAACTTTATACATAAAGTGTCATGTGCAAAATATACAATCTAGAGCATAACTCGTGTCCTGAATTATCAATTATCAGTATGCATCCTATCCTCTTCATATATGAGGGCCTCGAGATATGAATAATTTTTCCTTATTCTAATCGCCTTCTGGCTGTAAACCGCCACCGCATTACAAACTCTAATATTTGCTAGGTTACAGATATACTCAAAAGCACTTTTGTATGTGAACAGTCTCTCCTTTAAGAACAGTGGTCGTAATATACTTTTCCTTATATCTCTATAACAGTCACAGTATAAAATAAAATGCAAGGTTGTCTGATCTGATTTTCCATCACAAGGACACTTTGGTAGATTTCCAGTCCACTTCCCCATAGATGGAAACGCAATTAAAAAGTGGGCTAATCCCATTCTTAATCTAGTCAGATAAAATCTATGTCTTGTATTTGTAACCTGGATTAAATAATGTTGAATCCCTGTCCCTAGTGTCCTATCTTTATGTGCCTTAATCATTTGTTTTGAGTTAGCTTCGACATCCCTTAACCTGCTCCGAGATTCTATAATGGCAGTTTTCAAATCCTTTTTATTATACTCGAGTATTTGAGCAAGATTGTTAAAAACAACATTTTCAGCACATTAATTTAAAAGATTATTAATATACATCAACCACGGAATCTTTTTCCCATGTTCTAGTTCAAGGCAATCCTTGACAATGTCCTGGGTGAATTTGGCGCCCTCCTTACTCCATATTCCATACTAGGTATTTAGACTTGCCAGGCTAATAAAATCCTTAATATACGGAGCACCCAACTCTTTGTGTACGCTATATATGGGGATGGATTTTGGAATAGCTAACAATCTCCGTAGAAAATTATTTTCTTGGGTCTGGAGGATGGAATGGTTTGTTGCTCCCCATAGCGCAGCACCATAACATAATTTCCCTGATGGGTTTATTACCCATATTCTTTGAAAATCTAAAGATTGCTTCTGTTATCCGAGTAAATTTTAATTTACAATGTTCAATATGGGCTACCCAATGTCCATTTGCTGAAAATGTTAGGCCTAGATAGACAAAAGAGTTTGTTACTGCAATAGGGACACTATTTATGTGGTGGGTCCTAGTCTTTGTTTTTTCCCTCACACACACTATCATGAAGGTCTTTTTCAGATTCAATATTAAGTCCTTCTCCGGCATATAGTCAGCGAATTTCTCGATTAGAGTCTGCAGCCCGTTTACAGTTCTTGATAAAAGAACTGCATCGTCCGGATAGAGCAAAGTGGGTATATCACGTTTGCCTGCTCTAGGGACATCAAAAGACACACAATTGATGGACGGAATGCAGAACAAATCAAAACATTCACCCCCAGTCAAGAGATCTGGGTTAAATCCATCATTCTTTTGCTCACCATGCCACCCCAGTTTAGACCCGGCCATATGCAAATCAGTCTTGACCCTGTGCCTCATGGGAACAGTCCAGCCCGAACTGCCAAGCCAGGTCCTCCCTGGACCGGAAACAAGCATCCTAGGACCGGTTTCAGGGTTTCACCCCTCTTCAGCCAGGATAGCTTGATTCCGGTGGCACAGTGAGCCCAGGACCCACGTCTGGGCATACCTGGCGCACTTAGGGCGAGAAAGCAAAAGACACACAATTGATGGACGGAATGCAGAACGAATCAAAACATTCACCCCCAGTCAGGAGATCTGGGTTAAATCCATCATTCTTTTGCTCACCATGCCACCCCAGTTTAGACCCGGCCATATGCAAATCAGTCTTGACCCTGTGCCTCATGGGAACAGTCCAGCCCGAACTGCCAAGCCAGGTCCTCCCTGGACCGGAAACAAGCATCCTAGGACCGGTTTCGGGGTTTCACCCCTCTTCAGCCAGGATAGCTTGATTCCAGTGGCACAGTGAGCCCAGGACCCACGTCTGGGCATACCTGGCGCACTTAGGGCGAGAAAGCAAAAGACACACAATTGATGGACGGAATGCAGAACGAATCAAAACATTCACCCCCAGTCAAGAGATCTGGGTTAAATCCATCATTCTTTTGCTCACCATGCCACCCCAGTTTAGACCCGGCCATATGCAAATCAGTCTTGACCCTGTGCCTCATGGGAACAGTCCAGCCCGAACTGCCAAGCCAGGTCCTCCCTGGACCGGAAACAAGCATCCTAGGACCGGTTTCGGGGTTTCACCCTCTTCAGCCAGGATAGCTTGATTCCAGTGGCACAGTGAGCCCAGGACCCACGTCTGGGCATACCTGGCGCACTTAGGGCGAGAAAGCAAAAGACACACAATTGATGGACGGAATGTAGAACGAATCAAAACATTCACCCCCAGTCATGAGATCTGGGTTAAATCCATCATTCTTTTGCTCACCATGCCACCCCAGTTTAGACCCGGCCATATGCAAATCAGTCTTGACCCTGTGCCTCATGGGAACAGTCCAGCCCGAACTGCCAAGCCAGGTCCTCCCTGGACCGGAAACAAGCTTCCTAGGACCGGTTTCGGGGTTTCACCCCTCTTCAGCCAGGATAGCTTGATTCCAGTGGCACAGTGAGCCCAGGACCCACGTCTGGGCATACCTGGCGCACTTGGGCGAGAAAGCAAAAGACACACAATTGATGGACGGAATGCAGAATGAATCAAAACATTCACCCCCAGTCAAGAGATCTGGGTTAAATCCATCATTCTTTTGCTCACCATGCCACCCCAGTTTAGACCCGGCCATATGCAAATCAGTCTTGACCCTGTGCCTCATGGGAACAGTCCAGCCCGAACTGCCAAGCCAGGTCCTCCCTGGACCGGAAACAAGCATCCTAGGACCGGTTTCGGGGTTTCACCCCTCTTCAGCCAGGATAGCTTGATTCCAGTTGCACAGTGAGCCCAGGACCCACGTCTGGGCATACCTGGCGCACTTAGGGCGAGAAAGCAAAAGACACACAATTGATGGACGGAATGCAGAACGAATCAAAACATTCACCCCTAGTCAAGAGATCTGGGTTAAATCCATCATTCTTTTGCTCACCATGCCACCCCAGTTTAGACCCGGCCATATGCAAATCAGTCTTGACCCTGTGCCTCATGGGAACAGTCCAGCCCAAACTGCCAAGCCAGGTCCTCCCTGGACCGGAAACAAGCATCCTAGGACCGGTTTCGGGGTTTCACCCCTCTTCAGCCAGGATAGCTTGATTCCAGTGGCACAGTGAGCCCAGGACCCACGTCTGGGCATACCTGGCGCACTTAGGGCGAGAAAGCAAAAGACACACAATTGATGGACGGAATGCAGAACGAATCAAAACATTCACCCCCAGTCAAGAGATCTGGGTTAAATCCATCATTCTTTTGCTCACCATGCCACCCCAGTTTAGACCCGGCCATATGCAAATCAGTCTTGACCCTGTGCCTCATGGGAACAGTCCAGCCTGAACTGCCAAGCCAGGTCCTCCCTGGACCGGAAACAAGCATCCTAGGACCGGTTTCGGCGTTTCACCCCTCTTCAGCCAGGATAGCTTGATTCCAGTGGCACAGTGAGCCCAGGACCCACGTCTGGGCATACCTGGCGCACTTAGGGCTCTAGGGACATCAGCATTTAATTTTTGCAAAGTTTCGTCTACTCCAATAATGTATAAGGAAAAAAGGAGTGGGGCAAGTAGACAACCCTGCCTAATTCCCCATGTTACCCGAAAGGTAGTTGTGCATTCTCCTTCTGTTCCGTAGCAAACTCTAGTGCTCAATCGACTGTATATTTGTGAAAGATATACAATGATGTCATTTGGTGCGCCCTTATGAGTCAATGTTTGCCATAGCTTCGCATTGTTTACCAAGTCAAAGGCACTAGTAAGATCGACGAAACAAAGATGTAAATGGCCCTTTTCAACAAGTGTATATTTGCTGATTATAAGGTGTAAATTTACGCACTGTTCAATTGTCCCTATCTCTCTTCTAAAGCCATACTGGGATTCAGTGAGGAGTTTATTTTCGTCTGCCCATATTTCCAACCTCTCCAGGAGGATTCTGCCCATCAGTTTAGAGGTTGCATCGAGGAGGGAAATAGGGCGATAACATTTGGCATTACTTCTGTCGCCTTTTTAAAAAATTGGCACGATGATGCTCTCTGTCCAGGTTCTTGGCACCAGGCCACCCGATATAGTGTTAAATACTTTTTGTAAAAGTGGGGCCCAGAGATCTGTATCAGTTTTGAAAATATCTATCGGTACCCCATCGGGCCTGGTGTCTTTCCATTTGTACATCTATCCAGGGCCAGTACGACCTCCTCTAAAGTAATAAAAACTAGATTAGAGGATTCGAAGGTAATAAAATCTGTACTTTCTAAGGGTGTCAGAATACCATTTGAGTTGGTATTTTCTGCCAAAGTAGGATATTCTTCTTCTGGGTTAAAAACCTGACTATAATAGCTTACCCACTCCGACGGCTGTACCAGGCTCTCAATTCTAACTGCAGTGTGATCTTTAAAATAAGGGTGATTAATCGTCTTCCAGAATAAGGAAGCATCCTTTGTGTTTGCAGCCTGGTTAACTTTTTCCCAGGCATGGTTTTGGATATCCCTTTTCCTTTTTATAATGGACTCTTTGTATATCCTCCTCTGAGTACTAATAAGTACACTATCTCTGGGCCTAGTTTTTAAGGCATTTTTTAAGGATTTGTTAGCCTTTGTACATTGAGAGTCAAACCAACTAACTTTCTTATGAGTGTTCTTTTTACTCTTGCTTTTCAAACCCCCTGATATCGCGGAAGTAATACTGCAAAAAGCCCCAATAATCTGACAGTCATGCTTCAATTTATCTAAGAAATCATTAGGATTCACTCCAGACCACTTAATAGTGATGCCAGTCTCTCCTTGCGTTGATATGAAGGGTGCTAAACAGGGCCCTTTCTGGGGAGTCTATTTGATCCCGCCCTGGTACAGAGATTAGTATGTGATCGATGATTGAACCCTGCCCATGACCTTCATATGTTGGTAGCCGAGGTTGTCCCTCCGGGATAAACTGGTCCAATAATTCTAAGTTATATTTATACATGGCCCCATTTACAGTTTCACCATAGGTGTTATGTGGGAAATGGGAGTAACTTTCGCCAGATTCGTTCCTGTATACACAATATTTTCTGTCTAAAATTCCACATTTCTTACTATTAAAATCGCCAGCCCAAATCAAGAAACAATCACTTCTAGTATTTTTTAAGAATAAATCAAGCTCCTTCTCAAGAGCCAGTATAACTTGGTTTCTAGTATTGTCAAATACATTGTTTTAAAAATTGAGTATTACGAAACACTGGTTATCCACAGATACAAACCACAGGAATTGAAGATAAGGTGAATCAGTATAAGCTTTCTTAAAAATCAGTGGGCATATGACGGAAACTAAGACTGCCAAACCCCCTTTAGCCCTTCCATTTCGAGAGGGGGTTGCTTGTTTATGAATTGTTGTAAAACCATCAATATGGAAGGGTTTCGTGTGCCAGGTTTCTTGCATGCAGATGATTTGACAATTCCTTAAAAAAATCCAACCAGGCTTCATCACTCAATCTCTTATTAATACTGGCAATGTTCCATGTTACCGACGTCAAGGTTTTAAATTTCAAATTTTTGGTTGATTTTAATACTTGATTTATTTTAGTAGAGGGAGGATTATATTCGGCAACATGCTGTAGTCAGTCTAAATCACTGCATCTTCTGAGGGGTAAAAATCTATTTGACAAAGTAATTAATGTTGGCCTATCCGCCAGTGCTAATCTATTTACAGGGTGACTTAGATGTTCCATGCCTGGTTTATAAAAGAACCCTAAAGTGTATTCAAAGATCACCTCTCTTTTCTACATTTCACAATCGAATGAGAATCTTGCGAGCTCATAACACTTTAAAAAAATAATAATAATTAGCATTCTCATCATCGCAGTACTTATTGCTTACACACTTCTTCTCAAAAAGAAGGACCACAATATGCATTACAACTAGTAGAGTGTATTGAGATCCCACTGGAGGTCTGCAATAACATAAAATGTTGTTAAAAACTATATACATTTATTATATTCAAAATAGTTATCCCTTTAATACCTCCTCTCGTAATATAGGCAAACAGCATACCTTTTTGCTGCCCCGTATATAGCTTTTTTACTTCATTTCCACAGCACCTCCAATTTATCACAGTAAAGAATAACACTAACCACTAGCATTCCAACAGCCAGACCATCAGAGCACTCACACACATGGAGCTCGCAGGCTAACAGGAAAAATAGGCCGCTCAACCAATCACAGAGGTCCATTTTTGATTTCTCTCTCCTCGAAGCCCAATTGCCAAAATATACAATAATTTTTTCCCCCTAATATCCCAAAAACTACTGAATGGATGTACAAAAAATCAAAGAAAAAACACAATCTGGGGACCAAGATCTAGCTTCCTGTCAAATTTGGAGTAATTCCGTTCAGCAGTTTTTGTCTGAAGAAGTCTACGGAAAATGAATGGGGATTTTGGGTCAGATGTGCGACCAGTTTTTGCGTGCGGAAACGGGTTTGCGACCCATTTGCGTATGCAAAAACCTACATGGCCATGTGCAAACACTTTATTGCGACTCGCAAAATAGTCTTTTGCGACTCGCTATTAGGAAGGGGCGTTCCCTTCCTAATAGCGACTCTCTAGCCATGTATGAATGTTTTGCAACCGCAATTGCAGTCGCAAAACACTCACAATTTACCGCCCTCTTCAAGAGGGTGGTAATGGAGTTGCAAATGGGCCTTTGTGACTGGCTCTAAAAATATTTTTTAAGGGCAGGTAGTGGTCCAAAGAACCAATACCTGCACTTAAAAAATGAAACGAAAATGTTTCATTCTTTTTTTTAAATGCATCCCATTTTCCTTTAAGGAAAACGGGCTGCATTTTTTAAGAAAAACTGCTTTATTGACAAGCAGTCCCAGACATGGTGGTTGGCTGAGCCCAGCAGGCCACCATCCCTGGGAGGGCAAGCCATTCCAAATGGGGTCGCAAATTGCAAGTGGCTCATTAATATTCATGAGCCTCGCATTTTGCAACCCCATTGGGAATCGCAATCAGTATCTCTGACACTGTTGTACATTCCAAATTGCGACTCGCAATTTGCGACTCGCAATTGGGCGCAAATTGCGAGTTGCAATTTGGAATGGTCGTACATCTGGCCCATAGTATTTTGGAACCCTCTTTTTTCTCGGTCCCTGCTCTATGGATCACCCCAAAAGTTTCCAGGAAAAAGGTCAGGTGGATGAATATTGTTTTGGAATGTTTCGTGAAGATACTCTAAACCTGGCCAAGGTTACTAGCAAGCCAAAATTTATTAGCACATCTTAACAGAAAACTTTGAAAATGTATAAGTGTTATTTTGGTAAGAGGGGGGCTCCCAAACAAGATGACTTCTGCCTCTCAATTTGATCTGCAAGAGTTTAGAATTAGATGAACTTTATTTCTGCAGTGAAACATAGCCATAAAAGTATATTACAAAGATAAGACAAATTGTTTAAAAAACACATCTCATGATCACCTTAATAAAACAAATCTTATATAACTGATAAAAACACGATCGAAACCCCTCACAAACAGGTTAAAAGGAAAACCTGCAGGGGTAGTGTCTTCGCGCTGGAGATAATGGCGGCATTTGGCTGCGCTCCGCTCGAGCGCGGAGCTTTTCTTCTGTCTACAGCCTTTCAGTCGTGATTTGGGGCAGCTGCACTTCCCCACAATATCCTCGAGGGTCAGAGCGGCATTTTGAGCTGCTCTGACTCTTTCTCCATATTTCTCTGACCCGGAGCTGCGGCGCTGAGTTTGTCTCCTCAGATTCAAGCGGCTGCCATTACATAATCCTGCCGCTTGCATCTGATGGCTCCCTGCTGAGTAACCAGCGCTTCAACAAATAAATGCCTGGCAATGTTTTTTTTCGTCTTTCATGCTTTTTTCCAGCACTACTCTCTGCATTGCATAACATAGATACCATTTAAATGCTTTTTTTGTTGTAGTCTCACAGCACTTTCTGCATAGATATTGCAAATTTTTACTCATGCTGGGATTTTGAATGCTTTTTTCGCTCTACATATTGAGCTCAAGGCTGATACTTTTTTTTCTTTCACGTCTGAATGCTTCTACGTGTTGTTCATACAGCACATGGGCAGGCTCAGGACGTCACCAAAGCTGACACATCACCCTCTTGATCACGAAACAATGGCCAGTGATCTTTTAGCTTCTACTAAGCCTTCTACTTCTGGTAAAAAACCTAAGAGGGTGAAAAATGACCCCCCTCACCCATTCTGTCATCGCACAATCCTGTTCTTAAACTGAAACTATATTCTCCTGCGATCAATCATAAAGGTGGTGTTGCTATACTTTTTCATAAATTGTTGCATGTACGAATTTTATTAACTAAATCTGATAGTGATGGACAATGGTTGTGGCTAAGGTTGTCATATATAATAGGGAAATCTTTTTATTTAAAATTTATGGTCCCATCAAATCGGATCCAGATTTCTAGAACAACATCATGATTTTATTTGCCTCTCTTGACAGCCCAATATTATTGTTGCAGGAGATTTTAATCAGTCGTTAGACTCACTTACTGGCAGACAATTAAATGTAAATTTAATCCTGACAAATCTCACAAAGCATTTCAATCTTCCATTACCACCCGTCCATTATTTGATGTTTGGAAAACTTGTAATCCTGATTCTTTAGAATTCACGTTTTTCTCCAATGTTCACCATACTCATTCCAGAACTGATTATTTTTTGGTTAGTAAACATTTACTTCCCTCCATCCAATCCTCAGAGATTAGCTCTATTTTTTATTTCTGACCATGCTCCTGTTTTTAATTTATTTGACCTATCTTTGAACAATTCTAAAACTGGTCGATGGAAAAGTAATAACTTTCTCCTATCCAATAATACATTTTTATCTAAAGCTACTACCTTTATAACACTTTTTTTTAAATCAATCAACCTTCGGACACATCTGTTCCTAACACTTGGGATGCCTTCAAGGCCTCTTTTCGTGCCTTCACTATAACCTACGCAGCAAGGAAGAAGAAAACCTACCATGCCTAATATACTACTTTACTACAACAACTCAAAACATTATAACATACTTACTTTTCCTCTAAATCCTTTTCTGCACCACATGAGTTAATTAAAGCCAAATCTGCTCTTCACAAACTTGCCACAGTTGATGCCTGTAATATTCTCCTTAAAGTTAAATCTAAGTATCACAGATTTCAAAACAAGGCGGGCAAGATGTTGGCCAATTTCTTAAAAATCAAATCTGAATGTAAATAAATTGGTCCCATCAACAAAATGGCATCCTCTGATTCAGATATGTCCACCAGTTTTCAAGAATATTGCCAGTTATTGTACTCTGATGACACTAACTCCTCAGAACAAAATATGCACACCTTTTTTAGAGGCTTACCTAATCCCCCATCCTTACCTGGTAGATTTAATCTACCAAGAGTTGAGATAACTATACAGGAAATAACGGATGCCATCAGATCCTTAAAAAAAGCCAAGGCTCCTGGTCCTGGTGGCCTCTCTGTTGAATTTGTTTCTGCTTTCGCCTCCATTTTTGCCCCTAAACTACTTGAACTTTTCAACTCTTTTCTTGCAGAATCTAAGGCCAGTGGTTCTTTTCTAGAAAACTTGATTGTCCGTATTCCTAAACCTGATCACTCCCTTTGTAAAAATGATCATCCTATTTCATTAATTAATTATGATTGCAAAATATTTGCCAAAATCCTTGCGTCTTGTCTTGAGACTATTGTCCCGTTACTGGTCAACACCAATCAGTCTGGTTTTGTTAAGGGCAGACTGGCTGCTGAAACTGCTAGAAAGTTTTCTAATGTCATTGCTTTTGGTAAAAAACATCAATCTCTTCTAGCTGCATTGTCTCTTGATGCTGAAAAGGCCTTTGATCATATTAACTGGCAGTTTATGTTTACTACTTCTCAGTGGTATGGTTTTGGCCCTAATTTCATTTCATTTGTCAAATTAGCATTCTGCTGCTTGTCATGCTAGTATTTTTGTTAAAAATCATTTTTCCTAATAATATTCAATTACATAGGATGTCCTCTTTCTCCTTTGCTATTTGTTTTATATTTAGAACCTTTCTTTGAACGCATCCGTGTTAACCCACTCATCTCAGGTGTTTGACATAATTCTACTGAAACTAAACTGTTGGCTTATGCTATTGATATTTTGATTTATATGTCCAACCCCCTCTCCTTCTTATCTCCCTTTTTTACATGAAATTCATTTATACTCAAGCATCTCTGGATTTAAATTGAATTTCTCCAAAACTGAAATAGTACCCTAAAAGTCTTCATGTTACCAATATATGTTTGCTAACACTAATTTAACTTGGTGCCCTACCAAAATAAAATTCCTTGGAATTTGGTTTTCCTCAACAGTTTTGAACACAATTAGTTGTAGGTTTAATGCCTTAACAATCACACTCTAGAAATTACTTTCCTCATGGTCTCCTCTCCACTTATCATGATGGAGCAGGCTGGATACTATTAAGATGATGATTATTTCAAATGCCCTTTATACATTGTCTATGTTACCTTTTAAGATTCTCATTTCTTATTTCTCTCAAATTAAGTCACTTTTCACCAAATTTCGATGGAATAATAAACATTCCCGTATTGCTTTGGCTAAACTCAAACGTCTCAAGAAAGAGGGTGGTGTCCGTTTTCCTGATTTTAAATTATATCACTCTGCATTTTTAATTAGACAATTTTTAGCTCTAACCCATGAATTTGGTGATGCTTCCATGCCACGATGGATTGTATTTGAACACTCTTTACTAAAGGATTTCTGATATGAAAACATAATTTATATGTCTAACTGCACCTTTATATCAAATAATCCTATACTGAAACACTCCCAACAATTGTTACACAATGTATTTTCTGCAGGTTTCGACTCTCATCAATATTTCTTGGCCTCCTCTGTTTGGTATAAAAAAATTATCAAATTTCGGAGTAAGTCATTCTATTATAAACACTGGAAGTAGAAGGGTATTATGTTTATTTATCAGCTTGTCCAACATAACACTGTCATTCCCTTTATCCAATTGCAATCAGATTATAATTTGCCAAATTTGTTTTTTTTATCAATATCTTTTAATATCATCTTCTTTTCTGTCTTACTTAACAATTAATAGCTGTCCCTCAGTCACTTCATCACTTACACCTCTTACACCATTATACAACATCTCTCATGACTCTATACCCTATGCTGCATTTCTCTATAAGATGTTATTGTCACCTATCCCTGAAAGACCCAAAACAACTAATGAGCAACTGTGGAAAGTTGATTTATCCATTTCATTTCCTACCCTTGCTTGGGATACATTTTGTTTTACATTATTTAAAACATTCAAAGCATCTCATATTACACAAACTTATTTTTTTATTTATAACACAGCTCTCATTACTCCTGAGTGTATATCCAAGTTCTCTCCCACCTCCTCACCTATATGCTGGTCTTATTCTTCCTTCATAGGGACTTTAACTCACTTATTATATTATTCTTCCAATGTGTTGAAATTTTGGGAATCTATTTGGGCAAAATGTCTAGAAATATTTCAATGTAATATTCCATTATTAACACAGAACTGCTTCACCAGATTTTGACTATATTTCTCCTAAACCTATGTTACTTGATTTTTTTATTGCTCTTGCATTTAAAGTGATCCTCTCTTGTTGGAAAGATACTTCAAAATTATCTTTATTGACCTAGTGGAATTTTTTATGTGATGAACATAGAATTGCAACTGTTTCTTCCAGCTCATTGTCTCAGAAAATTAAATCTGGCCTATTGTGGCTTCCTTTTACTTTATATCTTTCTGCTCACACACCTAAATCTTAGTTACTATATTATTTCTTTGCTCTATATTTTTTTCTCTCTCTTTTCTTTCTTTCTCCTCTTCTTCTTTACTCCCTTTCATTGTTCATAATTATAAAACATAATAGGCATATTTTTATTGACTGGTATGGCTCTTTTTCATTCTCTAAATTATTTCACTATTTTGTTTTCTACTGGTTGTTATTTAATGTTGATATGCATTGCTGTTATTGCTAATGTTCTTTTCTTACAAACGTCAAACTTAAAAAAAAAAAGGAAACTTGAAATAGGATGCTGTGCCCCACAGTCATCAAATAAACAAGTCAAGGTAGCAGAATCAAGCTCTTAAAACAAAACAACATCTGTTTTCGCCTGGCAATAGCAACCTTTAAGAAGGAACAAATAGGTGCACACAGTGTATGGGAATTTAGCCCTTGCAGATAATGCAAAGCCTTAGCCCATCTTCTGATACCACATGCTCGAATTAGGGGTATTAAAAACCTCTTTGAGAGTACCAGATAATATTTACAAAAGAAGATCTGCAAGAGTTATTTATATGTTTATTTAATATTTTTTTCTTCTTTTTTTTTCTTCTCATTATTTCATGGGAAGATCTAAAGATGAGAGTGGGAAGGGGTCTCTCAAGATTCAAGTATATTCAGCTACAAAGCTGGGTACAGTCCCAAATTACACAGAAAAAATCTATTGGTGAGGGAAACCGTCTAGAGCAGCCGTTTGGTGGAGAGGCCAGTAGGGAAGAAGGAGGACTCATATTGTTATTGGGCAATAGAAGAGGTGGTCGATGGGGAATTTAAGCTGGCTCATGAGCTCTGGAGCGAACAGATGCCAAATGTACAGTGTAATGTTTATTTAATTTTGTTTAATTTGACCGATGATGTGCAAGCTCAGACATGAGATGACCTATGCTGGGTTTTCCAGAATGCTTGATACGTATCTTGTAAGGTATTTTCCCACTGGGGCTGAATTAGTTTTCTTGAAATTTCTGGTTATCAATTTTGGAGTACGTTTCCCCTGGGGCTGAATCTGTTTTACCACCCCACCTGCATGGCATTTGCTTTGTCAGTTGCCCTGCATTATAATACCTGTTTTAATGGGACTCACTCCTTTATATTTTTTACAGTGTGTCGCCAGTTCTCTCTTGGACATTTTCAGATGTTTTGAGCTCCCACGACAGGCATGAAGTATGTCAATGTTGACATTTGAAATCACAATCCAAGGTTGCATATTTAACAATTTGGTTGTCATTATTGAATTATGGTTTGTTTTTTATATTTGCCCATACAAGGAATTGCCAATTCTGAACTTTTAATTTGGGGAAGGGTGTATTGTGTATGCCACCCTCTTCATTTATTATATAAAATGTATGACATTATAGTATGTTTTACATTACAAAATAGCCAATACCCATTTTCTTCGTTACTGAATTTACAATTGCCCCCAGCCACTTTCTATGTTCACATTATATTTATTTATTTACTGGTGTTGGTAATGCAAAACTTGAGCTCTGCTGGATATCTTCATTGCACTGGTTGGAGTTTGAAATTTGATTTATAAACACAAAGGGGTCGATTCCGATTCGGGCCGGAAAAAGCACCGACCGACTCGGATCCGGAAAAATTACCGACCGACACGTACCAGTGGCGCCCGACACGCCAAGTACGATGCAAGCCGCGATAAATCCGACCGACACGTCAGGAAACCAAGCCGACCGACCGAGCCGCTCGGAAAATAGCAATCCGGCCGGAAAAACACGCGAATCCAACCGACCGACAAGCACCCGGAACAAATCCGACCGAATCGTACCCGCCAACTCCAACCCGCAAAGTACGATGCAAGGCGCGAAAAACACGACCGAGTCGGACGGAGGACAAGCCGTACGACCGACACGCATACAAAACCGAGCCGAAGCAACACAATACACCGCGACCGACGCGTACGCAGCATACAAAACTGCACAAACACAGCGTGAACGAAACGGAAAACACCGTACGAGACCAATGCAGGGTCCGACTCGGTCACAAGAACGTTTCCAACATACACAAACAGCACAAAGGAAAAATCACCCAAAAAATAGGCCAAACAAGCAATTACCAAGCCAATAAATACTGGGGGGTGGGGACAGAGAACAAAGACACACCCACAACTCCACCTATATAAAGGACACAAATCACTACCATGAGCCTTTGCAAATGCCATTCCACTGCCAGCACCCAAGAGAAAGCAACCACACACCCACAGCTCATCCCTCACACAAGCCACACACCAGCAGCACACCAACAAATACCTACCTCACATACACCCAGCACAACACACACCCACACACCCTCACCTGCACACCAACACACACATCACCCACCATCACCACCCATCACCATGCCCCCCAAGAAGAATCCCAAGTTCCTAGATAGTGAATTGGAAGTCATGGTAGACGAGATCCTCAGGGTGGAGCCACAGCTGTTTGGCACATTGGTCCAACAGACCCCCATGTCGCAGAAAACCAAGATGTGGGAGAGGATCATCAACAGGGTGAACGCACAATCACCATGTCTGCGCACAAAGACCGACATCCAGAACAGGTGGTATGACGTGCGCAGGAGGGTCCGGGAGCTGCTCAAGAAAGACTACCTCCTGAGCCAATACACCGGCAGTGGCCCTCCTGCCAAGCCAGTATACCTCAGGCCCTGGGAGGAGAAGGTGCGGGCCATCCTTCCGCCAGTGAGCGTATATGGACTAGAGGACATCCCAGAGCCTGGTGAGTACACAACAAATGTACACAATAAACTGCCACAAAACACACACATCACTGTCAAGGGAGAGTCAAACCATGCACTCATAGCAATTACACAGCAACTAGAACAGAATCATCCCAAAATGTGTATGTCAGTCAGATAAACACAACACATGCCATCAAAAAAGTCACATCCAACTGTGCCAACACATGTACAAACACAACCACAACTACAGCTAGGCAGTGGCACAAATAGAACTAACACACACATCCACACATGTAGCCACCACAACAACACCAACACACAGTGAAGACCACTCAAAGGAAGGAATTCTGTGTATGCTGGCCAAGTCAGTGTAGCCAATAGCATCATGGGAGTCGCAGTCACACATATTGCCCCCCCCACAACTGTCCCATCAACACCACCATGAACCATGCGCACATCACAGGGAGTGGAGAAGGACTCACAAGATGGCTGACACTGGCTACTGCTGTGAGGAGCACAAGGCCCTGCTGGCAACTGTGCACCAACAAACAGCAGGACACCACTGACTGACATCCTGAGAGACAACTTCCACTCCCTGCAATGCAAGCACGTTCCATGGTGGGATATCTGGCTGGCTGGGTGGGAAGGGGGACTTGCAGCACTGACCATAGTCACCAGCACCTCCCCTCACACCCCCCAACACAAACTCCACAGTACCCACCTGGTAGAATGCAATGCCCTCCATCCTAACACAAGATCCCACAAAGCACCACCACCCTGGGTTATGTTGTGTGAAGCACAGGGACACTCTTGGGACTCTTAGCCAAACAACTGCCAGGACAACACTCCCAGCCATCCTGTCAGCACAGCCAGCCCACCCCACAGGGAAGCAGAGTCAAAAGGAAGGAAGCATGGGCATGCTGGGAAGGGGGTGGAGGCAATAGCATGATGGGAGTCGTAGTCACAGACATTGCTCAGCCTCACAACTGGCCCATCAACACCACCCTGAACCATGCTCACATCACAGGGAGTGGAGAAGGACTCACAAGATGGCTGACACTGGCTACTGCTGTGGGGAGCACAAGGCCCTGCTGGCAACTGTGCACCAACAAACAGCAGGACACCACTGACTGACATCCTGAGAGACAACTTCCACTCCCTGCAATGCAAGCACGTTCCATGGTGGGATATCCGGCTAGCTGGGTGGGAAGGGGGACTTGCAGCACTGACCATAGTCACAAGAACCTCCCCTCCCACCCCCCCCACACAAACTCCACAGTACCCACCTGGTAGAATGCAATGCCCTCCATCCTAACACAAGATCCCACAAAGCACCACCACCCTGGGTTATGTTGTGTGAAGCACAGGGACACTCTTGGGACTCTTAGCCAAACAACTGCCAGGACAACACTCCCAGCCATCCTGTCAGCACAGCCAGCCCACCCCACAGGGAAGCAGAGTCAAAAGGAAGGAAGCATGGGCATGCTGGGAAGGGGGTGGAGGCAATAGCATGATGGGAGTCGTAGTCACAGACATTGCTCAGCCTCACAACTGGCCCATCAACACCACCCTGAACCATGCTCACATCACAGGGAGTGGAGAAGGACTCACAAGATGGCTGACACTGGCTACTGCTGTGGGGAGCACAAGGCCCTGCTGCCAACTGTGCACCAACAAACAGCAGGACACCACTGACTGACATCCTGAGAGACAACTTCCACTCCCTGCAATGCAAGCACGTTCCATGGTGGGATATCCGGCTAGCTGGGTGGGAAGGGGGACTTGCAGCACTGACCATAGTCACAAGCACCTCCCCTCCCACCCCCCCACACAAACTCCACAGTACCCACCTGGTAGAATGCAATGCCCTCCATCCTAACACAAGATCCCACAAAGCACCACCACCCTGGGTTATGTTGTGTGAAGCACAGGGACACTCTTGGGACTCTTAGCCAAACAACTGCCAGGACAACACTCCCAGCCATCCTGTCAGCACAGCCAGCCCAACCCACAGGGAAGCAGAGTCAAAAGGAAGGAAGCATGGGCATGCTCGGAAGGGGGTGGAGGCAATAGCATGATGGGAGTCGTAGTCACAGACATTGCTCAGCCTCACAACTGGCCCATCAACACCACCCTGAACCATGCTCACATCACAGGGAGTGGAGAAGGACTCACAAGATGGCTGACACTGGCTACTGCTGTGGGGAGCACAAGGCCCTGCTGCCAACTGTGCACCAACAAACAGCAGGACACCACTGACTGACATCCTGAGAGACAACTTACACTCCCTGCAATGCAAGCACGTTCCATGGTGGGATAACTGACTGGGTGGGTGGGTGGGTGGGAAGGAGGTCTGGCTGTCAACCAAACACAATCAATGCAGACCATGTTCACACCCCAGAGAATACATAGAAATGCCCAAATAATGCAGGACAATGTGCCACACCAATATCAACCCCTGACTGTGACGACTTAGGACAATACAATGTACAGGCCCGCACCCCGAGGCACAGTCACAACTGTCAGGTGTGTCAACCACTGATGCCTGCAGAAACATGACATACATTGTTTGTGTCTCCCAAAAACAGGTGATGATAGGGACACAGCAGCAGACGCTGAGGAGTCCCAGTCACAGGCTCAAGAGGATGCCGAGCTCACTGGCGTCGTACAGCCTCCGTCCTCCTCGGACGATGAAGAACAACCTGGCACATCCGGTGCAAGTCAACATGCTGCACCAGCAGGACCACCAGCTGCAGCACCAGCAGGTCCACCAGCTGCACCCCCTGCACCCACCCCTCCAACGACTGTCACCACGAATACCATCCCTGCCGACATGGACAGAATAAGGAACAACACCAGCGCAGTGACCCTGGACCAACCTGGGGCCATGGACACCACCACCACCACCAACCCCCAAGGTGGACCAGGGTTATCTGTGCGTGCAACTGCACACACTGCACATGTCAGCAGGGGTGGTGGGAGGGGTGGGAGACAGAGGTCGCTGCTTGCAGACGTTGCTGGTGTGCATGAAGACCCACAACTGGTACGCATAGCTGATGCATACCAGTCCAGCACCGGAGAGCTCAGCCATGTAGTGGGGCTCCTCAGAGACATCAAACAGCAGCAGGCTGCCCATCATGCCCGCTTGGACTCCCACATGTCCCAAGTGGAGTCACACATGTCACGTGTGGACTCCCACATGTCACGTGTGGACTCCCACATGACCCGCGTGGAGTCCAAGTGGGATGTACTACATGAGATGACGGCGGTGCACAGGGACATTTTACAATGCCTCCGCCAGATGAACAGCAACCAGTCCACACCTCCCTGTGTGCCAACAACATCTGGTACCGAACAAACTGCAACTGCCACAGGGAGGGAGGAGGACTCTGGCGGAGAGTCCCCTGCACCGCAGCAGCCTGCACTTGAGGGCCCCCCCCAAGAAGAGGGGTCGTCCGAGGAGGGGAAAGTGAGAGGCTGATGGCCAAGCGCAACTCCCAGGAAGCCTGAACCTGTTCTGGATTTTCGCCTTTGTGCACAGACTGTTCACCCTGTTGATGGCAACACTACTCCCACACATTGCATGGGGAGTACAAGTTGGAACAATGTGTCAGACAACTGTGGCCCCGATACTGGGGATCCTGTCTACCTGGACTTTCAATTCACCTAGGAACTTGGGATTGCAAGATTCATGTACAGCACAATCCATCCTATGCACTATTATCACAATAAACACACTAATACACCATACTTGCCTCTGTCGTGATTCCAACGTGGGTGCTGTTATGGGGATGATGAACTGCAAAATTACACAGTGTATGCGAACTGCAACAGCAAGGACAACACAGGCATGTGAGTACAGGCAACGTGACACATATGAGGGAGACACACCACCAGGGCTACACAACACATACACACCTAGGCCATCTGACTCATTGCCTACACTGATGTTGCCAGGGAAGACGGTGCAATGCACAGACACCACACCCATTCCCAGTTGTAGTCAAGTAGCCCACAGGTGCAGTAAGCAAATGGCAGTCAAATGTGTGACCACAGACAACGCACATCACTAAGTGAAGCACAGGTTTATTACACAGTAGCAACATGCCGTAACCACTACAGATGCAAGGTAACCCCACCTGGTAGCGGGCACACAGTCAACAACTGTAGACAGAAGGAAGTCCATGGGTGTGGCGCACATCACCTGTAGGGACACAACAGCTACCAGCCTGGATGTGCAATCACGTCGTCGGTGGACACAGTTGACCAAACGAATCTGAAAGTACCCTGTGAAGGACAGAAATGACACACAGTCAAAAGCAATGCAGTACAGGACAGAACAGCAAAACTCATGCACAATACATGTTACAAGATACCCACCCAGAACCAAGTTAGCATGTCAACACTGTTGGGGAGTACAGCCCACCTGTCACCACACATCGCAACACACATCCTGTCAAGTAGCCCATGGACACACTCCAACAGCACCAGAGCACCACCCACACATCATGCCAACTCACATCATTCACATGACACCTCAGGATACTCACATTCAGCTAAAGAAGTTGGTGATGAGCTGTGTGCGGACATCACCATCACCATCATCATCATCATCGTCACTGGCATCGTGGTCCAGGCCAGGATCCTCCACAGGTGGCGGATGTTGGTCATCGTCATCCTGGATGAGAGGCAACTCCTTCCGCACTGCCAGGTTGTGGAGCATGCAGCAGACGATGATAATCTTGCACACTTTCGCAGGGGCATATGGGAGGGACCCTCCGGTCTTGTCCAGGCAGCGGAAGCGGCTCTTCAGGAGACCAAAGGTCCGCTCAATCACTCTCCTGGTCCGACCATGTGCCTCATTGTAGCGCATCTGGGCAGGTGTCACAGGGTTCCTGAGGGGTGTCAGCAACCACGGCATGTTGGGGTATCCCGAGTCACCTACGGACAGACAAGTGCACATCAGCTGACTTGGAAAAGTGGGCGGAATACTACAGATCAGATCACACACAATGGCACAAAGTCAGTACACACCGACAAGCCAGGCACGCTGGTTCTGCATCTGTGCCATCAACCTGGGGATGCGACTACTCCTCATCACAAAGGCATCGTGTGCTGAACCAGGGAAACGGGCACACACGTGTGTGATGGTCATGTCTGCAAGACACACCACCAGTGCATTGACCGAGTGGTAGTGCTTGCGGTTCCTGTAGGCCTGCTCCTGGGCCTGTGGTGGTACCAAAGCCACATGTGTCCCATCAATGGAGCCAATGACATGCGGCATCCTCCCCAGGGCATAAAAGTCACTCTTCACGTCAGTGAGTCGTCGCAGTCTAGGGAAATAGATGTACCGGTTCAGGAAGAGCAACATTGCCGCCAAGAAATCGCGGAGCACACGGCTGAACATGGTCTGTGACATCCCACCAGCAGACGCCACAGTATGTTGGAAGGTACCGGTGGCAAAGAAGTGTAGGGCTGCCATCACCTTCACCTTGGGGGTCAGCGCTGTAGGATACGGCCGGCCAGGCTGCAAATGTGGGGACAACTGCACTGCCAAATCCTCAATCAGCTGCCTGGTGAAGCGGTACCGTCGGATGCTGTCCCGTTCCACCATCGTTGCCAGGTCTGGGAATGGCCGATGGACAGCAGGAGCCCCTGCAGTGCAGAGGAGAAGTAAGCAAGATCGTCAGTCACCCCACATATGCGGCATTGAACACACTCAAGATCCCAACATACATCATCATGAGGCACAACTACATGAAGTGTGCAGTACCGGAACGACATGTATGGTACATACATGGCCAACATCTGTCAACACGGTCCTACAGGTGGCATCAATTTGTCCCAGGTTGGCCCATTGGATATCATGATGCTGTGTCACAGTCACCCCCCAGTGACATGTGAGGACAGATGTGCCCCAGGCACCACAGCTCAACGACAGGCACATTCCCAGGGACCCTGTAATGCCACATGGACACTGGCATCACCTGGAGTATCATGTGTACACCACAACAAAACAAACATGACCCCCACAGGTAGTGGCCACACTTGCCATGGCAGGAGAGCCATGGACGTCTGTGACACACACGCACAACATCAGAGTCCATGCACACACAACGTGGATGTGGAGACTGTCTCCCATTGTGCACATGAAATCAGAGACATTGTAAACACTACATGCACAAAGACTGTGGAGGGCCATCACTATTGTGCCACTGGGACACCCTGGCTCAAACATACCGTCCCACATGGGACTCACGGGGTATGTGACATGACATACACAAACACCACTGTGAAATGTGACCATGGCACATGCACAGATATGAACAGTTGCACATCACAGTGGTCACGTACACGTAACACCCAGGATCCTGTCCCCATTAACACGTGCACAGCCTGGGGGTGGCTGCCCACAGGTGACACCCACAGGACAACATGTACACCAACATACACACATTAGGAAATGCAGCCTTACATGCCTTATGATAAGGTTTGGACAGGCTGTCGTGATGTAGGTGTGCCCCTCACTCCCTGGGAGCTATCTGTGGCTGGCATATGTCCATCTGAGACAGGCATGCTGACATATGCCAGTCACATGTACAGTGATGCGTTGAACAGCAATGGACCGATCGGTGTCTCCGGCCGGCCCATTGCATTCAATGTGTGCGGGTACGCGTTGTACCCCTGTGCGCGTTGAACAGCAATGGACCGATCGGTGCCTCCGGCCGGCCCATTGCTTTCAATGTGTGCGGGTACGCGTTGTACCCCTGTGCTGCGTTGAACAGCAATGGACCGATCGGTGCCTCCGGCCGGCCCATTGCATTCAATGTGTGCGGGTACGCGTTGTACCCCTGTGCGCGTTGAACAGCAATGGACCGATCGGTGCCTCCGGCCGGCCCATTGCTTTCAATGTGTGCGGGTACGCGTTGTACCCCTGTGCGCGTTGAACAGCAATGGACCGATCGGTGCCTCCGGCCTGCCCATTGCATTCAATGTGTCGGGTACGCGTTGTACCCCTGTGCGCGTTGTACTGCAATGGACCGATCGGTGCCTCCGGCCGGCCCATTGCTTTCAATGTGTGCGGGTACGCGTTGTACCCCTGTGCGCGTTGAACAGCAATGGACCGATCGGTGCCTCCGGCCGGCCCATTGCATTCAATGTGTGCGGGTGCAGCGTTGTACCCCTGTGCGCGTTGAACAGCAATGGACCGATCGGTGCCTCCGGCCGGCCCATTGCATTCAATGTGTGCGGGTACGCGTTGTACCCCTGTGCGCGTTGAACAGCAATGGACCGATCGGTGCCTCCGGCCGGCCCATTGCATTCAATGTGTGCGGTACGCGTTGTACCCCTGTGCGCGTTGAACAGCAATGGACCGATCGGTGCCTCCGGCCGGCCCATTGCTTTCAATGTGTGCGGTACGCGTTGTACCCCTGTGCGCGTTGAACAGCAATGGACCGATCGGTGCCTCCGGCCGGCCCATTGCATTCAATGTGCGCGGGTACGCGTTGTACCCCTGTGCGCGTTGTACTGCAATGGACCGATCGGTGCCTCCGGCCGGCCCATTGCTTTCAATGTGTGCGGGTACGCGTTGTACCCCTGTGCGCGTTGAACAGCAATGGACCGATCGGTGCCTCCGGCCGGCCCATTGCATTCAATGTGTGCGGGTACGCGTTGTACCCCTGTGCGCGTTGAACAGCAATGGACCGATCGGTGCCTCCGGCCGGCCCATTGCATTCAATGTGCGGGTACGCGTTGTACCCCTGTGCGCGTTGAACAGCAATGGACCGATCGGTGCCTCCGGCCGGCCCATTGCTTTCAATGTGTGCGGGTACGCGTTGTACCCCTGTGCGCGTTGAACAGCAATGGACCGATCGGTGCCTCCGGCCGGCCCATTGCATTCAATGTGTGCGGGTACGCGTTGTACCCCTGTGCGCGTTGTACTGCAATGGACCGATCGGTGCCTCCGGCCGGCCCATTGCTTTCAATGTGTGCGGGTACGCGTTGTACCCCTGTGCGCGTTGAACAGCAATGGACCGATCGGTGCGCACCCATTGACAATGGGCTTGCCTGGCAACGGACGCGTTTTCGAATATTCGAACGAGTCGGTTGCTGGAAAATCAGTTGGTCACCCACAACAATGTTGCAAAATCATGTATGTCATGAAGTTGAAATTTTGAAGGATGCTGTGGGCGTGTTTTGGTGCTGCTATTCCATGCATTGGCCAGATTCAGAAGATGCAAACGACTTGGACCTATCACTTTGGACACAAGGGACAGTATCTGCCTCTCCAGCACATATATATTGCTGCATGTTCCCCTGAGAGCCCACTTGCCTGCACTACATGCTCCAGGACGACATCTGCCACTGCACTGCTGCTGTCTCTGCCCCTCTGGACCCTGCAATGGCACGTACTGTGGAGAGAGCCCCAGCCTTCAGCCTTGAAGAGAACCAGGCCCTGCTGGACAGCCTACTTCCACAGTACAGCAAGCTGTATGGGACACCAGGGGAGCAGGTGAGTGTTCTGTGCACTGCCTTTCTGAATGTGCATTTTGTCTGACTAGCAAGGCTGAGAGTCAGCACACCACTGGCTAGCAGGCTCACTGAGTAGTTGTCACCCCCATAGTGTGTAGTGACTTGCACTGGACAGGTATGGTGCAGTGACAGTGCTTCTGAACAGGGTTTTACTCCCCATGCAATGATACCATGTAGTGACTTCTGGAAAACTGTCCATGGGCAGCCGTGCACTGCCTGGGTACACCATGTGCCCCTGTGATTGCGACATGTATATGCAACTGTGTCATGCACGGATATGTTGCATGTGTAGTAATGGCCTTATCACTTTGTCATCCTGACAGGCTTCTGCCCATCGGAAGCATGAGATCTGGAAGGACATCGTCCGGGCTGTCCGGTCCGTGGGGGTCTACAAGCGCCGGATCCGCAACTGCCAAAAGAGGTGGCAGGACCTTCGGGGCTGGACCCGGAGGATTGCACGGGTCCAGCTGAAGCTGTCGCCTCCTCGCAGGAGGGGCGGAACACGGACCCTGACCCCCACATGCTCAGGATCCTGGCGGTGGTCTTTCCAGACCTGGATGGGCAGCTGAAGGCCAGAGAGCAGCAAGGAGGGGGTGAGTCAAAGACTGCACTGTGTACTTTGTCTAACATGCTATGTGCCCTCCTCGGGCCAGGTTGAACTGCCACAGTACAGCAGTCATGTTGTCCAGGAGCCATGTCCCTCTATTGTGCACTGCCCACTCCTCATCTGATACCCAGGTGTGGCCCTTACATGCAGGGAATTCTGTCACTTAGGACTGTGTCCTTGCAGTTTGCTTGACTCAAGGTGGGAGACAGCATCTGTTTCCCTGACTCTGTGGTGGGCATCATGGGTGGGTCCATTGCTTACACAATGCCTGTATTCTGACATGTATTCAGCGTGTTACTTTGATCTGTGGTCCAATTGCTGAGCTGATCCACCACATGTGGCTGGGGTACCTGGCACACACCCATGCTGCGGGTGGGAACAATGTTTGGGCCCCAGGAGTATGTATATGACGTGTGTCACACATACTTAGCCAGCTGCCTACAGTCCAGGGCTCATCCCTCATTCATGTGGGGCTGGACAGTCATGCCTACTCCAGGCCATACAATACACTCTGTACTCCCACTCCCGTGTATCAGAGGACACATTGTGCACAGTGATTTGACCCCTCAGGTGTCTGCCTCTGTGTCAGTGTGCTGTGGATTAGTCGCCAGGACTGCTGTGGAGTTTCTTGGTAGGGGCTCAGCATGCCACTGGAGATGTGACCATAGGAGACGATACTTGTGTGACACATAGGTGTCTGATCAGCTGCCCATGCAGACTGGGGCATGTAAATGTGAAGTTCAGGCAGCTGTTCCCCATGCACAGCAGAGTGTGAGGGGCTCAGGTTCAGAGGGTAGTGTCACAGGTCTCCCATATGTCCAATAGGTATGACCTGGACAGATGAGGGTTAAGAGGATGTGTTGTGGGGGGATGTACATGTGCACTTGTGCAGCTCCAGGACTTGCATTCCCCATGACCTACTATTGTGACACAGTGCAGAGTGTTGTTGTCTGGCTGCAAAGTCATACATCACTGAGACAGTGATGTATGACTTTGCAGTCATGCCTCCGCCATGGCATGTGTCTACTGATTGGTGATCCTGCAGGGGAGTGACATGTGCTACATGCACACCATAGTGGCGCTGGCTATCAGGACATGGGTGCATCATGGTGTCTGTCGCTGGTATGCATCACATGCATTTCCTATTTGACTCTGGGCATCCCTTACATCCGTAAACCTGTACTGACTCAGTGGCAAGAGCTGTGATGTGTCCACACCGTGTCCTCTGCACTGTCCAACTACTGTGTACTTGGTGCATGTGTCAACACTGGGGTGTTGCAATCCAACAGACACCAGACAGATGGGTGCAAGGCCATGTGGGATGTGAGTGCCATGCTTGGCATCAGACTGACAATTGGCTTCTCCTGTTCAGTTAGGGCACTTTTAGCAATGTACAACTAATGATGCCAGGGCTTGCTCTGTAATGTGCTGTGCTCACAGTGGTGTGTGCGTTTGGTGCAGGTGACTGATGTCTGTCTGTTTCCCCATTGTTTGCAGATACATCCACGGCCACGGAAGGGGACAGCTCCACGGACCAGGAGGAGCCAGAGAGCCAGACTGGGTCAGCAGCCGAGGAGTGGTCGGAGGGACCCAGTGGCACGGAGGGCGAGGGGAGCCACACCGAGGAGTCCTCAGCAGCATCCACCTCAGCTGAGGACCAGAGCAACTCGGAGGATGACTCCCTTGTGGAGGCGGGTGTCAGCAGCCACCACACCCCAGCTAGTGTTGCTGTCCCCGCCACCACCAGCACCACCACCGCCCTCCCATCGGCTCCCATTCCCCAGGTCCGTGGAGGCTCCCATGTCCGGGAGCGTGTCTCCTTTGGGCCAGGCACCGCACCCCTGCCCCTGTGTCCCCTGCTGCCCTGAGTGAGGAGTCTGTGTACCTCCTTCGCCAGCTCCATGTAGGGCAGACAGCCATGCTGAGTGTCCTCCATGCGCACACCGCGCTGTTGACTCAGCTGGTGTCGTTCATGGAGGGCATCTCATCGGGCATGTCTGACCTACAGAGGGGCAATAGGTCCATGGACTCCTCCCTGACGGCAGCAGTGTCCCTCCTCAAACGGTCCCTCACCCCTCCTGCCTCTGCTCCATCCACACTCCCCAGCACCTTACCCATCCCAGGCACACACACACTGGCACAGGCACACACCAGCACACACACATCCAGCACACTGACACACACGCCAATGACAAAACGCACACGCACGCACATTCAGGGGACTGAAGCCAGACTCACAGGGGATGGGGCCCTGGAACACACACACGCATCCACATGCACTGCGCAGTCCTCAGTTCCCTCTCCCTCCAAAGCACCCTCCCTTGCCTCACCTGCAACCCCAAAGTCACAGCAGCTCTTCCTCTGTGACCTCGGCCTCTTCCCCACCGATGAAGCTGCTCCAGCATCCCGGGGGAAGAGGAAGCCCACCCACATGGAGCAGAGTGCCCCTCGCCCCCGGACACCCTCCCCCAGGCGCAGACGGACTGAGGCCCCCACCCGCAAGTCCCCCCGGAGTGCTAAGAGCAAGACCCCGCCACCGCCCTGCAGCTCAGGCACAAGGTCTCCGTCCTCCATCCCTCAGGCCCCCACTGCACAGGTGCCCCCACCACACCCTGCCCCAGGTTCCCCACCCACAGATATACCATCCCCAAGATGCTCCGGCCTTCTCCCCTGCCACTTGCTCTCCCAGCACCACATCCCCCGCTGCGCTTGTCTGTGCCACTGATGTGGTGAGGGTGTCCTCCCCTCTGTCCAACCCACCTTGCCTGTTCCCCATTCTCCTCCCCTGGAGGTAGGCACTGCAGTGGAGTCCACTACCGCCCTGTCTGACTTGGGCACTGCAGTGGCGGACCTGTCCACCCCATCTGCAGGGTCCACTGCAGTTGTGCCGGCACCCACGACATCTGTGTCATGCCCCCAGTTGTGCCGGCACACACCATGTCAGACACCTCCACTGCAGTTGTCAGTGGCTCTCCAGCACCCACCACCCCTTCCCTGACTCCCCTGGTGAGCCCTGATCCTGTCCCTGCGGTGCCTGGCCTGCCCCCCGGTTGCCCCTCCTAGTGGATTGTCCCTGGTATTGTGCAGGCATGCGTAGGGTGACATCTGCCAGTGTCACCCTGTTTGAACTTTGACAATGGACTGGCCATTGGCCTTTGCTCTAATTTCTTCTGGACGTCGTTATCAAACAACACATATGCTGAATAAAGCAACTTTCTTTTCTCTAGTGCTCATGCTTCAGATGTACATGTTGTTGGTGCAGCTAACCATGCCCTTGCTGCAGTGATGGTGATATCTGGTCTCATGATTATGAAGTGTTACTGTGCAGGAACCCATGTGGTCCAGGGGGAATGTGTCCTATCATGTGGTGTATCCATGTCATCAATAGCAGCATCTGAGGGTGTCATGTGTTCAGTATTTGGCAATGGGTTTCCTACTTACATTGGCAATTTCATATCTGTGGCTTCCACCCCTGCACATCTGTTGTGCCTGCCATCGTTGCATTTGTCTACTTCCCTGACCGTGTTGCCTTCTCCAGTGGACATGCAGGTTTGGGCATCAATGGGGAGGGACTCATCCGTGTAGTCAGTGCAACATTGCTATACAAGTGTGTTGGATCTGTGCTGATGATTCCGTTGGCACATCCATGACCAGGCTGATGTGATGGGAGCCCTCATTTGGTGCTAATTGTTGATTGTGTGACCAAGTGCTCAGCTGACATGATGGGGCCCTACTGAGGCAACATATGGCACAGCTTTCCTCACACAGGAGTGGAGTCCCCTCATGGCAGTGTGTACACGTGTGACATTGCCTGCGCCCAAGGTGTGTGTTGTATGTGCATGTCTGTGTGTTCACTTCCATTCATCTGCGCATGCTGTGATCCCTAGTGTTGTACCTGTTTGTGATGCTTGCTGACTTGAGCTATGTTCCCCCAAAGTCTTCTCCCTGTGTTCTCTGTGATGTGGGTGCATGGCACATTACTGGTCATCAGGGTGTCACCCATAGGTGTGTTTGCTGTCAGGGCAGAGTTTGTGTGCTGACGCAGATGGGTCACAGTCAGGTTTCCCTTTGGCACTTGTTGTTTGCCCCTGTCATGTGATTTCCAGTTTGTGTTATCTTTCAGTGATTGTGACACGTTGTGTGTGTGACTGCTGGCACTCCTTAGGGTCCGGGCTGCAATGTTGGTTGTTGTCTATGTGTGTTCTTTGTGGGTGACCTTGGCTTCTTCATTGGTGTGTGACTGTGGCTGGGATCCCATTGGTCGGTGTGGTATTGCCGTCATGTCCATGTACAGCGTAGTGTGCAGTGTGTCAGACATTCAGGAGTCTTGTTGAGTGTCCATGTGTGATGTGTTTCTACACCTTGGTTCCCACCCACCACCCTGGAATAGTCATTGGTGCATGTGCAATGTCACCAGTGCATGTGTACTTCACTGCTGCACATTGTTGGAGGTCGAGGGGTGTGGTCTTGAGTGTGTGCAGATGAGAGTTGTTGCCCGGCTAGTCCCCTGCCTCCATGTTGGCCTTGGCTTACTGGCCATGCTGATTGATTTGTGCTTGTGTAGGTGTGATGGTAGTTAGTTGCTCAGGACACCTGACTGTGGTTCACAGTGTGAACGACATTTAGCTTTGTCATCACAGTGGTATTTTTATTCAGCCCAGGGTCACCACATTGTGGGGGCCCTGGGGGTGGTGCTGTGGTGTGTCTGTGACTTGCTGTGTCAGTTGTTGTTCCTACGTGCCTGTGTGACATGTGTGTTTTGTGCTCCCTCTCACCTGTCAATGCCTGCTTGCCCACATAGGGGATTTGGATCCATGAGTTAGCTTAGTGTGGCAGTGTATGCACATCTGTATGATTGGTATTCAGCTCTCCTCATGTGTTGTGTTGTTGCCTGGGGACACTGGCACCCCCACCCCTCACCTGCTGTGTATGATGACAGTGTTGGTCTGCCTGTTTGTGTTTGTGCATCTGCACCACTGCATTGGCATATCTTGGGTGTGCCATTGGCTGTATGTTGTTTGGTGTGTTTCCCCTGCTGTCCCTGGGACTCCTAGGTCATCGGTCAGCACAGTGATCATGGTTTGTGTGTCCCATTGCTGCCATGGTATGGTATCTGTTCACCTCACATCTGCTGTCTCCACAGGGTATCTGCATTTGTGTGCCCATTGGTGCAAATATGTGGTTCTGCATTCTGATGGTCACTTCTGTCATTGTGTCATTGATGACTGTTGACGGTCTCAGCCCCCATGGGTGTTGTTTGTCTGCACATGGCCAAAGGAATGTTTCATTTGCACTGCAGTATTTGGCTCCCCCAATTTATGTTGCAATGGGACACATACACTACTTTGCCACAGATGAGTTTTTGGTTCTGTGACCAGGAATGATCCATGCAGTTTGGCAGTTGCAGCTCTTTCTTTGTCAACAATTACCTTTTGGTCACTGTGATGATGAGGGTGTAGACCCCATTGCCACAATGGTCAAAATGTGCTTCAGCTATGGACCCCACACTTACCTTTTGGTCACTGTGATGATGGGGGTTTAGACCCCATTGCCACAATGGTCAAAATGTGCTTCAGCTATGGACCCCACACTTGCCTTTTGGTCACTGTGATGATGGGGGTTTAGACCCCATTGCCACAATGGTCAAAATGTGCTTCAGCTATGGACCCCACACTTGCCTTTTGGTCACTGTGATGATGGGGGTTTAGACCCCATTGCCACAATGGTCAAAATGTGCTTCAGCTATGGACCCCACACTTGCCTTTTGGTCACTGTGATGATGGGGGTTTAGACCCCATTGCCACAATGGTCAAAATGTGCTTCAGCTATGGACCCCACACTTGCCTTTTGGTCACTGTGATGATGGGGGTTTAGGCCCCATTGCCACAATGGTCATGGGCTGCTTGCATTGTGGGTGCCACACACATATATGTGTGGCACATGTGCTAAGGGGTCACATTGTATGTTCAAAGTCATGTTCGGTGTTGTAGGCATTTGACACAGCCTGCTCACACGCTTGTCATGGTGGTGGGGGGATGTCTTAATCTTGCATTCCCTAGGTTGTGGTGTGCTTGTTGTGTCATGCATTGTCCATCCTATGAGTGGGGGTGGTAGTAGTGGTAGGCATCCAGCCCCCTGGCTAAGGGTGGTAGTAGTGGTGGGCATCCTGCCCCCCTGGGTGAGGGTGGTAGTAGTGGTGGGCATCCTGCCCCCTGGCTAAGGGTGGTAGTAGTGGTAGGCATCCTGCCCCCTGGCTAAGGGTGGTAGTAGTGGTAGGCATCCTGCCACCCTGGCTAAGGGTGGTAGTAGTGGTAGGCATCCTGCCCCCGTGGGTGAGGGTGGTAGTAGTGGTAGGGCATCCTGCCCCCTGGCTAAGGGTGGTAGTAGTGGTAGGCATCCTGCCCCCCGTGGGTGAGGGTGGTAGTAGTGGTGGGCATCCTGCCCCCCTGGGTGAGGGTGGTAGTAGTGGTGGGCATCCTGCCCCCTGGGTGAGGGTGGTAGTAGTGGTAGGCATCCTGCCCCCCTGGGTGAGGGTGGTAGTAGTGGTGGGCATCCTGCCCCCTGGCTAAGGGTGGTAGTAGTGGTAGGCATCCTGCCCCCCGTGGGTGAGGGTGGTAGTAGTGGTAGGCATCCTGCCCCCTGGCTAAGGGTGGTAGTAGTGGTAGGCATCCTGCCCCCCTGGGTGAGGGTGGTAGTAGTGGTGGGCATCCTGCCCCCTGGCTAAGGGTGGTAGTAGTGGTAGGCATCCTGCCCCCCGTGGGTGAGGGTGGTAGTAGTGGTGGGCATCCTGCCCCCTGGCTAAGGGTGGTAGTAGTGGTAGGCATCCAGCCCCCTGGCTAAGGGTGGTAGTAGTGGTGGGCATCCTGCCCCCCTGGGTGAGGGTGGTAGTAGTGGTGGGCATCCTGCCCCCTGGCTAAGGGTGGTAGTAGTGGTAGGCATCCTGCCACCCTGGCTAAGGGTGGTAGTAGTGGTAGGCATCCTGCCACCCTGGCTAAGGGTGGTAGTAGTGGTAGGCATCCTGCCCCCCGTGGGTGAGGGTGGTAGTAGTGGTAGGCATCCTGCCCCCTGGCTAAGGGTGGTAGTAGTGGTAGGCATCCTGCCCCCCGTGGGTGAGGGTGGTAGTAGTGGTGGGCATCCTGCCCCCTGGCTAAGGGTGGTAGTAGTGGTAGGCATCCTGCCCCCCTGGGTGAGGGTGGTAGTAGTGGTGGGCATCCTGCCCCCTGGCTAAGGGTGGTAGTAGTGGTAGGCATCCTGCCCCCGTGGGTGAGGGTGGTAGTAGTGGTAGGCATCCTGCCCCCCTGGCTAAGGGTGGTAGTAGTGGTTGGCATCCAGCCCCCCCTGGGTTGGGGTGGTGGCGCGCATTCAGGCCCCTGTGTGCATATGTGGCATTGGTGATGGGCATCCCGCCCCTATGGTGCTGCTGTTGCTGGTGTAAGTATATTCAGATTCCCAGTGTGTGTGTGTGATGTGTCGTGTACGTGTTGTATGTGTTTTGTGGTTGGTGTCTGACTTACCTTCTGCGCCGTACGCGTCCGTGCCTGTTCCGGTAGTAGATGTAGAATATTGGTATGATCGGGACGAAGGGATTCATGGTTGGTTCGTGTCGCTCGTCCTTCTCGTTGCTTCGCGTCGTCCTCGCCGCTTGGCTTCGTCCTCGCCGCTTCGCTTCGTCCTCGTCGCCCGCGTCGTCCTCGTCTGTGCTGTGTTCGTCTCGTAGCCGTGGATCGTGTTGTGGCGCGATTCGGAGCTTATGTGCGCCTCCCCGGATGCTTTGACGTGCCGTGCGTAGCGACGGGTTCGGGCGCGTACGGAAAGCGCATCGTACTTGTCCGGCCGGACGGGGCTGCATTTTCCCTTCCGTGCGACTCGATTCGGCGTTTCCGGATTCGCCTCGGTCGGAGAACAGGACCTGGTTTGGGTGAGTACGGCTCGGCCGGAATTTTTGCTGTTGTGCGCATCGTACTTGCTAGTTCGGTGTGCTGTACGGATCGGTCGGGAAACTGGCTTTCGCATGGCTTTTTTCCCGACCGAATAGTATTGGGTGCGCCTCCGACCGAGATCGGAATCGGCCCCAAAGTAGTGTTAAAGTATAATTCTATATTAAATCTTTCTAATTAATTTATACTAAAAATGGATTATAAATATTTAAAATTACACAGTATTATGTGAACAAATATATGTATGAAAAAATAATTGGCTGTCATTTTTCATAAATACTTAAAAACACACATGCCATAAAATGTGTTAAAAAATAAAGTACATGTGATAACATGCCAAGCATGTAAATACATGTTGTACCACTGTAAGGTGAAAATTATATTTTTTCTTGCAAACATGTATGATTCAAAAACAAAAATGAAAATGTACATTAGAGAAAAGAAATAAAATACATACAACATAAATATATCATTTTTGACCTGTATTATTTATATCCTAAAATACACACATTATACCCAATTACAAACTAAGAAAACATTTTCAACACCAAAGAGGTATGATTTACTATTCCCACCCTAATGTAAACCATTTTTGAGAAGGTATTGTACATTAAAGGAGTAAGATTTACTGTTCCCACTCCAATGTAATAGTAAATTGATATTTAATATTCCTATAACACAATAAAAATATACATTATCCCACAGCACAAAATATACATGATAGAGCTGTTCTTACCCCTGAATGTATTTCTGAATTTGCTTCCTCTCCATTATGCTGGTCTTGTCCTGTATCTACAGGTACTTTAACTCATCTACCCTATTATTGTTCTCCTGTGTTTAAGTTTTGGTAATAATTTAGTTAAAATGTTTAAAGATTTTTCAATGTAATATTCAATTATTAATTCAAAATGTTTTCTTTGGGATTATGTCACCTGATTTTGATCACCTTTTCTCCAAACCTATGCTATTTATTCTTTTTATAGAACTTGTTTTTAAGGTTATATTTTCTTTTGGAAAGATACGTCAAATTTGTCCATATCAACATGCTGGAATTGTATTTGTGATGAGCATAGAATAGCCAGTGTTTCTTCATTATTACTGTGTCAGACAATTAAATCTGACCTGTATTGGCTCCCTTTTACTACTTACCTCTCTTCTCACTCACCTTTATCTTAAATTTCACCCTTATCATCTTTTCTGTTCTTTCTGTATCATTTTCTTCCCCTCTGTCACTCTCTTCATGCCTCTTCCCATCTTTATTTCCTCATTTCTTTACTCTACCTTATGTCTTTTTCAATCATTCTCTTCACTTACTTCTCTTTCTTTTCCATAAAACACATATATGATTTCATTCTTAGATTTGTATTACTATTTTGTATTACTAGTTTCATGTTCTTAGTAATCCTACTATTGTATACATTTAACAGTTATTATATGCTTAGTTTTTTCCTTTGTGTACTGCTAGTGTTGATTCTCCTTTTGTTTGAAACTTCAATAAATAAAATTTAACAAAAAAAGCAAATAAAAGCATAACCATTATCCTATTCATTAATACATGGAAAAAACATTAATGTTTGAAAACTCCCTGTGAGAGTGAGATTTGTAAGATATGTACTTTTCGTTGTAGGAGGGATAAAGAGTATGCCATGGGTATGGAATTATAATAAAAATAAATAAAAGAGTGCCGTGGGTTATATTTATGTGTTTGTAGTATTTCCCTCCTGATCTTCATGATTCCTTTACATTCCAAACCGTCCCCATTGCATACTAATATCATGCATATCATGAGAGTACTCCAAGAAGGGAATTTTCTGATGTGTCAAATCCTGCTACCTGACACTTCGTCATGTAAACTGTCTTTGGAAAAGATGGGCAGCTAGATAAGCCAAAACAAACCTATAAAATAGTTGTGTGTCTCATTGCTGCACCCTGACAATCTGGTGATTTGCTGTGGCAGTGTTGTAAAAAATATCATTTGGAAACAGAAAATTTTGAAGCACTACACAGCAAGGCACCAGCCTTATTGGGTTCCGGCACAAACCAATGAAACCACTGAAACTCGATAGTTATGGTTATCGATGTACATACCACATACCATAATTTGCATTCCCCATTTTGGTATATCTATTTATAGCTACATTTGTAAGTCTGTGCCACTGGTGTTATGAGTGTATGAGCCAGAACTAGTGGTGCGCAATAGTCAAGTAATTTTTTTTCATGTAATGATGCGTAATTACCTAAAAATTGCAAACAATTTGTCAAAATACAAATCTGTGACTTTGCACTATATATTAGCATAAAATGCATCCCTGCATGTGTTCTGTTGTTCCTGTACTTTTGATGTTCATTTTTACAGTGAATTGCACAATTTGTTGTAACTGTTTACCCCAAATGGCTCATAATTACTGAAAGTGGCACCGTGTAAGAATTTCAGGAATTTCATGTAATGCAAAATTGTTAAAATTGAACAACTTATGCACAATTTAATTTTATTTCTAGAACTAACCAGAATCATAACTCACTTTTTTTTGGTGAACTACAACTGCCAATCCTTGCTTTCAGCCTCCTGCCATCAGCAAACCCGCTTGAACATTCATACTAGAGTCAGGCTTTAAATGTATTTTTTTTTATTACTGTCTGCAACTTATGTCAAAATAGTAGTCACTTCCAATATCTAAAATGGCCACGTACAAGCTCTCATACATTATATGACTTCAGATTTTAGGGCATATTTTTATTTAATATCAATTAGGTTTTTCATGCCTCTGGGTAGCTATGAGGACTCCTGTGGTCGGTTAACTCTAGATGTGCCCACCCCCAATAGATGTGAATGTTTTTTCCAAAGTGCGAAACTCCTGAGTGGGTCATTTTGAAACGGCAGAAGAAAACTTTTTGGAGCCTCAGTATAGCCAGTCAAATTCCTTAAAAATTTCAAAATGTCAATGACAAGATTAGTAAGTCATAACCCATGAATTAAATTGGCAGAGAAATACAAAAGTGTTAACACCTTCAAGTCTGCTGTTCAACTTTTTAAACAAGTGATATCTCAAAAATTACTGTACAGATTCACATCAGACCAAAAACACATACTTTTCCACTTTCAAGTAAGCAAAATGTCCCATGTGAGATGAAAGAGAAAATTACTATTTTTACCCTGTAACCTTTTTCCCCATGGAAAGATTTTCAGGAAACTTGGCATTCCAACTCATAGTTAATTGATTAGATAAAGTGTTACATTTTCTGCAAATCTGTCCAAAGGGTCAAACGTTATAGGCAAATCAAAAAAAGCCTTTTCAAAAGAACCACGATCTGAACCATTACTACACAATGACGACTTCTTGATTATGTATCACCCATTGCATTTCATATATTCATTTATTTGGGTAGACATTTTTCAGTTAGAAACATATATTGCATCTAGTTTTGTTAATACGCATATATTATTTTAATGCATATTTCAGTAGGACTTAAGAATTCAGCGATTGTTTATAGATAAAATTCCTATGCCTGGGGGCTACCAGACTGGCCTTATTGGTTTGCTGGGACACTAGCTCTTTTCATACAGAAAAATAACTCAGTTGTTTCATCAAGTTATATAGGTGAAAAGCAAGATCATCTAAGGAGCATGTGCAGGTGCATTTTAAAATTCACAAAGCTTAGAACTAAGAAGGGAGGGATTTGTGGAAAAAAGAAGGGAAATCCTACATTTCTGTTATATTGTTGAAATTATTTCCAATATTTTCTGGTATGGTTGACAAATATTTAATGAAAGTATATTCTTAGTGTATATTCTTGAGTTTGTCAATTCATGAAGAAAAGAGGTGTGGAATCTACTAACAACAAATGTTCCTGTCAGTCTTACATATCTGATTGTTGCCTAGAACTCCACTTCTGTATGTAATGTGCAGATGGTTTGCGGGATGCAGTCCACCAGTTTCAAAAGGGTTTGTGGAGCAGTCTTTACTTCTTGTAAAGGTATAGGCCCAAAATCCAACCTTTGTTGCACAAAGCTGCAGGTTTTGTGCATGGAGGGTTGGGCATCCATTGAGGGTTGAGTGCAGGGTCCATCGAGTGCAGGCCCTGTGTCCAACTCCGGCTGTACACAGCTGCAACCAGAAGTACTGAACTCAGGACCTTGCCGAAAGCCATGGCCTGCTGCCAACCCTCCTTGCCCATGACTGGAAGTCATTCCCAATGTGAAATGAGATTGGCGGAGGATTAGCTGCAGACTGTAGGTGAGAGATGGATGGTTGGATGAAACAAGGGAAGGAAGCACAATAGATGGATGGACAAAATAGAGAGAGAAGGAAAGAGTGATGGATGAATCCCCACCAAGTCCAGAAAGACTGTCAACCATGCACTCATCATCAGCAGATTCAACTAGGAAAATGCATTCTATGCCGACATCGCCCTTAAATTCCTTAAGAAACTGCAGAACACTCAGAACGCTTATGCCAGACTCATCCTCAACACCCCCCGCCACATCACCAACCCCATGAGGAACCTCCACTGACTCCCAGTCAACAAAATATTCACCTTCAAGCTCCTCACACACATCTACAAAGCCCCTACACTACACAAGACCTGCATACCTTAATCACCACCTTGTATCCCACACACCCATCAAAGACCTCTGGCCCTCTGGCCCTCTGGCCCTCGCCACCATCCCAGAGATCTGCAAGACCATGGCTGGAGGACGATCCTTCCCCTACCTCACAGCAAAGACCAGGAACACCCTGGCCCTCCACCTCAGGCAATCACAATCAATGCCTCAATTCAGGAAGGACCTCAAGACTTGGCTCTTCAACTGAACCACAGCGCCTTCAACGGATCAGCATTGCCCCCAGCACCTTGAGACCCTTATGGGTGAGTAGTCATGCTCTACAGGACACTTGATTGATTGATTGATTGATTGATGGATAAAATGATATAGCAATGGATAAAATAAAGGAATTGGGGTTATTGCTCAACACCAATATATACCTTGGGTAAATACACATTTTCTTGTACAGCAGTGCTCCATCACAAATGTCTATAACACCTGTTGGGTTCTCAGTCAAATTATTTGAAAACTGGTCTGTGAAAAGCTCCTGCTTTCATTTTTGTATGTAGCCCTTGAAAAGAGTGAATTCTTCAACATTTCTGACAAAGGTCTAGCACAGTTGGCAGCCCTTGATAAATTGCATCATTTCATGGAGGCCTTACAGAACCACTTTGGCCAAATTTCTTTTGAATTGAGGTATAATATGTACCATTTGGCCACATTGGGGCCGATTCCGATCTCGGCCGGTAGGGCTCCGAATCGGATTCGGCATAACCGGATCCGATTCGGAGCCCTATTTCCCGACCGATTGGTACGCGCGTCTGGACGAGCGAGTACGATGCGAAATCGCCGACCGACTCGTACAGGCGTCCCAACCGCTTCGACCGACTCGTTCCCGGGTCTAACCGCACCGACCGACTCGCTCGGTCACGACTCGCACCGCGCAATGGAGATGTTCCCCGGCCGGGTAAGTACGATGCGCGCCGCGAGCAGTCCGACCGACACGCGCCGTCCGGCTCGAAAGAGCAGTCGGAGCCATACTTCGGGGGTCCGTGTCGGACCCCCCTGTAAGCGTAGCCACGCGAGTCGCACACAGGGGGGACCCATGGGTCCCCCATACCTGTGCGTGTACGGCGCGAGTCGCTTCGCCGCGTATTCGCTGTAGGGGGCGCCCTTGTTCGCCTCGCACCCATTGAGGCAATGGGAGCCCGCGTACGCGTTGTACGACCGGGTCCCATTGACTTCAATGGGAGTCCGACCGACTCGAGTACGATAGCATACGGACGCATCGTACTCGTTCGGTCGGGCTGCACGGGTCCGATTCGGTCAGAAATCTCTCCGGGTCCGACTCGGTCGGAGAGATTTCCGGCCCGAATCGGAATCGGCCCCATTGTTTTAACATTTGCCCTGCGTGAAGGAACATATCTCATCCGCAACCAAACCTTCCACCAAATGAGTGCCAGCCTTGGTTACCCCATTCACTTGCTCAGTGTCATCTTAGCTATGTTTCAAAGAGGGAGTCAATTCATTTTTGTGGTCCCTCAGCTGTGAAGATGTCCCTCTCCTGGAATGAATGCACCTCTATGGGAAACATGTGTAGAATGGCAGTATCAGTGCAATTTAAGAAGGAAATGAGGAAAAGTAATGGCATTGCAAGGGGGTCATCTGCTATGAGCCCTAAGCAACACGCCCCTACAACTTAACGGTTGTACAGTAAGAGATTTGAAAGTTTGCCAACTGGGTCCTAAATCATAAAACACTACAGATCCATACATACAGATCAATCAATCAATCAATCAAGGTTTGTTAAGCGCAACTACTCGCCCGATAGGGTCTCAAGGCACTGTGGGGGGGGGGCACAGCTCCCAGATGTTCATGGCGATTCGTCGAGGAGCCAGGTCTTGAGGTCCTTCATGATCTTGGGGAGTGTTGGGGTCTGTCAGAGGTGGAGAGGGAGGGTGTTCCATGCCTTGGCTGCGAGGAAGGAGACAGAACGACCTCCTGTTCTGGTCTTCTTGATGCGCAGCACCATAGCAAGGGAGAGCTGGGCTAAGCGGAGGGATCTTTGGGGTGCGTGGAATGAGAGGAGATGGTTCATGTAGGCAGGACCGGTGTTGTGGAGGACTTTGTGGGCTTAGGTGAGAAGCTTGAAGGTGAGCTAATGTAGTGTCCGCAGGTGATGGGTGATGTGGCAGTGGCACGGTAGATTGAGGACTAGTCTGTCAGAGGCGTTCTGGAGTTTGCAGGTGAGGTTCTTTTTGATTTTGGCATAGAGTGCTTTGCCGTAGTCCAGTCTGCTGCTGATGAGGGCATGGGTGATGGTTTTCCTGTGTTAGAGGGGGAATCCAGTTGAAAATCTTTCGTAGGAGATGTAGGTTGTGGAAACAGGAAGAAGAGACAGCGTTGATTTGGCAGTCCATTTTGAGTTCGGAATCCAGGATGATTCTGAGGTTGCATGCATGGTCAGTGGGGCAGGGTTTGTTCCCGAGGGCGGGGGGCCACCAGGTGTCGTTCCAGGCATCGGGGTGTGGGCCCATGATGAGTACTTCGATTGTGTCCATGTTTAGGTGTAGGCAGCTGTTCTTCATCCACCTTGCGACCGCTTCCATTCTTTCTTGAAAGTTGTGTTTGGAGATGTTGGGTTCATTGGATAGGGAGAGAATGAGTTGGGTGTCATCTGAGTAGGATACAATGTTGAGTCTGAGGGACCTGACGATGGGTGCAAGCAGGGCTATGTAGACATTGAACAGGATGGGGCTGATGGAGGATCCTTGGGGAAGTCTGCAAGTGGTCGGTATGGGATCCGAGAGGAAGGGTGGGAGTCTGACCCACTGCATTCTGCCAGATAGGAATGAGCGGATCCAGTCGAGGGCCTTGTTCTGGATTTCTGCATCATGAAGTCTGCAGGCTAGGGTGTTGTGAGAGACTCAGAGATATATAGCTAAATGAAAAAATAACATGACCTCGATGGATTAATGAAAAAGTTAAAGCTAGTCATCATTATTGGGTAACCAAAATAAAGATTATGCTTTTGTAAACTTATTTCTGACCATGCATTACAGTTTGTGAAATTAAAACAAAAAGTAAACAAGCATTGCCAAAGCCGATAGGTCTGTCTTTAAAAGAATGTTGTATTATAAAGTGAAGTATTACAAGTAGAGTGGGTGAGTATTTGGGTAGAAGCAAAGCACTGTAGAATAATATTGGTGTAGGTTAAACAGCCAGGTGACTGTGAAGCCAGACCTAAGAATAGATGTAGTTTAATGACTGTCCTGCTCCCATCTGTGTTGCTGCCAGACAAGGTACATCACAAGTTATATAAGACAATTGAATAGCATCCATGAACCCTTGAAAGTTCAACCCCAGGCATAAGGAAAGATAATGAAAATGGTCACAGATGTATGGACTGTGAGCACTTTTTTTGTAGAAGCACACATCTTCTGCCCAATCAAAACATGTATTCTTAGCTTACCAAAGCCTTTCTCCAGATAGTCTTACATAATTGTCTGGCAACAGCTGCACTATCAAGCCAGACCAGCATGAGTTATGTAAGTGCCTATCCAGGTCAAGGGAACTGGTTGAACATCATGAGTGATGATGATGCTGTGTATTCCTAGCATCATTCAAGTTATACATACATTATTGGGGTTAAGATGGATAAACGGAGTCAATGGTCAATGACATTGTGCAGCAGGCTGCAATAAAGAAGGTAGGGGTAGAGGGTGGCTGACACCTTGCACCCCAATCATCTGTGACAGTGGTCATGAACTCACACATTTTACAGATGAAGTGCATTATTTTATATGGCCAGGCTCCCAATTTCCCTTTCCTTTGTTATGACATAGAATTTACCCTATTTAATGTATTTATTGAATACTGGGCACTGGTGGGAATAAAGCTGAATTGACTCTGGGGCCTCCAGTTGGACCCAGTACCCTCGTTGTGCCTCAGCCTACTCTAAGTCTGACTTCCCAGACGTCTCCAGATGTGGCCTCAGCTGGTACACAGTGAGCTCATGCTTCAGTAATATTAAGCATGCTCTGGGTTCAGCACTTGGCTGGCTCTTACCCAGAGCCTGCAGCATACAACTGGTGTCTAGTAAACTTAAGGCACAGGATGTGCCTCCCATCTACAGTGTGACCATCAGTGTCAGCCTATTCCCAGTCTGCATTACGATAACAAAGGCCACACAAGAGCTGTGGTCAGTCCACATGTCCCCTGAGTGCTCATGGGCCTGCTCACTCCAATCTTTGGTTAGACTCAGCCAATCTGGGTTCAGAATCTATCAAATATTATTTGAACCCTTTCATCAGACTTGAAAACATTCCCATAATGTTTATTTAAGTCTAATTTTACATAAAATGAATAGTGTCTAATTAGGTGTTCTTTAATTAGCATTACCAGGCCACACAAGGCCGCATTGCACGATCCGCACCTGTGCACGATCCGCACCTGTGCACGATCCGCACCTGTGCATGTTTTAGTTCTTATTAAGAAAAAAAAAGTGAAACAACAATTCTTTAGCTTCCTAACTAAAAGAAGGATATCAAAACATGTGTAGGTTAGTCCACTATTATATTCGTGCAGATGCATTCTAATATGTAAAGTTGTATTTCATGTTTATTTCCTCTGTGTAGCTAAATCGTGCAGACCAATATCCAATTAAAATCATTTGAAAAGAGGCACAGTTAAGTTGTTTCATGAACTAATAGTTTGATTGGCTGCTATGAAAATAACATTTTAGCCCAACCCATTTAAGTGATATAATGCTATCGGATTGTGTGTGTTCATAGTCCAGTGCATTATAAAAAGACATCCTAGCTGAGAGAGCGGTGGGTTTTGCTAGATTTCATAGGATTTCCTCTGGAGAGAGCGGCTTCGAGTGATACTCCATTTCTCTGCTTGTTGCTTACAATGGACTAATGTCATGACATGACACTCACTGCAGTAGCATATAGTAACCTCCTCCTTTCAGAAATAAGTAGAAAGAAAGGGTGAGTGCCTGTTCCGCCTGCTCCAATGGAATTATATGTTCAGAGATGAAATGGAATTGATATGGGCTTTTGACTCATCTATCCTGTAGATTGGACTATTGAAGGCAGGCCTCTGGGTCATGGTACAGTTGTCAGAGTGAGGATCCAGACTGTTGGTTTTATAATTAAAAACAAAACATTTGAAGTCAGGAGTTTTCAACAAGAACAACATACTCAGGAGGTAGTATGACATTGCTGTTTATTGACTGGATTTATGCCTCAACTACTCGTTACTACCACAACTACTCACATTTATGCATCAACTACTCACTGTTGCTACTCATTATTGTATGCTCAGCTTGATGTAACATTTGTTGCCAACATCTGACTGTAATTTAAAGAAAGGACCAAAGACATCATGGAAAAACTGGAAAAGAAGGGATTGAATACTCGTCTAATCTCACTCTTCCACCAGTCTGCCTCCGGGAAGTTTTCTCTTTTTTATTTGAAGACTACATTTATCTTTCTTTATGTGCTTTTAAACTTACAAAATATTTATAATCTGTGAGATCATACAAACTTTCTGTTTTCCGAAGATAAATGTACTCTTCCTGGATGTTATAACCAGCCCCCTTGAGAGCATCCTTCAGAAAATCCTCATCCATGGAGAATATAGGAAACTTGAAGTCGCCACACATGAAAAACGTTGCTTTGAGGCAGGCACTCATTATCAGATGTCCTCCGGTCTTTAACAGCGAGGAGACATTTTTTAGAGCTTCGCAGAAGGACTTCTCATCTGTGACAAAGTGCTCCAAACAGTGTGCTAGGAGCAGACAGTCGGCCTGGGGGTGGATGACGGGAGACAGTGGGTTACAGTTCATCACATCATGTTTGAGAACTCTTTTGACTTTTCTTTGCAGCATGCATTCCTTCTCAGTCCATGTTTCACTAAAAGTAAAGAGATGCAACATGAGTAACATGCTTTTAATTGTTGACTGACACATGTTTTGTAATGGGAAGATGATCATATTCAAAAAAGCTATACACAATGTATAGATGTTTTCAAGATGGCCAGACATTTGGCATGTGCTCCCCACTTTGTATCACTCACTTCTCTGGACCAATCTCTGGTTTATGAAACTTAAGACAATACAAATGTCATACATTTCTACCATAAACAATCTGGCATCAGTTTTGCTTTTGGGAATTAGTTGTTAAATTGCAGTGCAGTGCAGACAAAACTGAAATCTTACTGTTTGGGTTGAATCCCCTATCAGGGTGGGAAGGAGCATGGCCTATCAGTGACCCCAGCCCCTTCAACTGCGGTGGGCAGAAATCAGTGCGTTATGTTGAACTTTCAACCATCTTTCTGTGCTCAGGTGTCAGCAGTTGTGAAATCATGCTTTTGGAATTGTTGCATGCTGAGGAAGTTTCTCAATGTCCTTCCTCATGATGCACACGTCACTGTGTTCAGGCCACTGATTTTCTCCAGGCTTGACTATGCCAGTGTTCTTTACTTGGGTCTTCCTGAATATTTGGTCCAGTGTTTACAAGTAATTCTCAACCTGGCTGTCCACCTACTCTACAAAATTCCTAAGCACACATCGGTATCTCATCTGCAGGAGAAACTGCACTGGTTTCAGGCCCAGCACTGCATCATGTAAAAGGCTCTGACATTGACACTTCAAGCCCTTCACAACATAGGCCTATGTACCAAAATGAGAGCATCAAGCAATACAGAGCAGGGAGGTCCCTGCATTCCAGTAGTGCTGGTGTACTTACAGTCTCCCAATTTAAAAAACAGCACTGAGGAGTTTCCTCTTTTACAGTCAAGGTGGCTAGCATGAGGACTCAGATGCCTTGACATCTGAGGAGCATTACGGAGGAAACAAAATTCAAGAAAGAATTGAAAACGTTTTTATTCAAACTTTAGGGATTGTAGCACTCCAGTTGTTCATTGCTTCTTTTCCACCTCTAGTTGCCTAATGCGCTCGGTCACTCTTTGTGTAGCTATGTGCTATAGAAGAACCTCTCATTCATTCATCCATCCTTCTAATATTTCATACAAAGCTTTGTGGTATAACGTATGTCATCATCATAGATTAGATCAAGCTTTTGTGTCTCCTTCTCTTTCTTTAATACATGGAGCCTCAGTTTTAGTTGCACAACTACACTTACCTCACTGCAGTTCTCTTTCTGGCGAGGTCTTCCACTTCCATCCCCAGCAACCAGCAGTTAGGCCGAGTACTGCCTTAACCACGCAAGCGTGGTTTAGCTTGGGTGGTCGAAGCACTTGTGGCTAAGACCGCGGTGTTCCGACTGTTTACCTATATCAAGTGAAGTGAAAGACACTGTTCCTTTGAGCGTGGCTAGCATTTCATGAATGTTTGCCAGGGGTTGGATGTCCACAAATATACTATGATTCGGATCATACAGATGCATATATAATCTCAAAGACATATATCTTCTACATGCAAACACAATGGAAGCTAAGTATGCCAGCAATTGGCAGCTTTTATTGAGTCCAATGGCCTACTGCATGAGTCCCAGTCCGGCTTCCGCCCTGGATTCAGTACAGAATCCGTCTTGATCGAAATGGCCGACTCCATACGATGGGCAGTGGATGGAGGCTCCAGGGCCATGCTGGTGCTTTTAGACCTGTCAGCAGCATTTGACACGGTGTCTCATCACATCCTATTAGATCGCCTTAATTGTATAGGAATCCAGGGGACGGAGCTGAAATGGATTACATCTTACCTGCATGACTGAGAACAACAGGTCTCGATCCACCCTTTCACCTCGCCCGCTAAACCATTAAAATGGGGCTACCACAGGGTTCGGCCCTGAGCCCACTCCTTTTGAACGTCTACCTAACACCCCTGGCGGAGCTCATCGCCAAAATGGGGATTAAGGTGGCATCTTACGTGGATGACACTCAGCTGCTGTTTACCTTCAGCTGAGTGTCAGCTTCCACCTTTGACCCGCTAAAAGAATGCCTTAAAAACATCTCAGCTTGGATGAACCGCAACTTCTTAAAACTAAATGCGGACAAGACAGAGGTCCTGTTTCTTAACCAAGCTATCCCCCCTTCGGCGAACTTGTGGTGGGCAGCTGAATTGAGAGATGCTCCCACTCCGAAGGATTCTGTCAAGAACCTGGGAGTCATATGGGACAAAGACCTGTCCCTCGCCACACACGTTCAACTGGTATCCCCGGCCTGCTTTGGCAAAATTAAAACTATCAGAAAATTTATTGATTCTTGTCAGAGTCAGCTCGCAAAACTGTGGTCCATGCTCTAGTCACCTCCCACCTCGACTACGCTAATGGTCTGTACATGGGCATGCCGATTGGCTTGATCCATAGACTCCAGATTATTCAGAACACGGCAGCTAGACTGGTCTGTAAGGTCCCGCTTCGCCAGCGCATCTCGCCCCACCTCAGGCAACTTCATTGGATGCCGATAGCCAAACGTATCAAATTTAAAGCCCTTACGTTTTCCTTCCAAGCCTATCAAGGGAAAGGGCCTAACTACCTGTGGAAGAGACTTCGCCCATATCAACAGGACAGACACGAGGTCTAACCATAAACGTTACCTCTCCACCCCCCCGTTTCGCGAAGGCAAGAATGGGGGTAGGACATTCAAGGTGGGGACCACCAAATGTTGGAATAATCTTTCTTCCCACCTACGCATGATGCAGTCCGAACAGGAATTCAGAAAAGCCTTGAAGACCTGGCTCTTCAGTCGTAAAGACTAGATATGCGCTCTCCTCTACCTTGGGTACTGTCTGTATTAGCACCGGGACACCCCATTTGGGGTAGCTGCGCGCTTTATAAATGTCTTTTATTATTATTATTATTATATTCTGAATCCTCAATAAATTCAATCATGCCTAAAGCACGCAGTTTTTCTAATTCAGATCTCAATTGTTTCCAAAAATTTAGGAGTACCTTGCACACATTGAGCACAACAGGTAGAGCGCTGTTTTTCCAAATAGAAGCAGGTAATTTGACCCAGAATACCTCTGGATACTCATCCACCCACTTGCAATGACTATATACACCACAACACATCCAACACCAAACAGTTTCTGGCTCATTATCACTTAGTCTGGATAATTGGGATCAAAGACTATGTTGAGACTGCTGTGATTATTCCAACCAAGCAAATTGCATCAATTTTTTCCTACATATACTACAGGTCTGGTTGTATTATCTTAGTAATAAATTGAATTATTACTAGGGGTGGATGGAACTCCACCTCAAGTAGTAAAGTTACTAACCTGTTTGTCGAACTGTAAACTATCCCACTGTGCACCTTACTCCCAAAAACCACAATGAGGGATCCCTTTATCCCTTGTGCAGAGTCTGTGTGCCTATCCAGAGGCCTGGCAAGGGAAATCAACAGCTCCTCCTCTTCTGTGATCCCTCAAAACCACTACTGGTGGTACCTCCCCTCATACTGGATTTAGTGCCAGCCTGTGGAAAAAGCAAGATGGCGACTGCGTAGGTTCACTGCAGTCAAGCTCCCATTAGTGGCTCCCTCTCCCCTGCCTGCTTACTGCATCATAGGCATTGCGGGCCGTTCGTTTTGGCCCGGACCAGCCCGGCGCCTGTAGTGACACCCAGCGCAGCATGGTGGGTGAGCCGACAGCTTCTTGCTCCTCTGTTGCCTTGAGGGGTTTGTTGTCGTGCTGACTGCACTTCTGACTCAGCTGACCCAGGTCAGCTGAGTTGTGGTGTGGCACATGGATTAGGTGTTTCCAGGCCAGTGGAGTTTCCAGGCCAGCCTCTTCCTTTTCCACCGGATCAGACCCTGCCTGGCTGTTTGTGCCGCACATCATGGCACTCAAGGCTTCCAAGCTTCCCAAAGAGATGAAGACGTGCTACCCTCTTCTGACCAGGCTGCTGCACTGGTACAGGGTCAAGAAAGGAGTCTAATGCCGGGGAGAGTGCAGGTAAGCCAATTGACTCTCGCTCAGTAAAAAATCAGCCAGAGAGTTTGGGGGCAGATAGAAGGATTATTATGCCACACCAGTCTCCAGCCGCGGCTAACAAACCTGGAGGACTCCTAGCTCCTATGGAAGGGATTTCTGGCTCTAGAAAATAAATCCAACCTCCGCCTCAGCCAGCAATCACTGACTTTTTCACATCTAAGGATACACCACAACATAGGGCATACTGGGTTGATGGCGGCAGAACTTGCATCTGAAGGGGCTGACAAACTTTTTTTCCTCACGGATGGCTCTAGCTCAGAAGACTCCAATTCTTGCCTCACTGAGGGTGGATGCAGCTCTTCAACATCTGGCTCCAGAACACTAGAAGCCCCCGAGACAGCCCTTAAATTCCGAAAGCATCGGAAGAGGTCCAAGGGCAACACAGACTCCCGTAAGAAACATACTGTCGGCAGCTGGACTATTCCCATACAAAAATACTAGGAATGCCAGATGTACTGCCAGCTCTGGACAAGACAGCTCTATCTGCGTCACAGGCTGTGGGGATAGGGCCCCTAAATCCCGCTCTTGTCTTAATCTTGGAGTCAATTAAGGAGCACCATGCTGAGACCTGGGGGATGGTAAAAAGGCTAGGTGGGGCACAAAAAAAGCTGGAAGGCGCCGTGCGGAAGGTTGAAATGGCTTGCTCTGAGATTGGCGAACAGCTTAACTGCTTAGAGGAAAGGACCACTGCTGTGGAAACTGATTTGGTAACCGTGAAAGTCACATGACGCCCAACTGACTGATGCCCTTATGAAGCTAAAGGGCTTGGAGAATCGGCAAAGAAGGAATAATCCCTGAATTCTTGGGACTGAGGAAAGCCTGGAAGGGGACGCCATTCAAGTTTCCTGCTTGATCTTCTCAGGAATGCCTTCCCTTAACTTTCAGGATGTAACTAAGAGACAGAAATCCAAAGGGTCCACCGGTTTCCAATAGCCTGGTACAAGCCTACTCAGGCCAGTAGAGACCAAAGGCAACCTTTCAGTATTTTAGTATTTTTGGGTAATTTCCTGCCCTGCCAAGCCAATTTTGAGAAAACCCGCCCAAGGCAAGATAAAAATATCAAGAATCCTCTTTTTTGTGTACGCCCTGACTTCTGCCACATAACGGTAGACCGAAGGTGGCGCCTGCGGCAGGTGATTAAGCCCTTTAAAGATGCTGGCTTTGAAGCCTTATTGCTGGCACCCGGCAAACTGAAAACAATTGTCAGAGGGACTATACAACTTTCACCTCTGAAGTACAAGCTAGAGTCTATCTTTCTCAAGAACTGGCAGATAGAAACAATGTGTAGCTTATTGGGGCTCATCCTATGAAACCATTCAGTACAGGTAACTCTCTTATGGTGTGTTGGGTGTATGGATGAGCCTATACTGGAATAGGTGGGCTTTCTGAGGTGAAGGAGAGATAGCAGAATGGCTTCTAGTCTTGTTTTTTCTCTTCCCTCTCTTCCTTCTTTTCTATGTGGCGTTTTGGTTTTTTTTCTTTTTGTTGTTGTTTGTCACAATATCACACGGGTGCGGGGGGGATGCAGAGGTGGGGCCAAGGAGGGGCTTGCGGTTGTTTGATACCAGTCTCCATCACACAGACCCACATGGTCTGGCTGCTTTCAGTGGTGGAGAGTGGAGGGGGTTGTGGGGGTATTCAGGATGGGAGAGGGGTTTCTGTGGGGGCTGGGAGGGGGAAGGGTTCTGGCTGCTTTGATATATATACACTGCAGAAAGGTTTGCTTAGTTTGATTGTTTATTTTGCTTTAGAAAAGGAAAAGTGGCGGCATGACAGTAATCATGGCCAGAGGAATATTTCTTCAGGCTCTGAAAGGCAGGACTCTATGAGATTAGGCCTAGGGGAGGGGCACTTGACTGGGACCTGTTATTCTTTGGTTGGTAAAGCTGTTGGTTAGGGCAATTTTTGTAGGGGATGGCTAAGCTCCGTATTTCTACTATCATCATCTGCGAGTTAAACTATACATTTAAAAGATGACGGGTCCAAGAAGATCTTACATTTGTAATAGCAGATGTATATTGCCTGCAGGAGATCCATATTGCCCGGAAGTGATAGTGCTATTTTGAACTCTTTAGGGCTGAAGGTAGCATGCTATAAAACTCAGGATATCAGGTCTAAGGGGTTGCAATCTTAGTTAAAGGAAATGCTGTCATACCTGGACAAAAGGCAGCAGACAAGCTTGGCAAATGAGAAAAATTACATGTAAAGGTGGTGCCGGCTCATTTACCCTATGCTTCATTTATGCCCCAGTCCTTGATGACCCTGACCTGCTTATTTTTTTAGCAAATGAACTACCTTCTTGGCCTGCTCCATATATAGTTTGGGAGAACTTTAATTTAAATGGGTCTAGAGGGGGTCCTGGAGATAGCAAAGCAAGCTGTGCTGGGCGTAAACCGCAAGTATCCAAATCTTTTAAGAACTTTCTTAATCGATGTTTGGCCTAGCCTGAAAGCACCCGAGCCGGGATACACGTATTATTCAGCCCCTCAAAGCAAGGTTGCCAGGCTGGATTATTTTATTGGTTCATCGACTTTGGACAGGTTGTTCAGGTTGAACTCTTTCATAGAGTAATGTCTGATCACAACCCTAACGAATTTGTACTACCCCTTGATTGACTAAGTGTTGTTAGCAAAAGGACGTTTGAGAGGTCTCTACTATCCGACCCTGAATATGTAAACAATATGAAGGGCTGGATCCCAGAGATTTTTCATTTGAAATAAGGAAGCTCCTCTCCTGGAATGGTTTGGGATGCCTTCAAGGCTAGGGCGAGAGGCGAAACCTTGAGGTTTAGTATTGCCAAAAAAAAGCAGGGCCAGGAATAAATTAAAGAATTATATTAAAGACTCAGTGACCTGGAGGTAGAACTGATCAGACCCCAATGCTGAATCTGACAGCTATAACCAAGGCATCCCTGAATGAATTTACTGCTGTGACAATTGCTGGGAAATTCAGGAATGCTATGAATAGAGCGAACGTGTGGGGTGCCTCCTCGCAGTTAGGGCAATGCAACAGCAAGCCACAGGGCATATCAGCCAGATAAGGAACTTGCAAGGCAGCACGGTAACAGATCCCGTAAAGGTTAGAGATGCATTTTGGTAATTCTATGCTGATCTCTATAAAGCCTCCCCCTCAGGGTTTCCTCTGGATTTAGAGGCTGTGAACTCATGGGTCGGTTGTAAATTCACCCAGGAGGAAAAATCTCTATTAGGGGCAAATATTTCATCAGAAGAGTGTCAGACAGCATTACAGGCTCTCCCATCTGGAAAGGCTGTAGGTACAGACTATCCCTCTAGTATTCTACAAGTTTTTTTTAATAGAAATTCATCAGGAGATGGTGGGGCTGTTTAAGGATGTTAGAGGCGGTGCACTCACCCAGGTTCTTGGGGTACAGCAAATATGATTATTGTCTTAATAAAAGGTAAGGACCCTACAGATTTGGACTCTTATAGGCTAATTATATTGCTAAATAGTGATGTTAAGCTTTACTCCAAAATTTTTGCCAACAGGTTAGGCAGAATTATACAACGATTAGTTTCTGTCCGGCAGCATGGGTTTATTCCAGGGAGAGGGACTGTGGATCACATGCGGCGAGTAATCTCATTGTTTCATACCACCGAGGTCCTTGCGAAACCCATGGGGGTCGCCCTGCTCAATGTCGAGAAGGCTTTTGACAGGGTGTCATGAGATTACCTCTGGCAGGTTAGGGAGGCTAATAGCCTGGGGTCCCCTTATTAATGCAATCCGGGCTATGTATCTCAACCCTATAGCTAGTTTATGAACAAAGGGAGGCAAGTCGGAGCCCTTCTTGATAGAGAGGGGAAGTAGGCAGGGCTGCCCCACTTCCTCTCTGCTATTTGCACTCTAAATTGACCCCCTACTCAGGAGGCTGAAAGACTCTCTGGACATTGTGCCCGTCAGTCTGCAGGCCTGGGATACTAATATTCTGGACTATGCCTATGACGTGGCAATAATCACCAGTGACCCAGACTGCTGCTTAGTGCTGGACTCACCGGCCCTGCTAACATCGCACAGGTAGAAAGGCTCTGTGCCTCTCTCTCTGGACTCAGGCGATGGCTCAGATAGTGTTGCTGCAGTCAACGGTGAGCTGAGACTATTATACTTGTCAGCCAGTGGCAGTGCAACGTTTGTCACCTGACACAAGCCTGTGGCCCCGCTGCCCTCCCAACACAAGTGGAGGCAGATGAGTTGTTTATCATCATGGGCCCTGCCTGAGCGGTAGTGATGTCTGACTGGGGACCAGGGTTGCTGAGGTGGGGGCCTGCAGGAATCAAACTTACAGAAGTTCCGGCATATTTTGAAGCCTTGCCTCTTCTGTTCTGCCTTTGATTCAATAATCAGTCTCCACTAGTTTGCTGTCTCTGTTACCCCTGGCATCATTTAGCTTATGTTGCCTTTCCCTGAACGGCCATATGCCTAAGACTATTCTTCACCCACATAAAAAATTAAGGAGGCCAAATAAACCTTCTTTTGTACACTCACTCATCCTGAAAGGCTGTGTTACCTTCATATTTTGTGCTACTTAAATCCAGGGACCAGAGGAGGCACCAGTGTGGCAGCGGTGGGGGTAGAATGGAAAACAGTGAGGTGGCACGTGCTTGAAACAGGCACGGCACCGTCCCTGGATCTATGTGAGGGCTCTGCAGTGTCCTCTTCTGGGTAATGGATTGTTTGTTTATTAAAAACCACATGGTAGACTTAAACTGCCCAGCTCGGCTGGATTAAACTAACAGCCTGTGTGTTTCCTGTAACAAATGTGTAGAGTTCAGTTTGAGTTATCCATGTTGGATTATTAATAATTTAGGGGCCACAGTGTATTTCTACACAGCAGGCTCAAGCAGCACAGCGCACTAACTGCCAGCATGTTTACAGTAGCTGCTCATTCAGCATGCCTCATGGGCTAGGCAGGGCATTACTTATGCATTTTAGTGTGATGATGCGCACATCACACTTAAAATACTTCAGTCTAACCCCTGATGTGTGATACTAGACAGGGTTGGGGCTTTTTTTCTTTTTAGTGGTGAAAAGTACTTCCATCAATGGTGTCAATGTATGCTTCAATTATCTCATGCCACTGCTTTCAATTCAAAGGCTGTGTTCCATGAGTTGACATGAGAGGAGGGGGAGCTGAGATTTTTTTCCATAGTCACATGAATTGCCCAGCACCTAGAGAAAATGCTAATTCACCAGGTATACTGTTCATTATTTGAATGACTATGCAAAAATGGGTGAAATTAGCCAAATGTTTTCCACGTTTTTAAAAAAGTATATAAGAATTTTTAAAATTGGAGAAGAAAATGCCATTTATAGATGTACAGCTCTCCATATCATAAGAGGTAGAAGGACGATTGCCCACTCTACAGTATTCATCATATTTTATGACATATTCTTGAAATCAATAGGTCTTGTCCCTTAAATTCTAAGATGACCTCAACATTGACATAATGGCTCACATGTACTATGGGTGGGGGAGCTTGTTCAAAAGAAATGGGTGTCTTTGTCGTTCTAATGTTTAAACATGGGCTTGTTGTGCTCGAGAAGTTTCTAAATGCATTGAAACGTGTGTATGTTGAGTAGCAAGTACAGAGGTGTAGCACAAAATGACCCCTGGTTGACTGTGATGACATGACACCAAGGGGCCGATTCCGATCTCGGCCGGTAGGGCTCGAATCGGATTCGGCTTTACCGGATCCGATTCGGAGCCCTGTTTCCCGACCGAACCGTACGCGGGTCCGACCGAGCGAGTACGATGCGAAATCGCCGACCGACTCGTCCGGGCGTCCCGACCGCTCCGACCGACTCGCTCCCGGCTCGAACCGCTCCGACCGACTCGCTCGGACTCCGACTCGCACCGCGCAATGGAGACGTTTCCCGGCCGGGTAAGTACGATGCGCGCCGCGAGCAGTCCGACCGAGCCGCGCACTCCGGCTCGTAAGAGCTGTCGGAGCCGGACTTTGGGGGTCCGTGTCGGACCCCCTGTACGCGTAGCCGCGCGAGTCGCACACAGGGGGGACCCATGGGTCCCCCCTACCTGTGCGTGTTCGGCGCGACCGCTCGCCGCGCACCCGCTGTAGGGGGCGCCTTGTCCGACTCGCACCCATTGAGTCAATGGGAGCCCGCGTACGCGTTGTACGACCGGCTCCCATTGACATCAATGGGAGTCCGACCGACTCGAGTCCGATAACATACGGACGCATCGTACTCGCTCGGTCGGACTGCACGGGTCCGATTCGGTCGGAAATCTCTCCGGGTCCGGCTCGGTCGGAGAAGTTTCCGGCCCGAATCGGAATCGACCCCCAAGTCTCACATATCTTGAAGATATTTCTAGGCTTGAGATGAAAGGGGACCTCTTTAAGGGCTGGGGGCCCACCTGCAACACAGAGACTGCAGGGGCTTGCAATATGCCCCTGAGCACATAAAATCAGGCAGACACTTATCAAAATGGGGTCCCTGAGGTGGCTTCCAGACGGGAGTCCAACCCTGGCAATTATCGGGTGAGTCGAGCAGTACAAGCCCAAGGAGGTTAGAGATTGGTCAATCCATAGGCAGGAGGCAGGGCTTTAGCAGCAATTAGGTCTCCTCAGTCTGAAGAGGCAGTTTCCGGTATGCTGTGGTCCTGCATTCAGTGTAGGGAGGGTTTCCTTGTCAACGTTTGGGTAGAGATTTGATGATAATTCTGTATATAAAGCCTTATTGACTTCATTGGAAGGGGGACAATGATGGAGGAGTCCACCGTCAACAGCGAGGCGCTTTGAACCCTGTCTGTGGCTGAGAGGGATGATCTAATGAGGCCTGGGATGCTGGAACAGGTATGGATTGCCTCGCTAGGTCAAGATATGAGGCTGCAAGTAAGGTGGCAGACGTCGTGTTGGTCTGCTCACCACCATACAACAAACGGAAGAACTGTCAGTTTAAAACTGGGCATGCAGCCTTAAGTAAAATGGAGACAGCGACTTTGGCAGCTGGAGTGAGTGAGATCTTAATTGTGAGCATTAATGAGGGAATTGAGTCCAGGGCATTGGCGTGCAGTACTACGCCTCTGTTGTCTAATAAAGGTAGGAGGCCAGTGAGTTTGGGAGGTTCAGCCAGGGGGGTTAATAAACCATTCTCTCACATGAGGGATGAGTCAGCCCAGCCGTATGTTGAGATGATGAAGCCTTGTGGCCAGTGGGTGGCGCATAGTGATTTGTATGAGCAAGAGGCTACAACAGTCTCTGAGAACCACCAGGTGGTCAGGAGAGACCACATTAAAGACGAAGGCAAATTCAGCCCCCAAAAATAAAGACGCAGGGGAGCTGCAAGGAAATCAGAAAAATTTACCTTTTCTTTTAGAGTCTTGTCTGATGAAGGTCTGATAAAGGTCTGATGAAGGAGAGTATAACCTTAGCTAAAGTTACAAGGTTGCCATGGAAAAATGGGTAAATGTTAACCTCTGCCAGTGGGACACAACAAGTGTATAGTTGGCCTTAGGTGCCGGGAGGACAATGGGTGAAGATTCATTATAATAGGTCAGGTAGTACTTCAGACAGCATTGTGAAAACTCTGGTGTCTGAGACCAGGCAAAGAGACCTGTGGGTGCTGGACTGAAGAGAGGGAGAGGGACAGTACAGCCATCCTGACAGCGAGGGAGCAAGAAGAAGAGGCACAACAACATTCTGAAATGGCAATAGAAAGGAGGACTTTTTATGTTGGTTTTGGCGATAGCGAATGGCCGGGGTGAGTGGTGAAAGAGGTGTATGGGACAATGAGGAGGTAATTGAATTGAATTATAATGCTGAGGAAGACAATCTAGAGGAAGGTGCAAGCATGGCAAGAAAGTCCAAAAGGTATAAGAAGGGTTGATTTGGGGGTTGACTAACATCTCAGAAAAAAAGTACTGTATTAAAGATGGCAGATCCCCAGAAGCATTGCACAGAAGTGGAACTTAGATGGAGAAGGTCCCAGGCTGAGAAAGGCATTTGTTATTTGAGTCAGGGGAGAGTCAACATTTACAAACAGGTCAGGAGAAGTGGTGACACTGTTGGGGTACTTTGGATGGGAAGTCACATACACTGATGGTTGAAAAAGTGTTGGCCCTGTTTCCAAGGACAAAGATGTTGATAAACTAGAAGGAAAAGTAAGTGAGGTTTGAGGTAAGAAAGGGGGGATGAGAGAAAGGTGTGCACTGATAAGGGCAAGGAGGACAGAGAAGAGGTTACAATGGCAGTGACGGACAGAAGAAGGAATAGGAGGTTAGCCAGAAAACGGCAGGCTTAAATAGACTACCGTACATGGGAGTATCCATGCCTCAAGGGCAGGAGTTGCAATCAAAAGAGCGGTCTAAAGAAGATGCTTAGGAATTGGCTTGGTGTCCTATGGTGTTTACTAACATTGACTTTTGGACATCAGGCTTTCTTATCTATTGTGAAAAATTTCCAGAGTGCTCTGTGTCTATTTTCAAATCCATAAGAAAACCCCAAATAGATTTTGGTCATTTGGCTTGGCTTCATTAAGATGAGGAGTTTAGAGCGAGGTTGGGGTAAAGCCAGATAAACCATGGAGAGCAGTAGATAATGAATTGAGGCTGAAATTGAGGTATCCAACAAGGCCACCACTGGCGTTGCATACAACAAGTAGTTTGGCAGTTCGATTTCACCCCTTTTCTGGGGCGTCCCACAATTGGGGCATTGGAGTCTGGGGAAAAGTACAAGGGATTAATTATGGAGCCTCTTGGGGTTTTAACAGGGGATCTTGTGCCCGGAACCCTTGCAAGTATAAACATAAATGTGCAACATTTGGGAAACATGCGGTGCTGCAATGTTTTAGGGAGCAGGCAGGACCAACATGCATAAGTCAAATTAGGCACAGAGGAGAGTATTACCTGTCTGGTATTAGGAGATTTTACACCAACTAAGGTGGAGACAGTGGTGTTGTGGCTGACTTTTTACCAGAACTGAAAGAGGGCTAGCTTGCTTGAATGGGGTTTTGGGAAGGTTTCAGACCAAGACAACAAGGGCTTACACAAAGAATAAAGAATAATTGGGGATAATCTATGATCTGCAAAAGACATGCCATAGGTGGTGAGAGCTAAGCTGGCCAAAGAAGTAGCAGAGGGTAGAATGGCAGGTCCCTTTGATTATTGGTCTTCACCTGACCTACTGATATCTCCTTTGGGAGTGGTCCCTAAAAAGTCAGCAGGTGAATTCAGAATGATCCATCATTGTTTATGGCCTGACGGTGCATCACTTCATGATTTAATTACTAAAGAAGACAAAGTTGTGCAGTTTGCATCAGTAAATGTGGCAATAGAATTGATCAGACAGTGTGGAGTAGACACAGAATTGGCAAAATGTGACATAAACTTAGCTTTTAGACTCTTGCTAGTACATTCTATATTTTGTTTCTTATTGGGTACACAGTTTGTTGGAGCAATACATGCAGATAAGGTACTACCAATAGGCTGTACAGTATTGTATCGACACTGTGAGACATTCAGCACTTTTTTGCAATGGTGTTTTACAGTGAGATCAGGATATGAAATGTTGACACGTTATTTTGATGATTTCTTTTGTTCATTTGAGCATGATGCACAGGAGGGTGTGGAAGATCACTACAGCAATTTCATGTGGTGGCAGAATATTTAGGGGTTCCCTTAGCCCCAGAGAAAACAGAGGTTCCGAGTACATCCTTATTTTTTCTGGGCATTGAGCTGTTATGGAGATTACATTTAGTATCCATTTTAGCTGTCCTTTTTAACTTAGTATCTTTTTCTGACGGTGGTTTGCACATGTTTCCCCTAATACGAGGAACTGCCACACACACATTTATTCCTGGTAGACATTGTTGCCCTGTAGACCACACAATTAGTTACAGGGTCACAGATATAAGAACTAGATACCCTTGTTTTATTTTTGTGCTCGTAAGAGATCACTCTTTCTCTCCAGAATAACTAAAAACTTTGTTCCTCACCTCTGGTAAAGCACAAGAAGGCTGGTGTTTTATTAATTAAACAGTGTCCATACTGAATTTGGATAGACACTTCACGCTGGATTTATCTTTGAAGCTTGAATCCTGAGATAACCGTGCAAGAGAAGTGTGCATGCCGGAACACTCAGATGGGGTGTGTTTGTAAATGTACTGAGGCTGGCTTCCTGAAACATTATACCAAGATATGGGGTTAGATTATTCCAACAGGTCTGGGAGAAGGGTACTCATGATATGCTCTCACTAGTGTATAGGGATTAGTGATAGATAGGAATAACATGGAAGACTGGGTACAGTGCATAGAAGATTGTCCTTCTTTCAAACCTCTATCTGTGCTGTGACATTAGCACTTTAGCACTTTCATATTCTTAAACTCTCCCTTGGCATGTTTACTTCACTTTATCATCCTCACATTTTTTCTAAGGGTTATAAGATGAGAGTCTGAAGAGGAAAAAAAAGTTGGAAAGGTTTAAGAGAAAGTTGGATCCTTACCCACTGTCCTGAAGCTCACAAATCTTCTTAATTATATGACTCCAGTCCAAGGCATCAGGTTCGTTCTTCAGCCATTTCTGTACCTCCTGGATGGATTTATCATCTGCGCAAGCAAAGGTGATCTCATTGAAATACTCACAGGCTGGGAGAGTGTAGTACATGTAAGGTCCAAAGGAAAGTCCAATCAGGGAGTCTCCTTTAACACCACCTGTTTAGAAAAACATTCATACTTGAATAAATAGAAATTGATAATGTGTTACATGAAAGTTCCTTATCAGCTAGTGAGAATAAATCGACATGTCCATTTTACTCATCATTAACATTAATATGTTACATATTGTTGTCTACTCAGGACACATGAGTCTACCACATCCAATCTTAGGCTCTGTTTTGACCCTCATAACTCCCCAGATCCACCTTAGGGTCAAGGTCCCACAGCTTCTTATTTAGGATGCAGTGTCTGGGTGGTGGGAAAGTATGAAGAGTGTCATTTCCTTCCATACCTTTTATCTTCGGCCTTTAGTAGATGGACTTGCTTCTTTTGTCTTAATCATTCTTGCAGTGATTATGCAATATATTTATCCACAGAGCTGTCATAAAAAGTTAGACAGACATTATTTCTCTCTAGGATATATTTCCTGCTTTCCTCAAGCTCTCTAGCCTATCTCATATTAATTGCTCCATCTTTTATGTCTCTTTCCTTTCCTTTCCTTACCTTTCCTTTCCTTTCCTTACCTTTCCTTTCCTTTCCCTTCCTTTCCTTTCCTTTACTTTCCTTTGCTTTCCTTTCCTTCCCTTTTCTTTTCTTTCTCCTCCTTCACTTGTTTTTTACCTTTCATTTTATACAGTTGTGTTGCTTCTCTCTCTTTCCCTCTGTACCTCAAATTCACACGTTTTCCCTATAACTGTCTTACACATTGCTTCTTGTTTATTTCACACAAACAGACTCAACACCTCCACAAACACTTTAACTCTGACTGTAAACTTACTACAAAAATGTTAGCTTCATGTCTCCACCCACAGTGTAAAGCAATTGCCTTACTCTTCTGATCCTCCCTTTTACATCTCACAAATCCCATTACCTTTAGGAGTGTATCTGCCCCTTCCCCACCCACTCCCTTTGACCCTCCCACATTTACAACTAAAATCTTTACTTAAATGTACGGAAACTCCTCAATCGGGTCAGGGAATTCTGTTCATTTAAAAACTGGCAAAACGTGCACTTTGTCCTACAAAGTGCAGTTTGTGAATCAGGCATCTATTTTTAACATGCTGCCAACTTTGAGACCAAACAGGGACAGAAATACTACAGTTATAGAAATATCAGCTACATTATTTTTGGTATTTTTTATTTACTGGCAACAGCTCATGCTGTTCAGTTACCTGTGGTAGAGCTACACTACCAGTTAGGCAGAAACCCTACTTGCAGACTCTAAGATGCATAGACAGTTACATCTAGGACTACAGGTGAGATGGTATTTCCCAGTGGTTGGGATTAGAAAGCAAGATGACTCTTATATCCAGCTCACACAGTGCCCGCATCAGTGCCAGGTCACCTACTCTCACTGTGTCTATAACCTGCAATCCACACATCCTCATTTCTCCATACTGACACCGCAAGACATGGCTGACTGCCTCTCAATGGAGACAATAAGCAGCTCACTCTAGGCTGTCAGTGTTTATCAGCGAAGAGGAAGATCCTCAGTGACATATATTGATCATGTAAAGAAACTTCTTCTGTGTTCAATTGATTACATTTTTTCTTGGCATTGTTGTAATAAATTTATAAATGTAATATAATCAGAACCTGTCTACTTGACTCTAGAGTTTAAAATTTGTATTTTAGGGCCGTGACATGTAAGAATTTATTTTACGCTTCTATCTATTATGCTTTGTTTTTGTAATGATTTTCATTAACTATGCAAATTAATCTATTCATCTGCTATAAATTACAACTAGTCCTAATAGTAACTACAGTATAAGATCATTAACATCAGTAAATACAACTCAGGAGAAAAGTTTTTGGGGAAGAATTGGCAGATATAAGACATTCAAAAACAATGTTGATAACATGAATTTTAAGTCCTTCAACCATCAGAAAATGCATCTTTAAACAATCTCTTGTGATGTACGACAAGTTACAGGTTAGCATCCATGTAAAGCAGCCCTACCAGGAGCAGCCTGCCTGCTGCTCAGCCCATCTTCAACTGTCACACCTCACCACACAGGCACCTAAACATTCCAATGATCTCCATCACACCAACATTCCACTAGACACTCACACTGGCAGAACGGCTAGGAGTAAGGTAACAAAAGGAGAAACATTAATATGTAGGCAGGATATAACATATCCTCCCTCTTTTAAATGGAAACTAAAATCAAAATTACTAAGTGGGAACAACTATACACAAAAATGTACACATGAAGAAAATAGTTCAGGACCCAGGGATGCAAAGTAAAATACAAAATCACGAGAGGGAATAAACAATTAAAAAACAGAGAGGATTTATAAATAGATACACAAGAAATATCACCCATCCTCCTTATTATGAAAACAATTAAAATGTAGAAATAATGTTTGCAAAATACGTCAAGAGAAATTAGCCAGCTGACAAGGAAAAACTCAAAAGCACTAAGTGAGAAGCTGATAGAGTTAACGACCCTTGAAAATGCAGCAGTCATGTGTGTGAAACACCCGACCATACATACCAAACAGGGCTAAAAATCATAACAAACAATGACAAGTAGCAAAGGAGTATCTTTGTAGATTCTTTATTAAGTCCAAGTTACAGGTTGGCATCGATGTAAAGCAGCCCCACCAGGAGCAGCCAGTCTGCTGGTCAGCCCATCTTCAACTGACACACCTCACCAAACAAGCACCCATACATTCCAATTATCTCCATCACACCAACATTCCACTCAGAACACACACACTGGCTGAGCAGCTAGAAGCCAGGTAACATAGGAGAAACATTAATACGTAGGCAGGATATAACACAATCCTCTTGCATATCTGTGCACAATACACCTGGACTCTTCTTAACAGCAGGTGAGTAGACATCTTACACAGCCCTGTGCCATATTTCAGTATTATGACCACAGATTAATAAAGACAGAGGAGAGGAGGAAGAGGAAGAGCATGATGGGGACAGCATTTACTGTTCCTTAGTGGCGGCTGCAACACAGGTTATTTAAATAGAGAAACTCTTATTAATAATTTTATGTTTTTCTTACAATTTCAATCATAACTGATGCATCACAATCCATAACAAGCCTAACCAGCAAGTGTTTGGGACATAGTATCTATGTCAAACAATGTTAACATCTCTGAGTTTATCTCCTGCCAACAGAATTACACAAACGCGACTCTCTGTGGATGAGCAGGGACATGAATAGTACATACCTGATGAGTAGATTTTGATAAAATTAGAAAACATCTTAAGAATAATATCTTCAAAAAAGGCAGATTCTTGTACCAAATAACTCTCCTTTATCTTTTGTGGATCGTAAAACCTTTCATGGAGTTCCTTCAGGCTCATATTAGAAGCCATTTCTCTGGTGTAGCTTCTTCCTAAATTAATTCTGTGTTACTCACACTCGTGTTTTATAGCTAGAAATTTTACTTTTAAATGATCTTCAAACAGAGTGAACTATCCTTTCATATGCAACTTTATTCAGCTTCAATTTCACTGTTACCTCCAGAGACAATGACCCTATGCTGAATTCATATTTTTAGCCTGTGGCTGCTTTTGAGTTTTTATAGTTTCCAAGTGTAACACTTTCAACCATGACAGGACACGTTACACAGCAGAATTGTTCCACATTTCTAAAAGGGTATGACCATGACATCAAATGTATGCCCTTGACAAACACCTGCTGGTACTATAGGAAAGCATCTAATGGCTCTCTTTCCTAAAGTCCTTACAGGTGTATACTTAGCAATACAATTCGGATAGTAAAATGCTTCCTGATCCCAAAAATGTTCATTCCTCATTAGGAGTGGATTCTTACATCCAGTGGGACCTGTAACTGTAATTGCTAGCCCCACCAGAATGATGAGATCCACTGGGATACTGCAGATTTGTTTGCCTGAAGATGTCTATGGCACTGAGCATCCAAAATTGTTGCTTAAAACCTGCTGCGAAAAGAGTAACTACCAGGGGTATTGGATATAGAATTACTAAATCACCAATAATTACCCCGGTATAAGTGCCCCCTCTGTGTCCCACTTATAATCCTCCAGTAATTCTGTCCCCTAGCATTACAAGTACTCCTGGTAAAGGTAATTCTAGAGGCAGGTGTCCCAGGAAGATTACCACCTACTCGGAATTTGGGCCTTACGATGTTGCAATGCTTCACGAACTATCCTAAGGTTTAGGTTTACAGCTCCTGCAGATTTATAACCACCTTCTATGCAGGTGTGCCCATAAAGGTACAACCTCAAGACACCCTCCTCTTCTAGATACTGTCAGACACTCGCATTTGCGTCCCTACATATGCATCACCAGGTCAAGTGACCATGCTAATAAAAAGGAATTGGTCTCTCCTAATCTCACTTCATTTACCAAATTAAATGTGCATCTTATTCTTGCTGTGGAGTAGTCCGTACCACACAACACTTCAATAGCTTTAAATGACTAAACATTGTCTTATTGCCTGGCCATGGCAGAGCTCCATCAGAATTGTGGTATGGTCGCTCCTCCAAAGTGAATTTCCCTAGATGATAAACTTGGTTGGAGGTATGGCACTCTACCTACTGATCAGCCCTTCTGACCATACAAGGCCCTGGATTGCTCGGCTAATTACCAACAGCAAATCTGATGTATCATTTATCACCCTTGCAAGAGAGAGAGGTGTCTTATTAAGACCCTGAACCTGGCACTTGTATTCACCCACACTTGAGCCACTCATTTGTTTGGGCACAAAGGTCATGGCCGTCTCTATTCACTCTGCAGACCAGCCCTACCATTCAGGAAAGTATGAGACTAATGCTGCTGCACCAGCTAGGACAGAGGGGGCCTGCCTGCCCAGTGAGCTCTCCCACTGCCATGCTTCCAACAGATGAGGATAGGCTTGTCCCTATGAAGAAGAGGAGATAGTATGATGTCAAGAGTGAAATGGCTAGCCAAGGGTTGGCACTTTTCCCGCACAACAGTTCTAGGGCATTTATTGTTAAAAGAAAGAATGTGAAATACCTGAAACTTCTACTGTCCTCTGTGAGATTGCTGTTCCAACTTCCAAACAACAGAGGAAGCTGCCCATAGCAACATGATCTGGAGGCACTGACATTGCCTGCAGTGAGGTGCATCTATGAATCATGATCTGCTGCCTGCCCCCTGTATTGGTAGCATGGCCTCTCCACTCTGAGTTGATGCTGATTGTGCATCCACTCCCAAAAGATCAAAAGAGTTCCAACAGTGTGTTGTGATTCAGCATCCAGTGGATATCCTGAAGCACATGGCACCATGCTCTATAAAGACAGCACCAACTGTAGTCTCTTCCCTCCCTCATCATGGTCTGGGGGCAGTCCCAAGTGCCTTATCACATCATAACCCCCAATGGCCTTCACCTTTCTCAACCACTGACACCATATCTACTAAACCACTCACCTGCCATCTCCGGCCTCACCCGAGGGATGCAGACAGGCTGGAGGGAGGAGGACAGTGTCAGGCTCCAACATAATTATAAAATATAACTATTGACAGAAGAGAAACTAGCTCTTACACATCAGAGCCTATGATAACATCATTTGCCAAAGCATCTTTTAGAAAAATAACTTTTTAAAAACATATTCAGTGATGTCATCAGTGATACAATTTAACATATTATCGGTGATGTAATATGTGAGATCATAAGCAGTGCATGTCGGGTGCAAATTATAGTTAGCTCACTCAATATAGATTGTGATTTTTAATGCTTGGTAAGTCTTAGTTTTTAACTTATTGCCATGAAAAAACGTAACATTGGGGCGAGGTGAGTATTATCTTTATGAACTGCTCCCCAGGTTTTCATTAATAAAACATCTCCTCACAGGCAACATTCTGAACCATCCAAATGTACTACTGAGATGGGAGGGGGTAAGGGGAGAGGTGTGGTTCGATCCTCGGCTCCGGCGGCAGCTCAGCTCAGTACCATGTGACTCTGGGCAATAGCTCACTTAATTTCCACTACGGCCCCCATCGCCTTGAGACCCGTAAGGGTGAGTAGTTCGCGCTTTACAAATACGGATTTACATTTACAAGGGGAGAAGAATGGAATGGTCAGAAAGCCATAAGCAGCTGGTTGGGAACAAAACTATTATTTCATACAATAGTCCTACCAAAATGGATAATATCTCATTATTTTGTTATAAGGTTTATTGTTTTAGTAAGTTGACTCTCTGCACTTTCTTTGTTTCCTCTTCTAGGGACAATCCAATTGTCTGGGTATCCGACCAACCTGTCCAAGCTGCACATTTGACCATCATCCATACATATCTATATTGTGTTTACTTTAGTAATACAAATCAGTTTAGAATATTTACTCTCATTTGCACTCTGAAAAGCGGGTCTTTTGACCAATACAACATCACCTTTTTTGCACTATTGGCTCTTAACGCCATGTTTGGATTCATACAATTCCTTATATTTTGTGTGATGATTTAGAATTGTATTATTTTTGAGCAATTTTCCGGAATTTTGGGCAAAGTTTTGAGCTGCCCTATGATATACAAATGGGGAAATACCTGTTCCATATTGGGAGTAGTGTGATATGCCCATACCATGTCTTGAATTGCATATCTATTGGATGGCCATTCATACAAGACAGTTGAATACAATCCTTAATCATTCTGTTTCTCCTCTCCACTAAACCATTAGCATGATGACAATATAATGCTGTTTTCTGTTGCTCAATGAAAAGTTGAGACAAAAAAATCATTTATGGCCTTGAGGTGAATTTTACCCGATATCCATAATTAAAGTAGAGGTGACACCTTCAGAAGGAACGCCTCTCTTAAACATTCTAATAGCACTCCATGGTGAACTCATTTACCATATTGTCACAGCCCAATCTCAGTGATAATCCACCCAAAAAAAAAAACATTTTGTAACATCTTTCTTCTTAATAGGACTAATAATATCTAATGCTAATGTGTTCCAGGGTTTCTTTGTCACTAGCCCCTAGGGAAATGAAAAACAATCCTTGACTTTTATTTCTATCTTTGCGTCCATCTCTGAGAACCAATAATGAAGCCTGCCTAAGTGTCTCTCATGTGCTAAATGCACAATGTGTCCTTGAAATTCCACTGGAGGTATGGTCTTGTCTTTTCTCAACACCAGGTCATCTATAACTGACAATTCATCTCCAACTTTCCAGTAACCTTTCAAGACCTTCATTTAACGTATTGCACTTGGCAGACAAACCATGAATAATGTAATTTTTAAAATCATTTGAAACCACATCTTTGTTGTGTAGTGTTTTCCATGTAGTGATAGCCGTATTAGTCTCGTCTAAGACTGGACATTCACTTATTTTGTAGAAAAAAACCTTATAGAGCAAGCACCCATTTTTGAATGCGTGGAGTTGTGTTCTCTACTCCTTTCATCATGAACATGTAGGTTAGTGGTTTATAATCTGTGCAGACTGCTAACAGTAAACCTGCTGTAACCTGTGGTTGTTGCTATGAATCTTCTATATAGTTCCTAGTTTCCTGCTGCTCAGCCAGTGTGAGAGTGATGTGATAGAATGTTGATGAGTGCCTGGTGGGATGAATGTAAGTTGGAGAGAGTGGGCTGAGCAGCAAGGATGCTGCTCCTGGTGAAGCATTTACCATTTGACTTCTAACCTGTAATTAAGACTTATCTTATTCAATAAACCTATATATCATAACCTACCTGCTTACAAGAGATTATCTTCATTACAGCACTAGTGATGACTGGAGAATGAATCTACATGAAAAGGGATTCAAAAGTGAAAATTTACTGCTGAAAACAAAGAAGAATTTGAAGTTTTATGAAGAGAAGAGACACGCCCAAAAGGGCCACCAGTGTCTTTCTCATCATATAGCCTGCAGTTAACAGACGTCTTGGGCTTTTGACTGACTTAATTTTAAAAGTGTATGTCACACAACTACATTTGGGTGTAACTCACAAATATTCAACAGGTAAATCCAATTTTCAAAGTGTATGCTGATTTATTGTGACTTTCGCGCCAACAAGGTGGGAGTTGGCACCTACAGCAATTTATTGCTTTGGCAAGACATGCCGGTGGGGTATGAACCAGCAGCGCAGATTAACGAAGACTGCAGAATTTCTGATGTGAAGTTAACCGGCATGAGCCACTTAAGCAGCTAAAGTGCAGCTTTTTTGGCATGTGCTGTGAGTACGAGCCAGCATTGAACCAGCATGGAGGCAGCATTTGACAACACAACATAGTGATGGTGTGTTTTTGGAGTATTTAACCCCAATACAGTGAGAATGCATGCTGTTGTGGTAGGGTTATTTTGTAAGAAATGCACATAACCGGTGAGTGTAATTAAGCTACGTGCTATTGAAGTAAGGAGGAGTTGCCTAACAGTCAATCTTACACTATGGAGCACATGGTAGAGGGCATGGAGGAGCTAGGAGCCTATTGAAACCGGCATTAAGCGATGCACACTGTGCTGGAAAGACAGACTCTATCTACCTTTGTAAACAATGGGATGCATCGGCAGCCATTTCCCTCAATTGGGATGTTTTCTATGTACTGCTATGGCCAATAAGCTGTACTTGTAACACCATAGCAAGGCCCACACAAAATGTTAACTTTTTCTATTTCCTTTCATCTGTTTATCAAGGATTATGGCAGAGGCACCTGTTTGGTCACTGTTGCATGAGAAAGGAGTATGCGGTGATGGGCACACATTGGGACTATTTGCCTATTATCATCATAGTGGAAGATTTAACAATAAGGAATGGTTTACTTAAATTGACCTTTTTTTCAATGTACCCGAAAGTTTACAACTGACTGTCCAGTGTAAGCTTCCCGGTGATAGAGAACACACTTGTGGTCTAATTTTGCAAAGATATATTGATGCATACAAATGAATTCCTGAGGAACTATACAGTGTCCAACTGTCAAAGAGTTGAGAGTAATTTCGGGTGAGAGGTCGCTCATTAGAAATTTTGGGTGTTATTGTTGGATATTGTTGCAATGCTATGCTGCAATTGTGTGTAATGCCATGCTGAGTATATTTATTGGTATGTTTACTATGATATTCTGGATTTGGTGCATTTGTGAATTTAATTTAGAGCGATTCTGAATTTGTGGCCTTGGTATGTGTCTAATGTTATTTCTGAATTTGCTGCATGCGTATATTTTAAGTAGTACAATGCTGGGTTTGTGCCTGTGTATATGGCAAGTGCTCCTCTGAATTTGTTACTTGGATCCGAGGAGCTATGCAGCTCTCCCATATTTATTCACAGTGTCTGGGCATCAAGCTAGGGGGCATCCCTGAGCAATCAATCAATCAATCAATCACGGCATTTATAGAGCGCGCTACTCACCCGGGAGGGTCTCAAGGCGCTGGGGGAGGGGGTAAGTTACTGCTCGAACAGCCAGGTCTTGAGCTGCTTCCTGAAGGAGAGATGGAAGCAATGTGAAGCAGGGTGCCACCCAGGTGTATCACCACTTCCTCCAAAGAGTGGCATATTATTTTCCCAGAAAGCATCATTCTCTCAAAATACATCATGGAGAAATTCTCTCCAGAGGAGCTGTTTAAGGCTAACCCAACCTACTGGTGTATCTGATTTTCCTAAACACTCCCCTTCCAACCCTCTCCCTCATCAAATTATAGGGGCTCCTGTGTAGCTGGGGTGGCAGGACATTGAGGTCAGCTTGCGCTGTCCTAAAGTGTCATTCTGTCTTTGAAGACCAGTTTGGCTACCCCTCACACCCTTCCTGCCATCTGCTTTCAGCTTGTACTTCTCTGCCCGCAAGAAACCCATTGTCTCTCTAGCAGGCCTTTTCACAACTTGTTAGAGTGTTGCAGGGATTCTGTAGAGTCACAAAACTATGCTTGGGATCATAGAACCTTAGCTGGGAGGGACTGAGACATTCTACCACCTGAGTGCCCATGAGCCCGGGACCGACTAGCTATAGTGTCTCGCTTGCCCTTCTACTCACTCACAGAGGAACAAGTGATTAGACACCCCAGAACACAAAACTCCTGACCCTCTCAAGAATTGCTGTTGCAGGACGCACCCTTTCGCTCTCACACCAGTACTAGGCCACAATAAGATCTGACAGAAACAGAAGAAAAGTGTAAAATGTTTATTTTAACTATTGTGCTCTAGTATGCTGTATACGTGCCACAATAAGTAAGAAGATGCCTAACACAAATATGGTCAGAATAGCAAGCAGTCCATAAATCATAAAAGGAGCTGTCATTATATATGACAGGCAGCCTAAGGCCTTCTTCTTCTACAGAAGCAAAGTATTATATGTCAGAAAATCTCTGGGTGTTAGTATCCCCTACCTGTTCCTTACCATGCACAGATGAAAGTTCTACATCTCACGTGCTGTCACAATCTCTTCCCTGGAAAGATTCCTCTCCAAGTGTGCTGTTACATATTATGTGGATAGCTTTATGACAAAGTACGTGTTCCCAAATGACAGCTGAATTTGTGTCTTTTGTCTAGGTGCTAATACCTGACAAGAACAAAATAACAAGGAGCATTGTTGTTTGACCTTGTCTACGGTGTGCGGACTAAATCCCAGGGAAAAAAAGAAGCGAGAACAGCTGCAGATTCTGTGTAAAAGTACAGTGTGGCACAAAGCAAAATACGTTTGTATAGTAACATGCGCAAAGCCACTTCCAAAGACACTTCCAGAACTAATACACCCCTTTCATGTCCCTCAAGGAAGTTCTTTCATTATTGTAAATTTGCAATCTATGCCTGTTCAATCTTCATCCTAATGTGTTTTTTGTTGTGTTTTTTGTGTGACTGCCATATTTTACCTTTTCTTGTTTCTCGTTTGTTTCTGTAACGTGTAAATATGTAATATTCTCCTCATGTAACATACTTGGTTCTATTGTGAAGCGCTCTGACACCTTTGGGTAAAGTCCGCGCTATATAAAAATGCATTAAATAAATAAATAAAGCAGAGGACAGTCTGCAACGTGCTCATGTTAACATAGGGAAAAGGATAACGGGCCTTTTGGGACATATGACAAGAGCAGCCTGGCCAGTGGGTGACCAATCAGGAGAGAGCAGCTGAAAGGCTGGATATTGGCTCACAGAAAAGAAAGTTTAATAATGTATTTTCTGTAATAGTTATTATAAATATAGCAGTGGCGAGTTGTTGAATTTATCTTAACTATTAATTAGATACCTTGAAGTATATTTTTAGGTTGCTCCTGTCAATATTTATACTATGGAACTATTCACTACAATGGGGAAAACAGAATTGGCAGTTTTTCCCTCACCAGGACCTATAAAACATCTTTTATAATGTCCCTGCTTATAGTGACAACGCATCCTACCCTTGGGGCACCTACGGGGTTCAGTGACTAAATATCGAGGGACAGAATATCGACTGTCCAGAATATCGATGCCAAAATATCGAGGGACAGAATATCGAGTCCCTATCTACAAACAGGTAAGTACTAAAATATCGAGTACAAAATATCGATGTTTAAAATATAGTTAACTAAAATATCAAATTTTTTAAATGTATTAAAAATAATATAAAAGTAATTAAATAATAAACACAATTAAATAAAACATAGTTAAAATAATGTAAAAAGCTTAAAATGTAAAAATAATAAATGTAATGTAAAAATAAATATATATATTTTTTTAAATATATATATACTTACTTAATAATATTATAAAATAATCATTAATCTTAATTATAAAATATTTAAAACATTATTAAAAATATATTTACATATATATATATTCACTGAAAAACCATAGGTTTCAGGCACGTTATAGTTAGAAATTAGCATTTAAAAACCTTAGAAATTCACTGGAAAAACCATAAGGTTTTAGGGACAGTTATAGTTAGTTGGACATTGCACTCGTACAAAACCCGTGAAATTTCCCCGTTATAGTTAGTTCAGGTAACTATAACTCGCGCCCCGCAATGCACTGCTGATGACGTCACATATTACATCACTCATGACATGGTCAGTGACATCACTGATGACATCACTGATGACATCTCAAATGACATCACTGATGACATCATCCAGTGACTGTGTGTTTCTGTAAAGTTTAAATATTTTTAATATATATAGGGAAAGGTGTATTGAAGAATGAGTGGGTGTATAAGTGTCTGTATGGATGATTTAGTAGGTGCGTGACTAACTCGATAAGTGAGTGATTAAACGTATCTTACTGAATGCATTGGGTGAATGTCTGTATCCATCTGTCTGTTGCTGTGTAAGTGGTGCATGGGTTTGTGAATAGCTACATGAGTGTCTATATGAGTTATTGATTGGTTGTCTGAGTATCTGTATGGGTGCCTGAGTGTTTGTGTGGGTGGGGTGTGTGCGACTCTGTGCATAGATGTGTGAGTGGGTGATTCACTAGGTGGATGGTTTCAAGAGTGCATCTGTGATAGACTGTATGGGTGGGTAAGTGTGTGTAAGAGTGTGTTAGTGAGTGAATGTATGTCCCAGTGGTACATGTGTGTGTAACTACATATGTGAAAGGCAGTATATATGTGTGTTGGAGTATATAAATAGCTATAAGCGAGAGTGTGTGATTGTGAGAGTGACTGTATGGATGAGTGTGTGCTTGTATCAGTGATTGTATAAGAGCGTAAGAATGTGCTAGTATTTGTATGAGTAAGTGAGCTGGTGTGTGTATAACTGTATAGGTGAGTAAATGGCAGTGTGTTTAATTATTTGCATGACTGACTAGGTGTGTGAGTACCTCTATGGATGAGTGGCGGTGTTTGAGTGTCTATATAGGAGTATGAGTGCATATGATAGTCCTGTACTGAGTGACCATAAGTATGAGTGACTGTACGGGTGAGTGAGTGGATGTGTGTGTGTAGACCTAAGAATCAGTGAGTGGGTATGTAGTTATTGGTGTTGGAGTGTCTATGGTTTTGAGAATGGCAGTCTGTAATTTAGAGTGGGTGTATCAAAGGTTATATTAGGGTGTGAGGAGGTGCATTAAATTCTCACATGGATGATGTCATCAGTGATGTCATTTGAGATGTCATCAGTGATGTCATCAGTGATGTCACTGACCATGTCATGAGTGATGTAATATGTGACGTCATCAGCAGTGCATTGTGGGTCGCAAGTTATAGTTACCTGAACTAACTATAACGGGGAATTTCACAGGTTTTGTACGAGTGCAATGTCCAACTAACTATAACTGTCCCTAAAACCTTATGGTTTTTTCAGTGAATTTCTAAGGTTTTTTAAATGCTAATTTCTAACTATAACGTGCCTGAAACCTATGGTTTTTTCAGTGAATTTCAAAGGTTTTTTAAATGCTAATTCCTAACTATAACGTGTCTGAAACCTATGGTTTTTTCAGTGAATTTCAAAGGTTTTTTAAATGCTAATTCCTAACTATAACGTGTCTGAAACCTATGGTTTTTTCAGTGAATTTCAAAGGTTTTGTAAATGACAATTTTTAAATGTATTAATTGTTATATTTATTTTTTTGATACTGATTTACAACATTTTTTTAAACTATTTATTTTTAGATATTTTATTTTTTAAATTACATTGTAATTACATTATACATTACATTACAAAATATACTTTCTCAGAATGAATTACTTTAGTTTAAATACTTTGCAAATAGGCAATAGACTTTTAAGTACAGTAGTTACAGTTGTTGCAATGGGCAACACAATTTCAAAAACAAAGCAACATTGAGCTCAATGTGAATTTCTAGTTAAATGCAATTAGTTACTTTATGGATTACTTTTCTAACCACAGGACTGGATCCTAGATTCAGTCCTGGGACATCTCCTGTAAACAGTTGAGTAAAAGCGTTTTGGTTACAATAGTGATTTTTAAGGAATATTATTGTATTTTAAAAGTTGACACTTAGAAACTTTTTCATATAGAATCACCAATGTTATCCTATGGGAGGAAATTCACTTAGCAGGTAAGTAGTGTTATCGTTGCTTTTTCTTACTCAGTGGTGGATCCTGGAACCAGCACTGGTGCATCTCCTGTAAACAGTTGAAAGAATGCGTTTAAGTCACACATGCGATTTTTAAGGAATATTTGTAGTTTGTGAAAATCGACACTTTGAAACTTTTCTGCTGAAAACCAGACAATGGATTCCTATGGAAGGAAATTCAAGTTACTGGTAAGTATGGTTAGAATTACTTTTCAGGGTCAGTGCTGGGCTAAAAGATGCAGCACTGGGTTCTCTCCTGATAACAGGTGAGTAAATCGGAATTCATAGTTCGGCTGATTTTAGAGAAATATTATAAAGTTCCAAAACTCCACACTTAGAAGAATTTCCAAGTGAAACCAGTCAATATTAGCCTATGGAAGGATATTCAAGTTACTGTTAAGTACGGTTAGAATTACTTTTCAGGGTCAGTGCTGGGCTAAAAGATGCAGCACTGGGTTCTCTCCTGATAACAGGTGAGTAAATCTGAATTCGTATTTCGTCTGATTTTAGAGGAATATTTGTATGTTTCAAAAATCGACACTTAGAAACTTTTTCAGCAAAAAGCAGGCAATGATATCCTATGGAAGGAAATTCAAGTTACTGGTAAGTACGGTTAAAATTACTTTTCAGGATCAGTACTGGGCTGAAAGATGCAGCACTGAGGTCTCTCCTGATAACAGGTGAGTAAATCGGAATTCGTATTTCGGCTGATTTTAGAGGAATATTATAAAGTTCCAAAACTCCACACTTAGAAGAATTTCCAAGTGAAACTAGTCAATGTTAGCCTATGGAGAAAAATTCAAGTTACTGGTAAGTACGCTTAAAATTACTTTTCAGGACCAGTACTGGGCTGAAAGATGCAGCAATGAGGTCTCTCCTGATAACAGGTGAGTAAATCGAAATTCGTATTTCGGCTGATTTTAGAGGAATATTTGTATGTTTCAAAAATCGACACTTAGAAACTTTTTCAGCAAAAGCAGGCAATGATATCCTATGGAAGGATATTCAAGTTACTGGTAAGTACGGTTAGAATTACTTTTCAGGATCAGTACTGGGCTCAAAGATGCAGCACTGAGGTCTCTCCTGATAACAGGTGAGTAAATCGGAATTCGTAGTTCAGCTGATTTTAGAGGAATATTTGCACAATGGTGAAGGAAGGGGGTGGGGCCTAAGGTGACATGTCTGCAAACACGCCCTGTGACGCGTTTTAAGTTGGACAATTAATTCCTCCTCAATCCCGAGGGTCCCTAGGGCCCAACTAGCGCACCAGGTACCTCCAGTGTGCGCCAGGGGGCTGCGTTGCAGAGAGGTGTTCAGAGGCCACGCCCCTTTTTACAACACTCTGCAACGCAGCTCCGTGGCGCTTACTGGAGGTACCTGGTGGGCTAGTTGGCCCCTAGGGACCCTCAGGATTGAAAAGGAATTTATTCCCCATCTTAAAACGCGCCATGGGGCCTGTTTGCACACATGTCACCTGAAGCCCCGCCCCCTCCCTTCACCACTGTGCAAACGCGCCCCGTGGCGCATTTTAAGTTGGGGGATTAAGTCCCCTTGAATCCTGAGGGTCCCTGGAGTCCAACTAGCCCACCATATACCTCCAAAAGCGCCACAGAGCTGCGTTGCAGAGAGGTGTAAAAGGGGCGTGGCCTCTGTACACGTCTCTGCAACGCAGCCCTCTGGCGCATACTGGAGGTTCCTGGTGGGCTAGTTGGCTCCCAGGGACCCCCAGTATTCAAGGGGAATTCGTTCTCCTCTGCAAACACGCCAGGGGGCGCGTTTGCAGAGTACTGCAGGGAGGGGTGCGGGCCTCCGGCACGATGCCGGTCGTTTTTTTTTCTAGTTTTTTTAATGGGAGGGGGCTGCGTGGCCCCCTTCCCTTGCTCACTTTTGGCCCCGGGGACCCCATCCCCCGGGGCCTGAGCATTTTATTTATTTTTTAAATTAAAAAAAAAATGGGAAGGGGGCCGTGTAGCCCCCTTCCCTGGGCCTGTATTGGCCCCGGAGACCCCATCCCCCGGGGCATGGCCTCGATTTTTTGATTTTTTATTTGCAGGGGGCTGCGTGGCCCCCTCCTCAGGCCATTTAAGGCCCCGGGGACCCCATCCCCCGGGGCCGGCCTTGCACTTTTTTTTCTTTTTTTTATATTTGGGGAGGGGGGCTGTGTGGCCCCCCTCCCTGGCCACTAATGGCCCCGGGGACCCCATCCTCCGGGGCCTGGCCTCTGGTTGTGGACTGTGGGACAATGCGCGAGCCGGCATTGCTTTTCCACATGGGGAGCAGCTAACATGCTGCTCCCCATGTGGAAAGCAATCAGCTTTGGATATTGGAGCGAGAGCAGGTTTCCTGCTCTCTCTTCCAATATCCAAGCAAGTTTGCAATGACAGGACGGGAGCCGCGAGGCTCCCGTCCTGTCATTGCAAACAGCAGTGTCCCGGGGTAGGCACCCCGGGACACTGCAGGAGCCGGCCCTGGGGGTGGCGGTCCCCAGGGCCATCACTGGCTCCAGGAGGAGGCCGCGCGGCCCTCCCCCACATTTTCAAAGCCCCGGGAGGTGGTGGTCCCCGGGGCTTCGGGGTCCAAAACAGACCCCCATTTTTAATTTTTTAGTGCCCCGGGAGGTGGCGGTCCCTGGGCGTGTGGGGGCCTGGAGCCCCCCACACAGGTTAGAAAAAAACAGAAGCCCCGGGAGGTGGCGGTCCTCGGGGCAGCGGGAGGGCAAAGAGCCCTCCCGCACCATTTTTTGTTAAAGCCCCGGGGGTGGCAGTCCTCGGGCCTGGGGGCCATTAGAGGCCCCCATACATAAATTTAACCCCCCACCATGCCCCCGGGACTTGGCCCACCCGGGGCAATTAACATCGAGCGCGGCAGACCGCGCTCGATTTTTTTCTTTCGGCAGGATCCGCGCACCCTGAGCGCATCCTGCCGATTTTTTTTTTTTAAATGCTTTTTTGCCCAGGGGGTCCTTGTGGGACCCCTGAGCAGGCCTAGGGGTTAGGTGTTTCTACCCTGCCCCCTTTGTGCGCTTTGCGCACTTGTTTCTGTCCCTCGGTTCTACCGAGGGACAAAATGGCTGCCAACACTTCCTGAATCGGAATGTTGACAGCCAGCTGACAGCCAATTAGCATGCAGCTCGTGATCGGGAGGGTACGCGGACCCTACTCGGCCATAGATATATATGTGACTTTACTTGTGAATTTCTCAGGAACTACTGAACGGATTTACACCATTTAAGCAAAAGGCACCAGTCTGAACCAAGGGCTACCTCTTTGCCAAATTTGGTGTAATTCCGTTCAGCAGTTCGGGCTGTAGCTGCGACTAAAGGTTCCTATGGAAAAATGAATGGGGAAAACGCGTTTTGGGACCCCCCTTTTTTCTCGGCCCCCGCTTGACGAATCACCCCGAGACTTTCAGGGTAGGAGCGGAGCGCCCCAACAAGTTGGAAACTTTCGCGAAGATTCGTCAACTGGCGCCAACGTTATTTCAAATAGAATGTTGCGGATTTCCTATGGATAATAGGTCCTAACTATAACTATCTACTGGCGACCGCCAGTAGATAATATAAATAAACATATTATATAAATATAAAAATAAATAATGTATAATAATTTAAATAATTAAAGTAAATTTTTTTATGTTAATTAATAATTTACACTACATTAAATATAACAAAATTAAAAACGTTGCATAGCTAAGGGAATAAAATTAGTATTCACACTGCAACAACTGCAAAAGTAGGGAATTTGTTGGATAGCGGGTGGGAACAAATTACTATTGCGACTCCAGCAAGTGGAACAGTAGGAAAAGTGTTGGATAGCGGGTGGGTAAAAATTACTATTCCTACTCCAGTGAGTGGAACAGTAGGGAAAGTGTTGGATAGCGGGAGGGTAAAATTACTATTCCCACTCCAGTGAGTGGAACAGTAGGGAAAGTGTTGGATAGCGGGAGGGTAAAAATTACTATTCCCACTCCAGTGAGTGGAACAGTAGGGAAAGTGTTGGATAGCGGGAGTCTAAAATTACTATTCCCACTCCAGTGAGTGGAACAGTAGGGAAAGTGTTGGATAGCGGGTGGGTAAAAATTACTATTCCTACTCCAGCGAGTGGAACAGTAGGGAAAGTGTTGGATAGCGGGAGGGTAAAAATTACTATTCCCACTCCAGTGAGTGGAACAGTAGGAAAAGTGTTGGATAGCGGGAGGGTAAAAATTACTATTCCCACTCCAATGAGTGGAACAGTAGGGAAAGTGTTGGATAGCGGTTGGGTACAAATTGCTATTCCTACTCCAGTGAGTGGAACAGTAGGAAAAGTGTTGGATAGCGGGAGGGTAAAAATTACCATTCCCACTCCAGTGAGTGGACCAGTAGGGAAAGTGTTGGATAGCGGGTGGGTACAAATTACTATTCCCACTCCAGTGAGTGCAACAGTAGGGAAAGTGTTGGGTAGCGTAGGGGAATAATTGAGTAGACCCACTCCTACAATATAATTAAAATTAATTAACAAATAATTAATTAATAAAAATGTATTTACCTTCCAACATTTTCCCCTATAAACGTCACCTCCAATAGTGTAAAATATTAATGAATGAACATAATTAATTAACATCTAATTAATTAGCTAATTACAATTAACAATCAAATTAATAACTATCATATCTAAATTAATTAACACAATTAAAATTATAAAATAACTTTGAATAAATAATATTTTAAAATTATTAAAATTTGAATTAAATGTAACTTAATTCCCACCCTACTCCCCTATCAACACTCAACACACTACTATTTTTTTTACATAATTAACATATTAATAAATTAATTTTTAATAATTAATATGTAGATAATTACTAATTAATAAAAAATTAAACAATTTACATAATTATCAATTAATTAAAAAAGATTATTATTCACTTTTTATATATTTAATATTAAATTAATTAACTTAATTAACAATCGTAATTATTAAACAAATTATTAATTAATAAATTATTAATTTTTATAATTTAAATTAAATTACTTCCCACCCTATTCCCCTATAAACCCACAACCAGCTACGGAACTAATATACGCAAAAATTATTAAACAATAGTTATTATAAAACACTAAATTATTAATTAATAACTCATTAATTTTTATAATGTAAATTATATTACTTCCCACCCTATTCCCCTAAAAACTCACAACCCGCTACGGAACTAATATACGCAAAAATTATTAAACAATAGTAATTATTAAACACTAAGGGGCCCATTACGATAACCGGCGGTAAAAAATCCGCCATCTACTATAGCCTGAAAAAACCGCCCGCCTGCACCATGGGAATACCGACCGAGCAATTATGATGTCGCAAAGCAACCTCCGCCCGTGGCGGAAAAAACACACAAAATTCCGCCCGTCTATGTCAGAGTAGAACATTATCCGTCCGCCACGGACGCAATCCCACCCGACAACCCAAATCCGCCCGCTCTGACGACCCAGACACTGGCCGTGAAATTATGATCTACCCGACATGAGCGCGGAAAATCGACATATTTCCCGCCCGCCGCGGTCAACAACAGAGATGAACAACTGACACGGCGGAAGGCCTGGCGGCCACGTCCGTGCACAGAAATCATTGGCGGACCAAAGAAATACACACAACATGGCCAACAAGTCCACACAGCAAAATACGCAAAAATACCCAAACATAGAACACATCCCAAAGACACATCCCCACTGGCAAAACTAAAAACACTACAAATCCCAGTACACCAGGCACAACACACCTGAAAACGATAGACCATCATGACACACCCACATAGGAGAGCACAAAAGCAGCCCCTTCACAGACCACAATCCCTTGCACTACTACAAAGCGAAGACGACAGCAGAGAACACAGAGAGCCACAAAGGAAAGCAGCATACCACACGCACGCACACATCACACTCATCACCAACACCACCACCACCATCACCACTGAAACACCGGCACCACTAACCCCCTGCACATCACACACCACACACCACACACCCACCACACCAGCACCACAAATACCAAACCACACACCATGGCAACACAAAGAATGCCTAAGTACACTGCCACTGAGTTGACGGTCATGGTCGACGAGATCATCAAGGTGCACCCACAAATCTATGGGAACCAGGTCCAACAGACACCAGTAGCCACCAGAAACAGAATGTGGAACAGTATCGTAGACCAGGTGAATGCAGTTGGGAACGTGCCACGCAACCGCGGTGAAATTACAAAGAGGTGGCACGACCTGAAAAGCGTGGTCAGGAAGAAGGAGGCCAAGAATTGTGAGCTGGCTGACAGGACTGGCAGCAGAAATCCCGCACCATTCAAGACCTTCAAGGCGTGGGAGGAGAAGGTGCGAGGCATTCTACATCCGGAGAGTCTCACCGGTATACCAGGGGGAGTGGAGGCTGGTAAGTACAAACAAATGTATACCAGCACACCGCTATGTACTGTCATGCACTTCCAGAATGCCATAGCTCCGAGGGCCAAACACCCCCATGTCCAGTACACAATCCACAAGACATCTGTCACACATGCAACAGACACTCCCACACACTCAGCCCAAAGGTACCAACAAACAAAACCATGGGGGCATGTGTACAGTCAGCCAGCACCACAACTCCCACCAGGTCCCCTTGTACCCCAGATGCGCCGGAAGGAGCACTCCCCACACCCACACACATGTGAAGTACTGGGTTTTATTGGACCCAGCGGTGCCAGGGAACACACCCAATGACCTCGAGTTCTTCCTGTCTCAGACTACAGAAACACAGAGTCTTCTTGGTGGCTTCAAAGATCAATTTATTGGCTGCAGCCAGCAACAGGTATCCTAGAAGTACAACACGGTGTATGTTCTCAGGAGACTGCCTTTATCATGCAAACCAGCTATCTCTTTTATACAGAATATTATGCTTTAGGCAAACATTCCTTATTTTTACAGTGAGTCATTCACATATTTCTTACAACAAAAAAACAGATTCATGATGACAAGCCCATTTTCAGTTTGTCCAGCCCACAACCAAATACCCAGTGAGGCCCAACACCTGCAACAGATATAATCTGGACCCCTAATAAAACCGGGCACCTCCTCCTCGTAAAGCAGGTCATAAAGAAAGAGCAGTGACAGGTGTGAATAAGATTTAGATATAGATGTGTGCAATGGAGGGTTTATGGCATGCTGCACCTGGGCCCCTAATCTCGATCGGCCACTGGGAACTAGAACTGGCCGAACAGGTTCTGGCTCTGGACAGTGGAGTCAGCTTGCCCAGGTCACTGAAAGTGTACGTGTCCCCTAAGGCGCGTTTTGGCTTTAGTCATTGCCTTATGTGAGGGCAACCACAAAATGGCTGCCGTACACAAAATGGAACCCGAGGGTTCACAAGGGAATCGTTAATATTAGAGTGATCCCGTCACTCGAATATGACGCAAATACTCAGATATAGCATACCTGTCATTACCGGTCTGCTGATACCAAAATCGTCATGTTACAATGATGTTAATGACACAGGTCCAGAATTTTCAGTACCACAGACCCTCCTTTTGCCCTTACATAGGCAATTTACTTACACTCATGCTAATCTGAGTCTAGGTCTATGTTCATGAATTCATTGAGATGTTGCTGTAGCATCATCCTATTACTTAGCTCGTCCCTTGATACAGGTTTCCTTACACATGATGTAACACATAGGCCGCATATGGCAGGAACACACTGTATGCACAGACAAAACAGGAAAAGGATGGCTAGAAGTATCCCAATGACCATCAGAACTTTCCATCCCCAGGTGGATAACAGTTCCCAGAACCATCCCATCAACGACCAGTCTCCTTCATCTACATGGATGGATTCAGAGATCCTATGTAGTTTGGAGATGGCCTGGTACACTGTTGGAGCGTTATCTGGAATGAAAATGCAACAACTGGATTGGATCACTCTACATACCCCACCACGGTCTGCAAGTATGATGTCTAACGTGACCCTGTTCTGCAGGGTCATAAGGCGGTCCGACTGGAGCTCAGCAGTCAAATTATTAAGGGCACCGACAGTTTCGACTATGGTGGATTCAACCACTCGCGTCAATTGCCTCACATTCCTGTTGTTAGCCATAGGTCCCCAGAACGGCAGAAAACCCCTAAAGAAGTCTCCCGCTTCTTGTCCTGCAGTGTCTTCCTTGCTGAAGACACCCCTAATTCTTCTTATCTTATGGTAATCTGCCGCAGCTGTGTAGGTGGGAGGCAACAGGAATGAAACGAAGCATGTGCCCGAGAAGTCAGGGGCAACCACGTGTAGGCCCTATCATGGCAGATAAAGTAGGTACCCCTAGCTGCTAAGAACAAAGGGGAAGTCTGAGACGCAAAAATATACGTTTCAGTGCAGATACTCTTCCCTAACTGAGCTCTTGGATTCTTGCCATTACCTTGCAGACATAGATGACCCTGATGGGGTACAATCCAAATTGGAGCGGATCTTTTTGCTTGCTGGTTCTCGCTCAGACTCGCTCCATATCCAGTCACGTTCCATCCAATATACGCTAGTGTCTCATCTTCCGGGATAGTTTCGTAGGAACTAGTTCCCCTTATCATGTCGACTATCCCCTTAACTAGAGCACTATTCTTTGGGTTGTCTTTGACGGAACGTAGGGGGTGGATTTCGCGAGCATAGATGAACATCGTTCGGTATGCCCACACAGAACCATTGTAGCTGAATGGTAGCACTAGGTAGGGAATACCTTTCTCAGTAGTATGAGGCATAAGGCCACACACCCAACAGTTGGTTCTGTTCACTACTAGCTGGTGTTGGTGTAAGAGCTGAACAAAGGAGTTGTTCATAAACTCTAATCTTCTAACGGACTCGTGTTCAGGTAGAGGGTGAAAAGAATGTGAGGAGATAGTAGAGGAAGGCATGGGCTGTACAGTGGGTGCAGATGTCACTTGAAAAGAGAATATGATATACCCCACTAAAGACATCATTAGACTAAGTAAAATACAAAGACACATAATTAGAAAACATTTTCTGCTCATGGTTGCACATATTTTCCTCTTGAAACTTATTCTTTCAACAGGTCTCTCCATCTGAAAAGGCTCCATCCTCTAACGTGCTGTTCGCGGCGGTTGGTTTTCTTCACTTGAGAGTGTTTCTGAATGTCCCAGGGAACGCCCTAGAACAAACCAGACCCGTAGACCTTGTGTCCGCAGGCTACACACTCAAGTCTTTTCACCACGACCCTACAGCTGAACCCGGATGGTGGTTCAAAAACAGGTTTTCGGATGGGAGGACCAAAATTTCATTTTATTTGTCCATGACTCTCGGTCGCAAGTTATAACGGCTTTTTCCAGGCAATGTCTGGTCGCAAAACAAAAGTTCAGGCTCAGTAGTGTCCAATCGAAGTGGTGATGGTATTGCTCTTTGGAGAAGATCGTCACTTTCTCGCTCAGAATTTGTCCCTGTGACGCGTGCGTCACTAAAAGGCAGAAAACGAGGCACTGTTTCAGTTTCCGAGTCAGCAATTCCCTCCTGGACCCACCGGTCATATGGTAGAGGCAAAGGGACCCTCTTACAGTGTACGCCGTGGATCCAGTTTTTCTTCCCTTGTACTCGCACTGCAGATCTTGTGGACAAAATCACCAAATAGGGGCCAATCCAGCGGGGCTGATCGTTCTTTGTCCGCTGAAAGTTCTTGATTAACACCCACGATCCGGGATTGATTGCATGCCCTGGATCTTTAGAAGCCTGAGGCAGTGTATTATGAACCTGTTGGTGTAAAACACGCAATTTAGCCGTCAAATCATGCAAGTAATCAAGCAGTACAGGGTGTTCAATCTCGCTGAATTTCGTTGGCCTCGGCACTCCCCATATGTTAGCCGGGCGACCAAACACTATCTCATGAGGACTAAGTCCTACTCGGGAATGTACGGTCATCCTAGTTGACAACAGTGCTAATGGCAACGCATCAGGCCATTTAAGGCCAGAGCTTGCTTGTATCTTGGCCAGTTTTAGTTTAAGAGTGCCATTATAGCACTCAACTAATCCAGCTGATTGGGGATGATTTGCAGCGTGAAATTTCTGCCGGATTCCTAAACCTTCACACACTCGTTTCATCACTTGACCCACAAATTCACCCCCATTATCACTCCACACCATTCTCGGCAAACCAAACCTAGGGAAGAACTCTTTGAGAAGGGCTTTCGCTGTGGACAAGGCAGTATTATCTTTCAGAGGATATGCCTCTACCCATCTTGAAAAGGCACAAACAACAATGAGTACGTATTTCAAATTGTTGCACCTCTCCATGTGGATGAAATCTAGCTGCAAAACCTCGAACGGATACGTTGGAGGCGCAAAATGACCAGCTGGAGTTGGGGTTCCCTTACCAGGATTGTATTTCAAACAAACCATACAATTTTTGACCACATTCTCTGCACATTTGGGAATTCCAGCATTTTGCCACGCTGGAGCCAATAACTTACAGATTCCTTTCACACTGATGTGGGCCATCCCATGTGCCATTGTAACCACTGCAAGCACATATGTATCGGGTAACAACCATCGCTGATGCTCCGACAATTCAACCCAACAACCATTTGCATCCAATTTACCCGTACTCTCTCTCCACGTACTTAATTCCTTCTCCGTAGCTTCAGCTTGGATGGACTTCACACTCTCTATCGTATCTTCACACATTCCAACGTCACCAATCCATCTTGCAGGGCCCGCAACATACATTCGACTCATCACATCTCTTGCTGTTTCTTTCGCAACTTCATCAGCAAACATATTACCGCGACCAACGTCGTCAGTGATCTTCTTATGTGCACTGCATTTCACAATCGCGACTTGCAATGGCAAAGTAAGTGACTCCTGGAGCTCATTCACCAATTGACCATGCTGTATTTTCGTACCGTGAGACGTGAGGAACCCACGTTCCTTCCACAAGCGTCCAAAACTATGGGCCACACCAAACGCATACTGGCTATCGGTATATATGCTCACTTTCATTCCTTTTGATAATACACACGCTCTCATAAGTGCAGTCAACTCTGCTGCTTGAGCTGAATTATGTGGGATACGTGCAGTTTCAACAATCGTATGTAAAGTCGTGACAGCATATGCCGCAGTCGTATCACCATTCGGAAGCTTGAAGCATGACCCATCCACCCATAAGGTACCATCACACTTTACAAGAGGAGTGTCCCTAAGATCTACTCTCCCTTTCGTTTCTTCTTCTGTCCTAAGAAAGCAATCATGCTGTTCCGGAACATCTGTCTTTGTTATAATTGGCAACAATGTAGCTGGGTTCAGCGTGTTGCATTTTCTTATGTGCACATGGCTCGCTAAAAGTGTCAACTCGTAACCTGACAATCGAGCACTAGTTAAGTGCTGTGTCTTGGTCCTGTTTAACAAAATATCCACTGCATGTGGGACCATCACGACCAGCGTATTATTCATCACCAAACCAGCAGACTGTCGAATAGAAACAGCTGCTGCCGCTGTGGCTCTCAAACAACTCGGCAACGCTCTAGCTACCGGGTCCAAAATCGACGAGAAATATGCACATGGACGTTGCTTGTCCCCAAAAGACTGTGTTAACACTGATAATGCACATCCTTCTCTCTCATGGACATACAGCATAAAGGGCTTGCTGTAGTCGGGGGTACCCAACACAGGAGCCGAACACAATGCATCACGCAATTCGGAAAAACTTTTCTGACAATCTTCGGACCAAGGAAGGGGATTCGGCGTGTCTTTATAGGTCAATGCTACCAAAGGTTTAGCCATCAATGAAAAATTCGGTATCCATTGTCTGCAATAGGATGTAATACCTAAGAAAGCACGCACTTCTCTCTGTGTCATTGGCACACTTAATTTTGCAATTGCCTGAATTCTTTCTGGGGTCAATCTTCTTCCCTCTTTCGATAAGAGGTGACCTAAATAGGTCACTTCTTGTCGACAATACTGTAACTTGGAAAGAGACACTTTGTGGTGTAAATCAGACAAATGACGCAACAATGACAAAGTGGCTTCTTTACAAATCTCCTTAGTATCTGCAGCAACTAACAAATCATCGACGTACTGTAGAAGGGTAGCGCCATCAGGTAACACAAGAGTGTCAAGCTGAGACTTCAGAGCCTGACTATAGATAGAAGGACTTTCACAAAACCCTTGAGGAGCTCTCTGAAATCGGAAGCTTCGGCCTCCTAAACAGAATCCAAAAATATCCCTGCTCTCTACGGCAATAGGGATGCTGAAGAAAGCATTCTTCAAGTTAATCACCGAGAACCAAGTGGCTGAGGCTGGAATCATTGTCAGTAAAGCAGTGATATCGGGAACGACTGGAAACTGTGGCACAAGTATCTTGTTTACCTCTCTAAGATCAATCACAATCCTGTAAACAGGTGGCTGAGAAGAGTCAGTACGCTTCAAGACAGGTAAAACAGGACTATTGCAAACATTACCTCTTGTCTCTTCAATTACATTTTTCTCAATCAAATCATAAATGATCGCTAGCAACGCTTTTTCACCTTCATTAGAGATCTTGTATTGGGGAATGCGCGGCATTTTAACATTGGCTTTCAACGTTACAACATATGGCGGTATTTCCAAAAGACCTACATCATTGGGACCAGTAGCCCAAAGAATATCAGGGAGAAACGACAATTCTGTTGGAAGTTTGTCCTTTGACAAATATATTGGTGAAACCACTGTCTTACCCAATGTGAGTTGTACTCCCGAAGGAGAACAATACAATGTCGCATACAATCTTTTCAGCAGATCCAATCCTAACAAGTTCTCACCACAACCTGTCGTTAGAATAAGTGGTGCTTCGATTTCACAAGGTCCAACAGAAAGAGACATAGGGCTAGAAATCGGGTTCCTAACCGGGGCGCCAGAAAAACCTACTGAAACATTAGTTTCGCCAGACAAAGGTGCGCCAGGGAATTTAGAGTGCATAATAGAACTCTTTGTAGCACCAGTATCCAACAGAAAAGGCTCTGACACACCTGATGTAATCACCTCAATATAAGGTCCACTCTGATCTACTGGAACTGAAACAACTCCCTCTCTTTGTCTATGGCTGTCCTAGCAATCATCACCTTCCATACTCTCACCTTCTGCATAGTAGTCATCAGCATAGTACTGAGTCGTCCTACCAGACGCGTTATTCTGCTGATCAAAACTATTCATTGAATTTTGAGGAGGAAATGGGCGCGCGTTCTGGGTGAAATTTCCGCGTCCTCTAGCTCTAGGTGCTTGTGGAACACCTCGACCTCTTGCGCCAGAAATACCATTCATACGCTGCAACAAAATAGGGCAATTATATTTAAAATGACCTTCTTCCTTACAATATGAACATTGGTTAGGGCCTATCAGAGCACGTTGTTGAGGATACTCAAACCTTTGCGAATTCCTCTGATACTGTTGAGGTTGCTGATAGTCACGCTGATTACTACGAGGCGGATACGCTTGTTGTAAAAGAACCTTTGTTTTTAACTCTTTAGTTTTCTTGTCTGCTCTATCTTTCTCATCTTTATCTCTATTTTCGTAGTATTGTGCAGTAGCCAATATCTGTGCTGAAGAGGAAACGGCCCAAGAACTCTCTGAATCTTTCAATTTTTTACACAATTCGGGAAGCAAATTATGCACAAACTTGTCAACAAACAACCTTTGACCACCTTCTGTACTCATATCCTGACCACTGTGGTCGATAAATGTCTCTTCAAACCTAGTGAAGAAGTCAGATACACTTTCCTCCTTCTTCTGCTTGCATGCAGACAATTTATCCCAATTTACACGCATTGCAGGCATCAAAGTCTTCATGTAAGTAACGATCCTACCAGGGAGGTCTGCTACTAAAGGCTCTGGTTTAGCACCGCCTACTTGTCTGTCATTTGCCGCATTGATATTAATCCATGTGTCCCCTAACTCCGGCGCATGATCCGTGTGACGGATCACTCTCCATAAAGGCTGTGGGACCACATTTCCAAACAACATGTCTATATCAGCTAAATTCATAACACAGGAGTCTGCAGTCTGTGATAATTCCTTATAATAACCTGCAGGGTTTTTACGGGGTCGGGTAGAGTCTGCTTAAGAGCCAGGACTTCAGTTCGCTTCCATGGAACATGTACCCACACACGTTGAAAATGAGGCTGAATAGGTGGAACAGCATTTAGGTCTCCTTCTTTCCAAACTGGGGAACTTCTCTCATGGGATACTGTCTGACCTTCCTTTTAACAGAGGGTTCTGGCTCAAACAACAGTCGAGAAATACCCTCACTCCTAAATGATAATAATGTCGCAACTGCTTTCTCAATATCGGAACCCACAATCGTGCCTTTGGAAAACTCAAACCGTACATGACACAACTCAGGCGGATTGGCCTCCATATCACAATCTTTTAATCTTTCAAGAAGAACTTCGCACATTTTGTCAAAAACATATCTCTGTTTCGGTGCTTGCCATTGGTGGAAGACATCCATAACAGACTCTAACTCATATCTTGTAGGGTCAGTGACCCATTTATGCGCCAAATGATCCAATACTCCCTTCTCTCTAGAATCGGGCAATTGGCTACGCAATTGTTTACGCTCTAAAACGGGGGTCGTAGTCGGTGACCCAAAGAAAGGAGACAAAATACTAGTAACAGTGTTTGTCATTCTCTGTCGGACAGAAGGAGAAGTTGACAAATGAACAGGAGGAAAAACAGGAGGAGACAAAGCAAATGCAGAGGCAGTGTCAGAAGGGATAGTGTGGAGGGAAATAGATGCAGGGGGCAAAGTCATAGGAAGTAAAGATGGAACAGGTAGTAAAGGTGGCAGCCCTTGAGGGGGCTGCGCCATAGTAGTAGGAGCCAACTGAAAAACAGCTGGTGGTTGTGGAAGAACCGGAGGTACAACAACTGGGGGTTGTACAACTAAAGGTTGCGGAGGTGCTGTAGCACTCTGCACATAAGGAGGTGGTGAATTCAACAAATGAGACATTAAAGGATCCTTCTCAAGTTCCTTCACTGTATCTTGCTGAAGAGGTGGCAAAACTGGATAACATTTATCAATTGCCAATTTACGTTGCCTGTGCAGCTGTTCACTCGCTTGTTCCTCTTCATCATCCTTATACTGCATAGCAGCTTGCATTATTGAAATACCCTTTTCTCTTTTATTCTTCTTTACTAATTTAATTTCTTTCTGTTTGGCTTCTTTTCGCCATAGGCGGAAAGAGTCAAACATCGCCGGCCGGGCTTTCTTCTTAAAAAGTCTAACCTCTAAATTATCCAGAATTTCGGTGTCAAAACTACCATATTGGGGCCACTTTAGGACACCATCTTTCCTTGTGTACCTAACCCATACGTTATTATACGTGATAGGGCCCACTCCATGCTTCACGTAGAGCTCATAGGTTGGAGTTCCAATTGGAGGAACCGGACACGAGTCCTCCAATCGGGAATCCCTATTACAACCAAGACAAAACAAATTTCCAAGTCTGCTAAGACCAGGCATCTTCGCTCACTAGTCTAGCTTCAAACTTCAAAGGATTATCGAATACGACAGTCTCGTGAATACACGAGTCCTTCGGCTTTGGTACTTGCAAGTTCCAAATCAAAAGATCCTAACAAATCAAAGATCCCATGGGATACCCAAAACTAAGAACCAAGACTAAGGACTGGGAGACGCTCCACTTATACTTAACTGAGGTATCGATGACGTCACCAGAAGACTCGTCTATTGTCTCGCTCTACAAATCATAAAAGGGTCCAAGACAGGGCGATAGTCAGGGCAGCAGTCCTTCGTAGCCGTCGGGACGCGGGGAACCTCGCAGCAAAGACTTTCGGACCACGAACGACATACAGGGGTCGATGAAGTGGTTGGCCTTCCTCCAGAATTTTACACGAAGCTCCTCACGACCTCTGGCTTGGACCGGTACCGCTGAAATCGCCCCACGTTGGGCGCCAATTGAAGTACTGGGTTTTATTGGACCCAGCGGTGCCAGGGAACACACCCAATGACCTCGAGTTCTTCCTGTCTCAGACTACAGAAACACAGAGTCTTCTTGGTGGCTTCAAAGATCAATTTATTGGCTGCAGCCAGCAACAGGTATCCTAGAAGTACAACACAGTGTATGTTCTCAGGAGACTGCCTTTATCATGCAAACCAGCTATCTCTTTTATACAGAATATTATGCTTTAGGCAAACATTCCTTATTTTTACAGTGAGTCATTCACATATTTCTTACAACAAAAAAACAGATTCATGATGACAAGCCCATTTTCAGTTTGTCCAGCCCACAACCAAATACCCAGTGAGGCCCAACACCTGCAACAGATATAATCTGGACCCCTAATAAAACCGGGCACCTCCTCCTCGTAAAGCAGGTCATAAAGAAAGAGCAGTGACAGGTGTGAATAAGATTTAGATATAGATGTGTGCAATGGAGGGTTTATGGCATGCTGCACCTGGGCCCCTAATCTCGATCGGCCACTGGGAACTAAAACTGGCCGAACAGGTTCTGGCTCTGGACAGTGGAGTCAGCTTGCCCAGGTCACTGAAAGTGTACGTGTCCCCTAAGGCGCGTTTTGGCTTTAGTCATTGCCTTATGTGAGGGCAACCACAAAATGGCTGCCGTACACAAAATGGAACCCGAGGGTTCACAAGGGAATCGTTAATATTAGAGTGATCCCGTCACTCGAATATGACGCAAATACTCAGATATAGCATACCTGTCATTACCGGTCTGCTGATACCAAAATCGTCATGTTACAATGATGTTAATGACACAGGTCCAGAATTTTCAGTACCACACATGTGTCAGCCATAGTTGTACTAACCAACAAGTAACAGGTAAGTAGCCTTACCACAAAGTCCGTGTATCGGAGGGGGGACTGCAGAAGTACAACACCCACCAGGCCCCTAGTCGAACAGCGCAGCAAGATGGAGCACTCCCCACACCCATGTGTCAGCCATTGCAGTGCACACCTTCACCCTTCAGGTAGATATGTTTCCCAACATGGAGGGGTGTCTGTGGGTGGTAAGCCATCACCACAACTCACAACACGGCCCCCACTCCCACAGACCAGCAAGATGGAGCACCCCTCCCTCTCATAACCATGTGGTAGCCATTGCATTGCTCCCTCCAAACCAACAAGTAGGTAGACTACTGTACAGGGCGGGACGTCTGTAGGCATGAGGACTGTACTACGACTAACATTTGGGACATGTCACGTAGCAGAGGAACGGGTAGCACTGCTCCCTGTCATAATCATGTGACTAATGTGCACACTGACATGAATTACAGAGACATAGCCCACATGAGCCATCGCAAATACAGTAACACGTAAGGAGTCACGTCTGCATGCACAAGTTTCACTGGAGTACTGACCCACATGGCGTGCACTGTGCCAGTCATCACACACATCAGCAACACCATCGAAGTCTTGTCCATGTAGTCGTCTCTGCATGTTCCGTTGACATTGGACAACATCACACATGCAAGTCTATCTCGTCACAATGTAATAGAGTGGAACCCCAGTAATGTCACATACACCACTAGACCCATGAACCACACAGCTACACAATGCACATTAAAAATTTCATCCATCTCATCTTTCAGCCCCAGTGTCATGAAAGGTACATCATCTAAACATTTGTCCCATATACAGTAGTTCAGCAAAGATTCCTGCTGATGACCACAAATGTGTCTGCAGTGTCTGAAGCGCACGTCACACTGTGATTTACAACATACCTAATATAATCCACACCACAAGAGCACTGCATTGCTGCACATGGCTGAGGGTAGCACGCACACCAAGGAATTGTCCCATCTGCAATACGTTGTGTGGCACACAACCATTACTCACTCACTACAATGCTTGCAGTATAATGTCCCTAAATGACAACAGTGAGCAGATATGCTGGGTATGTCAGACATACAGACACCTCTGTTTCTGTAGTGTCATGTGGCCAAAACACATGTCCCCTTCTGCACCCATATGTCACAGTATGTACCACAAAATCATATTTCATATCAAAATCGTTCATGGGGCTGTACCCATTTTGCCATATGCGTTTCTAAGCGTTTCATTTGAACCCCAAAACAATATTTCACCTCTAAAGCGTTCATGGGGCTGTACCCCGTTTCCACCAAAGCCACAAAATGTAGGGGTACTGCAACACACACCGATTGGCATTCCAAATCCGTCCCATGCCATATGCACCCATCACACTATTCCATTGCCTTGATCACGCACACACATTGTAGAGCCATACACACGCATCTCGGAAATCAGTGCACAACTGTGCACAAACTGTGAATGTCAGACATCTAACACAAACCTTGCAAGGTAAAACACAATAACCTTTCGTCTCCGTCCCACAGGTGACGAACAGCATGATGCTGGAGAGGGAGACAGCAGCCATCACAGCCAGTCCCCAAGCCCTCCACCCAGACTCACGGATGTGGAAGACCTGGACACCTCTTCGGACGAGGAATCCCGACCAGGCACATCTGGTGTGGCAGTGCGCAACGGCTCCCCAGGACCCCTCCTACCCACCAACCCATCTCCCAGGGCTGCTGACCAGTCCCAGGCCCCTGCTGCCACGGTCATTGCGGCTACCACCACCGCCACAAACACCACCACCAGGGCCTCCCTGACCACTCACCCTGCGCAAGGGGGGGTACGCACGTCGACATCGACCCTGGGAGCCCGAACGAGGCCCCGGGTGACCAATGTGGCGAGTGGGCAGGTCGGTGGCAGCAGTTCAGGTGGGAGGAGCAGGGTCAGGCCAACGCCATCAGAGCCCAGGAGCCAAGCCCTGCCGCAAATCGCCAGAGTCCTTGGGGCCTATGAAGAGGCCCAGGGACAATGGGCCCGGTCATCTGCCGATACGCGGGAAGTCCTTGGGGTGCTGAGGTCCATGGACGCCCATATGGGCCAATTCGTGACCCGTATGGGCCAACTTGTCGACCTCATGGGCCAGCTAGTGGTGGTGGTGAGGGCCCAATCAAGGCCAACCACACCACCACCGTCACCACCTGCTGGGGCGCAGGGTCGTGCAACATCCAGTTCCCCTGCATCCACAGCGAGTGGGCAATCCTCAGCCACCACCAGCAGCCCACAAACACAACCCCCCCTCCCAAACGTGGAAGGGGTCATCTGAAGAGGAAACAGGTGTCCAGAGATGACTTTGCACGCTCCAAACGCCAGTGAGTCAGCCAGCCACGGTGGCCATCTACTGCATTCACTTGGACTACTATCCTACCCCACACTGCCATGTGAATGGCATGTGTCTTTCGGACTGTGGACCCAGAACAACATGGCTACACCTTGACCATCACGCGGACATGACCGTCAACTCATTGTTTCAGCAAGCACCACTTTTGTGATCACCTTGCCCACAATCACATGTCACCGCTGAAAATAAATACACCTGGATCACATTCTGTTTTATCAGCTCTGTGTTTAATCAAGGATGTGCAACCGTCACCATGATCAGAAATGCATCTGGAGTGTGGTATGTCGATAGTCCAGGAGAGCCTGTAGGGACCTAGAGGTGTAAACAGAACAAGAGCCAATTGAATGTGTGTGTCACACACTCATCACACAGTACTTGTCATCAAGTCTAAGCAATGTACACACATCTCACAGAGCAACAGGGCACAATGCTACAGCCACTGTCAGTGGCGTACTACCCTGGACATGGACCATTGCCACACAGCACTCAGTGAACAATAGGCCGCCATGACAATGCACACATACACCTACACACCTACAGCAACATCAGCCGTCGTACATGGTCACTCACCGTCAAGTGAAGTAGCGGGCGATGAGCTGCTGACGCTCATTCACTGCCTCCTCCTCTCCACTGTCCTCGTCACTGGACACGGCTTGGTCTGCAGGCGGGGGCCCTGGCTGATCACCGTCATCCACTATCAGGGGGATCTGCCTGCGAATCGCGATATTGTGCAGCATGCAGCATGCCACAACTATTTGGCACACCTTCTGTGGGGAGTATGCCAGTGCACCCCCGGTGTGGTCCAGGCATCTGAATCTTGACTTCAGGAGTCCAAAAGTACGCTCCACCACATGTCTGGTCCTCCCATGTGCCTCATTGTGTCTAACATCAGCTGGTGTCCTAGGATTACATAGTGGGCTCAGCAGCCAAGCCCCGTTAGGATATGCAGAGTCACCTGTGTGTGAGAAACACAGAGAATCGTTGCATTTCCAACAGGATACAAGACAGCATGTCACACACAGCACGCTACACGAGTATGCATACTCACCAACAATCCATGCACGGTCCGGTTGAAGATTGGTCATCATTCGTGGGAGGATGCTGTGGCGCATGATGTGCGAGTCATGGGCGGATCCCGGAAACTTCGCACACACGTGTGTGATGATCATGTCCGCCAGGCACACCACTTGCACATTCAGGGAGTGGAAATGTTTCCTGTTCCTATAGATGTGCTCCATGGCCTGTGGTGCAACAAGGCCAACATGGGTGCAATCAATTGCACCAACAACGTGGGGGATGTGTCAAAGGGCATAGAAAGCACCCTTCACAGCTGCCAAATAACGACCCCTGGGGAATCGGATGTACCGGTTCCTGTAGGGCATCATAGCTGACAGGACATCCCGTAGCACCATGCTGAACATGGGCTGAGACATCCCACCTCCACTGCCCACCGTGTGTTGGAAAGATCCGGTGGCGAAAAAATGCAGTGCAGCCATCACCTTAGCCGTGGGGGTGAATGCTGTAGGATACACCCTGCGAGGACGAAGGTGGGGTTCCAACATTGCACATAGGCGATGCAGGGTGGGTCGGTCAAGACGGAATCTCCGTATTACCTCCACATCCTCCATGTCTGCCAGCAATTGGTAGGGGCGATGTATGTTTGGTCTCCTCCTAGCACAGGTGGAAGTGGACACAAGTCAATGCAACACACCACATGGCATTTTCACATACACAAAACTACAATCAGTCACAAAGCAATAGAATCACAGAACAGCTGACAAGTAGGGACAGCACAGCTACAATACTCTTACACAGGTCCCCTTACCAATAGCAATGACCACTGACACAAACCATTGCTATGAGCATGCACATGGGGATTTAGGCCACAATAGCTTGAATGGCATGATGATGATTTCAGTCTGCATATGTGGGAAGCGGCAACAACACGGCAATATACCTAGCTGCTGTGCCTGACACAGCTTCCGAGGCTGGGTGAGTATGGCACACACCAACAACACAATGGGCCCGATTCACAGAACTAACTTACGACAAAATCCTAAACTTACTACCATTTTGGTATTCACAGAATGAACTTACTCATTTTGGTATTCACAGAAGACACTTACACATTTTGTGTAACTTACACATTTTGTGTAACTTACTCATTTCGTGTAACTTACACATTTTGTGTAACTTACACATTTTGTGTAACTTACACATTTTGGTATTCACAGAAGGCACTTACTCATTGATGAGTAAGTGCCTTCTGTGAATACCAAAATGAGTAAGTTAATTCTGTGAATACCAAAATTGTTGTAAGTTCATTCTGTGAATACCCAAATGTGTAAGTTCATTCTGTGAATACCAAATTGTTGTAAGTTCATTCTGTGAATACCCAAATGTGTAAGTTCATTCTGTGAATACCCAAATGTGTAAGTTCATTCTGTGAATACCCAAATGTGTAAGTTCATTCTGTGAATACCAAAATTGTTGTAAGTTTAGGATTTTGACGTAAGTTAGTTCTGTGAATCAGGCCCAATGTACACAGGCTGAGCGGCCCAAACAAGTGGGTCCTGTTGCACAACTGGATTTGAGACAGTCAATGATATCCCTAGTTCCCCCAATGTACAGCACTGTACGTATCACACCTCCAACACACATTGACAGGTGTACAAATAGATAACTCCATGACAACACAGCTGTGTGAATGCAAATACACATCACAAGTGACACGTAACGTTGCACGTGCCAAGTGGGAGATGTACATTGAGAAATATGGCATGTGTGTGCATATGCACATCCCATGCTCCCATGTTAATGTGTAAATGATGATGTGCCAACAGACATGTGGAGGCTGAGCACTGTCCGTCAATGCCTATGCACACAGCATGAAGTGGCCCTGTCCAGTGTGGACATGCTCCCACACACAAATCATGGCCACACCTGCAAATGCATGGCGCACATCAAACTGTGGATTCAATATGGCACCAGCGGACTGTACCCGCCATGGACCAGGCCCTTGAGGCCAACTCTAATGGCCCTCGCGGTTGCATCCTTTGTGTCCGACTATAGAGGTAAGCGTACCGGGACAGCTCGGAGCAGGCCATTGTGTGCATTTGAAGTAGGCAGACATGGTACGCCAATTGCACCAGCTTGGATACACTGAAACAGCCCCAGGGGGCTATATGAGTGTGGGAGGGAGACCGGCATTACCACAACTTCCAGGGACTGCTGCCTGGCATCCCTCAACAACACCTGCTGCTGTTGCCACCTGTCCACCTTCATGTCGACGACTCTGAAGATATGTCCAGGCTCCACTCACCAGCGAGGAGCTGGAGATCCTGGATTCCGAGCTCCACGCACACTGCCCAAGGCTATTTCTTGCCAAAGTTGTGTGTGTAATACAACTACGGTTTGTGTGGGAGTGCATGTGGGGGACACACATGTCGTTGATCCGCAGCACTATGAGTCAGAGCGTGTGGGGTTCCAACATGCACTGCGTACCATGCTTACTACAGGTGGAAGGGGTATGTAGTCTCTCTGGCGCTTTCCCATGCATGTCCCTCCTGAGTGGTGGTACATGGCATTTTCATGTCAGACATCGAGTGACGCAGCCACTTGGCAATGCAGGACTCAGGGCAGTTATTGCTTGTGTGAATGGCTGGCTGGGTCCCTGCTGGCCTTCTCAGTCTCAGCAGACCTGGGCTGCACATTGACTGCCCAATCCTAGAAGGTAACAACACTGACTGTACATTGCGTTACATGTGTCTTATGTTCACAACTCTCCGGAAATGCGCAAACTCAGCCCTGTGGATTGAACACCGCAGGCCTTGTGATTGGGATGTGTGTGAGAGATAGTGGCAGTGAATGTGACCTCCATTGCGGGGTGAGCCATTCACAGGGCGAGTACGTTGAGGGCTGCGCTGTGTTGTACACAGTGAGTCCACCCACAAAGATGTGTTGCCTTGTGATCTATGTGTTGGTCTACCTGACAATGGACAGTAGATGTGGGCAGACTACACATTGCTCAATGTGCTGGCATCCTGCATGTGAAAGGGATGGACATGTACTGTGTACACACTCACACCAGCATGCATACACATGTGGTGTACACATGCTGTTATGCCATGTCCGATTACTTCTTGGCTCTGTTACACATCTCTCAGTATTTTGGATGTGTCAGCATCATGCCACTGGGTTTGGTGGATGTGGGTGATGATGAGAAGTGTATGGGTGATATTTCAACCCTCTTGTGTACCATCCCTGAAGTTTGAAGTCCTCCAGCCCAAGGCCTAGTGATGAGCCATTGCATCCACGTGGATGCCTCTGTGTATGTGTAACCGACAGTGCAGCCAATTCCACAAAGGGTGTGACGTCATCTGCCGGATGAGCGACTACGTGGCGGAGACGAATCGGGGGATGCCCCCTCGTATTGTCAGGTTAGCACGGCGCAGCATTTCACCACTAATGGTCTGCATCTTGACAGTCACACAGCCTGTGCCGGATGCACGTTTGTAGGGGCATCAGCAGCAAGCAAGTGTACAGTATTGTGGGATGGTGTCTTTTGCTGTGAGAGGCAGCATGTGTCCACAGCCTACACATGATCAGGGTAATGTGATGTTTGTTGTGTGATGCAGTGGGTTGTAAGTGTATTCTGTGCTGGGTGCATCTGACATGCATATACAATTCCTGGGGGTCAAGATGTAATTAGAGCACCCTGCATTGTCAATGCATTCAGAGTCGTAGCCCTCAGGAACAACCTGTAGTAGGCAGGAGTGGCAATTCACATGTATGTTTGAGCCACTGTGCCTACTCTGATTTCGTGCGGACATATGTGTGCGATGCCTCACCTCATATTCCTGGTACGTACACATCCGGCAAACTTGTGCAACAGTAGTTGTGCTCGTGAGACGACAGGTGGATGGCATGGCCTCATGACCATTGTGTTCTGTCATGTTGCAGTCTGAGTGAGTGGTGTCCCATTCTGCTCCATGCAGGTATGTCCTTGGCCTAATTACATAGTGGTCATCCTTTCCACCATCAGGACAGTGAGTGTGCACACAGCGATTTGTGGCTATGGTCGCAAGGTGACACAGGCCGGGTGTTGTGCTCTGTGCACAACACATGTGCCACTTACAAATACAAGTGGGGTGACGCTGACGTCACGACAGTAAGTGACATCACGAAAGGTGGCTTGCACTGTCAGAGTCATTGCCTCCCCTCGCTCACCCCTTATATGTGTTTGCGTCAGAGAAGCCAGCGCGTGCACTAGCAGCTCCGATCTTGCCCCAGAGAGGCCAAAGAGTGAATGTGTGGCTCCATTAGCTCCAGTTTTCGAGTTCGCGGGAAAATAAGTGGGGGGACTCAGTCCACCCGCGTGGTACCCCGACTCGAGCCATGGACAACAGTGACAATGCATGACAGTCTCCGGAGTCCGGATACACCACATGCAACACACAGAAGCTGTAGCTGCCGTAGCGGGCCAGGCCGCAAACACCATCCCACACGAAAGGTAGACCCACCCCGGCGCGCATAGTCATTACATCCGCTGCCATTGACAAGGGACCCATAGAGTGAGATATGTCCCTCAGGGTGACGGGCCTCAGAGCCATCCTCCGCCAACGAGTGTCATGAAACTCACACATATCGCAAAGCCAATATTACACTTTGCCTGCACAGTCCAGGGCTGGAGTCGGGGTACCACGCGGGTGGACGGCGTACACCCACTTATTTAACTGTGAGCTCAATAACTGGAGCAAATGGAGCCACACATTCACTCTTTGGCCTCTCTGGGGCGAGATTGGAGCTGCTGCTCACGCGCTGGCTTCTCTGATGCAATCGCATGTAAGGGGTGAGCGAGGGGCGGCATTTAGTCTGATGGTGCAAGCCACCTTTCGTGACGTCACTTCCTGTCGTGACGTCAGCGTCCCCCCACTTCTTATTTAGGACTTGTGCCCTGCTGCACACTGAGAATGTGTTGCCTGCGAGATGTGACCAGGAGAAGGGCGCCATGACCTCCCACCCACCAAGATCCACTGCCATCCCGTGCCATGGGTAGCCTGTGCAGGTGGACAATGTAGGGGGTACACCTGGAGGACAGGGTATGTAAGTGCCTTGGCAAGGGCCTGGCAGACGCACAGCAGTATCCAGCATGTCCCCAGAGGGAGGGCTAACGTCTACACCTGATGCAGCATTGGTCGTGTGGCCGCCTGTTGTGCACACACAAGTTCACATTCATCCCCAGACAGGTAGGCTTTCAGAATACACAACACAGTGGAAATCTACCCCTCCGGGATCCTCCCCACACAGTGTGTTTCAACACTGCATGAGTGCACCTACCCGTGCTACCTACCCACCTGGGCCAAGCAGCCCTCCCGCTTCACATGCCACATGTGTGTCTTCCACAGTTGTGCTTCTCTGTCAGGGACGGACCTCCAACTGTTCCGTAGCACACAGACAGCACTGAGTCGGACTGGCATCCTGTCTGAATGGTAGGCACCCTCACACAACTACCTGTGACACAGTGGTGGCTGTAATGGCTATTGTGACTGCCATGGCAGTGTTGCTGGCCATGGCAGGGTACACTCACACACAATGCATACGCAGCTTTTCGTATCACTACTCTGCACATCGGACTGGCCACTGTCCCTGGTGTTGAACATTATTGCCACCTGTCTATGTAATCGGTGACTGGATGCTGTTGTTCCTGTAGTCGGTTGTGTCTGTGTAGTTGCTCATTGCAGTTGTTACTGTGTGTGCATAGTTAAGTGAGGCACATGCCGTGTATGGTTACTCAACAATTGCAATGTCTGGTCTCACATTAAAATGTGTTTTACACGTGGCAGGGACTTCACTTCTTTCAGACTCTGCTACCTGTGTGTGTGATGAAGAAGTATTTTTGTGACACGGATTGTCTGCATGTATTTGTTGGTATTTCTGGGAAAATGTATACGTGTCATGTTTGCGTGCAAGCAAAGCACAGGGTGTGAGTCTAGCCACAGGATGACAGGTAGCATGTGCAGAGTGTGCAGGTATGTGTGAGCTTACTTTCTGGGTGGCCAGCAGTGTAGGTGTATGTTAATCTTGTGATGAACATTGAGCCTGGGCACATGGCTTACTTTCAATGTGTGCATTTGGGAGGTGGAGGTGTGTGTGGTGTGAAGGGTGTGACTTTGGGGTAGTGTTGGTGTGTGTGTGTGCGCTCTGGCAATGTCGACTACACACATGTGTTACCCAGGGGCATGGTGGGTGTTTGTATCCGTGTTCAGGTCTGTGAATGTGAGCACATGTGTGTATTGAATGTTGCACATTGTGCAGTGTGTGGGTGTGTCCTTGCAGTTCAGGATGACTCCTACTTGATATGTTTTGGCCATTGTGGGTCTGCAGGGTGTGTGACTGTCAAGATTGTGCCTTGTTTAATTAAGCATGTATGTGAATTTCTGCAGTTCGTACTCACTGTGCAGACCTGCCCACCCACACTGATATCGTGTGTGTGTTTTGTCATGCATTGCTGTAGCATGCTTCTTGCGTGGCTCCTAATTTTGCTTGATGAGTGTGATGTCAGACTGTGAAGGTAATTGTACACATATATAGGACTGTGCTTTGTAGTGACCAGGCCGTCAGTGTTAATGTGATGATCTGTTGGGCCACGTCAGAGTCTGACAAGCCAAGGGCCACGACCTCTGGAATTTCACTAGGTCCACTGTGGCGGCAACTCATATGCATTGACATCCAATGACACTAGACTACATGGTCATCTCATGACTCTTGTGTACTTCACGCACTCTCATCCTCTCTCATTCGTACTTGGCTTCGATTAATAATTCTACAGAGTCACATATTTGCTTCAAGGCATGTATTTAAACTTACTTCCTCTGTGATGCAGTCTAGTGGACACTACTGGCAGCGAAATGCATGTGGAGGATATACTTAGCATGATTACACATACAAAAGGTGGTACAGGTAGATGTGATTAGTTGTTGATTGTTGAATAAAGGCTTCAGAATTACAACTGCCTTGCCCTTGCTATGCTGAAGTACATTTGCTCATTACTGAGGGGCTCAAGACTTTGACACAGACAGTATTCATTTTGCCTACCAGACAGCTTGACATCATAGGCACAGTACATCTCAGTTCCATGGTACAGGATTACTACAATATTGACTCCGACACACCTGCGTCAGAGGTGACATCAGAGCATGACCCTACATGCATGCAGCAGCGTCTCAGAAGTTGTTGCAATGTGGTGGCTACTGAACATTACACAATAACTAGGGCCATGTTGTATGGGGTTGCATTTGTTGTCCATGCAAGAGTCCTGGCACGGAAGTACAGACAAAGGTGGGGTGACAGTTCTCACGTAATGCAGCAGACAGATAAGTGAGCATTGACAGGTGCTTGTGTTCAGGTGCGCAGAATACATATTATTGCATAGTTGTTCGTGCAGTATTGGCCATGTGGTTACTGTACACAAGTCCCATTCCTCTGCCTCCCCCTGTTCATGCAGCGACACAGGATATGGTGAGGTACAGAGTGCATGTCCCGAAAATGTCAAATGTCATGGCTGTGGAGTTGATGGTAAGGTGTTTGTTGCATATTGTATGGTATAGTTGTTGTACAGCTAACTGCCCACTCCGTGCGAAAGCCAAGCATAGGTACGGTGTTGAACATCAATGTTCAATTGGGGGTATTGAGTCGGGACCCATGAATTGACAAGTTGTCAGGTATGCGATACCTTCCAGCAGAGCATCCGTCGCATTGGTGGTAAACATGGATGACATCCAATGAAGCGGATGGTGGGTAGCAACGTGTTCATCGTAAGTTGTCCCTTGGAGAAGCATGATGGGACATGTTGGATGACATTCGATGAAACTGTGATCCAGAATACGTTGTGTGGAGGCACACTGGTCCCATTGCAGTGTGTGTCCGATTGCAGCCACAAACGCCATGCCCACATACACTGAACAGATCCTGTTGTGGGCGTCCAAGGGTGCAAACAAGTGTACCAAGTCCGCCTTTGGACATGCCCGGTTGGAGAGACATAAATCCACAGGCCAGTGGAACGGACACCTCCGACAGTAGAAAATGGGGATGACGCAGCTGAACATTGCAATGCGGTAAGTTACTCGGTAACTTACATTCAGCATAGCCAGATTTTCACAGCCCACTATCTGTAGCAAGCTGTCACTGTACAGCTGCATCTGTCCGGCGTAGTTGAGAAGCACTGGTGCCACGGCCATTTTGCTACAGGGTGATGTGATGGCGTGCTCCGGCTGCCTGAGCAGTCAGCAGAGTGCAACCTCCGACGATGCTGGGAATTCTGGTATGGATGTACGGCGGCAGGACTTGGGGTATAGCTTGGGTGAAGGACACAGGCCCTCATCCCACATGCTTCAATGAATGGTCAAGGCCAGTGGTGTCTGGCTCTTTAAAGATTACTTGCATTTGACCCACAAGGAGGAGTGGTATACTTGTATTTTGAAGTTTTATCTTTCTTTCATGTTAGGCGCTATCTGCCAGTGGAAGATTTACTCTGCATGGCTATGTTTGGCTTCTTGTTGGTACAATGGCTCCATTCTCCTGCAGAATTTGTTGCAATGTGATTTAAGAGTAGGAATGGAAGGACATTCAGTGCTATCTGCTCTCCCGTGTGTGGGCGGGACACTCCGTTTTGGCTGTACATTGAGGCTTCTGTGTGGGTGTAGTAATTGGGAACACCTGTTCTCAGGCAGCAGGGTTTTTCTATTTCGTACATTGCATGGCTTGTTATTGCGAGCAGGATGGTATAGGTATTTTTGGATGAGACTGGCGTTCCTTTTGCGGACAATGTCCATATTCTGCGCTGCCATGTAGCAGCCGCCGTGTGCTTCTCCATGTTTTGCACACAAGGGTGTGTCCTATTTTGCCATCACATTACTCCCCTGTTCGGGACACTTGTGTGACATCCAGTTGTCAACTGTGAGTTGTCAGTTGGGGACATGATTGATGAAGGAAGGCCACGCGACATGTGCCTTCAGGGTGGTGCTGGTGTGTGGGGTGTGTAGTTGTGACTCTGTGGTGTTTGTGTGCAGCCCATGCGTGGTGCTGTCGTTGGCCTCTGCGTTGTGCGCATGTGTACCTGCGTCATCGCCACTGCGCTGCTGTGCCGTGACGGGGACGTCTCTTCCTGGTCCCGGGTAGTGGGTGCCCAGGATGTTGCGAGTTATTTTATTTTAACAGGTGGGACATGTGTGGGTACAGTGGTGGATGTGTCCTGTCCACACAGGGGTGTATGGGGGGCCATGTACAGTTTTTCCACCCTTGCATTGCGTGCGGTGTTTGTGTGCCCTTGTTGTGTGTCTGCCTACCTACGTCGTCGTGGCGCGTTCACTCCTAGGTGGTGCATCAGGTACAGCATGGGGATGGCCTGGAGAGCAGGATTCATTTCGGGGTGGGCCGCTGTGAGAAGTTGGCCTGGCATATGCTGTCCACTAATTATAGTGGGCACCTTGCACCAGTCCAAACAACCCCTTATTGGAGATAGGTTAAAGACAACCTTATTGAAAGCTATCCTAGTGGTAGCTATGGAGAGCAGCCTTCAGGCTAAGTCTTGAAGGAATGTAAAGCAGCTTGTTTTACCAGTCCATAATCTCTTGAGTGATCAAATGAAAGAGCACCACACCAGGTATATATTCAAAATATATGTATTTATTGCTAAACACACCCCTCTAGTCTCTTTATGAGGCTAGAGTTCGAAGTACATAAGTTATAAGTTATTTAAACACAGTAATAGCACAAATACACGTTTGGGCCCTAGGGGCGTACCAAACCATATACCAATAAAGTGGTATAAGAACCACGACTGAGCTAGACACTAGGCCTAGAGCCTCTAGAAGTGCTTGGACCACAGGGAACCACCCAAGGTAGTGACACAGGGGACCCACGGGGACGCGTGCTGTGTAGATACACAGCCGCGAAACGCCGTTAACTTCTATGGAGAAAGTCGCGGTTTGGAAATTAAAGAAAAGGGACACTTAAAGAAGGACTTGGAGCAAACCCTTTGAGAACTAGGTCGTTCTAGAGTCTCTACCCATGGGAGCATCAGAGTACTCTTGTTACCTCACCCAGGGAAGCCGGGTGCATAGGTGCCTTTCGGGGTCAGGTTTCGTCGTCGATTTGAATGGCGATCTGCTGCAAAGTGCTGCTGGCGACCAAGTGGAAAGTGTCCGGGTGGATCCAAGAGTGGATTGGAGATCTGAAGAACCTGAAAGCAGAGGGGACAGAGTCTGGGTCACTAGCCAGTGACCAGGAAGGCGATGAGCAGATGCCCACCGATGTCGAGTGCTTCAGGTAGGTTGACAGTTGTCTTGACTCTTCAGATACGAGGTCCAGGAGGTGTTGTCGGCGACCAGGAGCAGGATACGGGCTGGTACACGATGTCTGTCGAGTGCTGAGGTGTTGGCGACCGTATTGGACCCAACAAGCCTTGGCAACAGCAAGTCTCGATGAAGTTGAAGATTGACGATTGTGCAGACCAGCAAGGTCTGAGGAACTCACCCAGCAAGGGTAAGTGAGGGAAAGCCTGGAGCAACCAGGGATCCCAAGAAGAAAAGGATTGGCCTTCGTGAAGGGCTACTAGCCAATGGGCTAGCGACCGCAAAGGAGCCTCGAGACGGTGCATGTGGAGCTGGCTCACAAAACACTCGTGGAGTGGAGGCCAGTGATCTTCGGTGCAGTTGGTGCTGGAGGATAGGGCTACTCGGAGCCCAAAGTACGACTTCGTGGGAGACCCAGAAGAGGATGCACTAGCAAATGTGTGCGGTGTCCAGGGGTCACGGTTCCACGTCACCCACGACAGCTACGGGCCTCAGCTTTGCTGGGGACTCAGGGCAGCCTCGGGAAAGTCTGGAAATCCACCTCTGGTGATGCAAAGACTTCGGCGTCCGACGGGAGCTTAGGCGATGCAGACCGGACAATTGCTTCTTTGGTGCCTGCCAAGCAGGGAGTCACTCCTTGACCCCAAGGGAGATTCTTCTGTCCTCTAGTCTTGAGTAGAGCGTCGAAGGTCCAGGATTCTGTGTCAGAGTTTCGTCCAGGGATAATCTAAAGTCCTAAGGACTGGGTTCCTATACTTATACTAAGTTTAGGGGTTGCCCTACTCTGTGGCCCCACCTATGGGTGGGTCAGGGCAGAGGGGTGGCTACACCCCTTTCCCTTTGTCCAGTTCACGCCAAAGCAGGGGCTGCAAGCCCCTGATCCGGTTTGAACTGGGGTATGCACAGGGACACCAGTGTGCAAGACTTCAAAGCACCCGAAAGTGCTCCCGCCCAGCCCCAATACACACTATCCTGTCTGGGGAGGTGGTCACACCTCTCTGGGACAGGAAACCTATTGTCCAGGCCTCCCCTGCCGGAGTTTCGTCCAGCAGCAGGAGGCCAGACATGTGTCTGTGGCAGCAGCATCCATTTTGTGATGCCAGGGCTTTAGAAAGAAGTTACCGGCCAGGCCAGGGTTAACATGTCTCTCCCTCTAGAAGGGTGGAATGCTACGGGGGGGGGTAGTATTACAAGATGTTTGACACCAAACACGACATGTTTCGGTGCAGCCATTCCAAAGTTAGCATTTAACGCGAGGTTATAATGCGCTTAAGAGTATATGGTCAGGCTGCACTACAAACAGCATCAGAGAAGGGTCTCTGAACGCTGCAGAGGGGCCCTGCTCATGCAGGGCCACCCTCTCACATAGGAACCACGCACTCTGCCTTCAGGATTGATAAGGCCTGCCATAGGAGTGACTTATAGGTTTATATGTGTGTATGTATATAGTGATATAGGTAACCTATATCACAGTAAGAGGTGCATGCACCACCTTACCCAGGCTGCAGTAGCAGACCTGTGGTGTCAGTTTGGATGGCCTTCCAGGGGTGGCACAATACATGCTGCAGCCCCTGGTAGGCCTCTGAGGTACCTATGCCCTGGGTACATAGTATACCATATACTAGGGACTTATAAGGGCACTCAGATTCCAATCAGTGATGTGCCTAAGGCACATGGAAACCATTTTAGAGAGGAAGCAGCTAGGCTGGGGTTCTGATTAGCAGGGCCCCAGCCAGACTAAGGTCGAAAAACAGTGAAGCATCAGCAAAAAGTGGGGGTACCCATGTGAAGCAGATCCTACTCTCCTACACAACCCCCCAAACGTAGGGACATTAAACTAACCTTGCCCAGTTAAGTCTTCATGTTCTAAGTGGAAGTACCTAGAGAGTCCATCTGCATTGGCATGGTTACTCCCAGGTCTATGTTCCACTGTGAAGTCCATCCCCTGTAGGGAAATGGACCACCTAAGCAGTTTGGGGTTTTCACCCTTCATTTGTTTTAGCCATAAGAGGGGCTTATGGTCTGTTTGAACAAGGAAGTGAGTACCAAACAAGTATGGCCTCAACTTCTTCAGAGCCCAGACCACAGCAAAGGCCTCCCTCTCAATGGCTGACCAACGTTTCTCTCTAGGGGTCAGCCTTCTGCTAATGAAAGCTACTGGCTGATCCTGACCTTCTTCATTCAATTGTGACAGTACAGGCCCTACCCCCAATTCAGATGCATCAGTTTGAACAATGAACTTCTTGGAGTAATCAGGACTCTGTAGAATGGGAGCAGTGCACATGGCCTGCTTCAGGTCATCAAATGCCTTTTGACAGCTAACTGTCCACTGAACCTTTTTGGGCATTTTCTTGGAAGTTAAGTCATTCAGGGGTGTCACTATTGATCCATACCCCTTGACAAATCTCCTATAGTACCCAGTCAGGCCTAAGAAGGCTCTCACCTGAGTCTGGGTAGTTGGAGCAGTCCAGTCCATGGTGGTCTGGCTCTTGCTCTGCAAAGGTTGAACCTGGCCTCCACCCACAAGCTGGCCCAGGTACACAACCTGACTCTGCCCTATCTGGCACTTGGTGGCCTTGATAGTCAGGCCTGCCTTTTGCAGGGCCTGTAAAACATTCCTGAGGTGGACCAGGTGATCCTCCCAGGTGGAGCTAAAGACAGCAATATCATCTAGATATGCTGCACTATAGGCTTCCAGACCTGTGAGGACTGTGTTCACCAACCTCTGGAAAGTGGCAGGTGCATTCTTCAGACCAAAGGGCATCACCACAAATTGATAATGCCCACTAGGGGTTGAGAATGCTGTTTTTGGCTTTGCAGCATCAGCTAGTCTGATCTGCCAGTAGCCAGCTGTCAAGTCAAATGTGCTTAGATACTTGGCTGAGGCCAAAGTGTCTATCAGCTCATCTGCCCTTGGTATTGGATGGGCATCAGTCCTAGTGACTGCATTGAGGCCCCTGTAGTCCACACAAAACCTCATCTCTCTTTTTCCACCACTGGTGTGAGGTTTTGGCACAAGGACCACTGGACTAGCCCAAGGGCTATCTGAGGGTTCAATAACTCCCAAATCCAACATTTTCTGGACTTCAGTCCTGATACAGTCCCTGACATGGTCAGGTTGCCTATAAATCTTATTTTTAATAGGCAGACTGTCCCCAGTGTCCACTTCATGAGTGCACCAGGTGGTCTGACTGGGTGTCAGTGAAAACATGTGTCTAAACTGATTGAGCACCTGTCTACAATCAGTTTGCTGCTGGGTAGTGAGGCTGCCTGCCAAGGCTACACCATCTACTGACCCATCGTCAGGGTTCTGTGAGAGCAGGTCAGGGAGTGGGTCACTCTCTTCCTCATGCCCTTCATCAGTAGCCGTGAGCAAGCCCATGTCTGCCCTGTCCACATAGGGTTTTAACCTGTTGACATGGAGAACCCTGTGGGGACTCCTGGGTGTTCCTAGGTCTACTAAGTAGGTAACCTCACCCTTCTGCTCAACAATAGTGTGGGGTCCACTCCATTTGTCTTGGAGAGCTGCTGGGGCCACTGGCTCCAACACCCACACCTTCTGTCCTGGCTGATAAACAGTCAGTACAGCCTTTTGGTCATGCCAGGCCTTTTGAAGTTCCTGGCTAGCCTCAAGGTTTTTAGTTGCCTTTTTCATATACTCAGCCATCCGGGAGCGGAGACCAAGTACATAGTCCACTATGTCTTGCTTTGGGGGCTTGAGAGGTAACTCCCATCCTTCCTTCACCAAGCACAGTGGACCCCTGACAGGGTGGCCAAACAAAAGTTCAAAAGGGCTGTAACCAACCCCCTTCTGAGGCACCTCCCTATATGCAAATAAAAGGCAGGGCAAGAGTATGTCCCATCTTCGCCTAAGCTTTTCTGGGAGCCCTTTAATCATGCCCTTCAAGGTTTTGTTGAATCTCTCAACTAAACCATTGCATTGTGGGTGATAGGGTGTGGTGAACTTGTAAGTCACTCCACACTCCTTCCACATTGCTTTTAAGTATCCAGACATAAAGTTAGCACCCCTGTCTGATACTACCTCCTTAGGAAAGCCCACTCTTGAGAAAATTCCCAGGAGGGCCCTTGCCACCACAGGTGCTGTAGTGGTCCTAAGGGGAATAGCCTCTGGGTACCTGGTGGCATGATCCACTACCACCAGGATAAACCTGTGCCCAGATGCTGTTTGGGGATCCATGGGACCAACAATGTCAATCCCCACCCTTTCAAAGGGAACCCCCACCACAGGCAGTGGTATCAGGGGGCCTTTGTAGTGCCACCTGCCTTGCCACTGGCCTGGCAGGTTACACAGGAGCGACAAAACTCCTTGGTGTCTTCAGACATGTGGGGCCAGTGAAAGTGAGGGACAATTCTGTCCCAAGTCTTGTTCTGGCCCAGGTGACCTGCCAAGGGAATATCATGGGCTAGGGTCAATAGGAAGCCCCTGAACTTCAGAGGTATAACCAACCTCCTGGTAGCACCAGGCCTGGGGTCTCTACACTCTGAGTACAAGAGTCCATCATCCCAATACACAGTATGGGGACCACTAGCTTTCCCAGCAGCCTCAGCAGCAGCTTGCTGTCTGAGGGGTTCAAGAGAGGGGCAGCTCTGCTGCTCCTGGCTCAGATCTGCCCTGGAAGGTCCCCCTGTCCCTAAGAACTCAACCTGGTCAGGTTCAAGCTCCTCTGGGACAGTTCCTTCCTCAGGACTGAGATCATCCCCCTCAAGGGACTGATCTTCCTTCTGAGCCAAGGGGAAGGCACTGCCTTTACCCTACTACTCCTCCTCTTGGAAGGCACTTGGTCCATTATTCCAGAATCCAAGGCCTGTTCAGTGCTAGACATTTTGGCTTGTGACCTGGTCACAGCAAACACATCTGCAGGGATCCCCAGCATTTCTGCATGGGTCCTGAGCTCCACTTCTGCCCAAGCTGAAGTTTCTAAGTCATTGCCAAGCAAGCATTCGACTGGTAGGTCTGCACTTACCACAACCTTCTTAAGGCCAGTTACCCCTCCCCAGGAGAAGTTAACAACTGCCAGAGTATGGTCTGTTCTGACATTGCTAGCATTGGTCACTTGGTACATCTCACCAAGTATAACTTGCCCAGGATTCACAAGGTCTTGTGTCACCATGGTGACACTTGCCCCTGTGTCCCTAAATGCCAAAGCCTCTCGTCCATTGATTAAAGGCTGTTGTCTGTACTTGCCCAGATTACTGGGACTCACAGAGGAGGTCACATCCATGCCTCCATCACAGACTAACACAGCCTGAGTGAGTTCTCTGACTAGGTCAGAGCCCACCTCAGTACCCAGGGTCAACCCTACTAAACCCTTGGCTGTAGTACTCCCACCACCAACTGTAACTGTACTAGGGGGAACAGGTGCCTTAGGGGCATTGGTGGGGGCTGGACTTGAGTCTTTGGACTTGGTGCAATCACTGGTCCAGTGGGTCTTTTGCTTACAGACCTTGCACCATGGTTTTCTTTGGCCTTTCCCTTTGGTAGACTGTGAATCCCCACCTGAAGAAGATTTTTGGGGGCCTTGTGAAGACTTTTGATCTTTACCCTTCTCCCCACCCTTATCAGAGTTCTTAGAATCTTGCTTCTTAGGGTCACCACCTTGGTTCTGTACCTTCTGCCTCACCCTGGTTCTGACCCATTTGTCTGCCTTCTTTCCCAATTCTTGGGGAGAGGTCAGATCAGAGTCCACCAGGTACTGATGCAACAGCTGATTTTGACAGTTATTAAGAATCTGCTCCCTCATTATCAGATTGTACAATCCTGTGAAGTCACACACCTTACTGCCCATCAACCAGCCTTCCAGAGCCTTAGCAGAACAATCCACATAGTCTACCCAGTCTTGAGTCTGTGCTTTTTGGGCATCTCTGAACTTCAACCTGTATTGTTCAGTTGTTAGGCCAAACCCATCAATAAGAGCACTCTTCAAGACCTTGTAATTATCAGCATCCTCTTCTCTTACAGTGAGGAGCTTGTCTCTACCTTTGTCTGCAAAGGAGAGCCACAAGATTGCTGCCCACTGCTCCTGAGGGACCTTCTGTACTTTACAGGCCCTCTCTAGAGCAGTTATCCATTTGTGGATGTCATCCCCACTCTGGTAGGGAGGGACAATCTTGCTCAGGTTTCTATGGTCATAAGACCTTTCCCTATCTCTAGGGACATGGCTGCCACCATGGGACTCTAGTCCCAACTTTCTTCTCTCTCTGTAGAGATCTAGGGACTCCCTGTCTATAGCCAGTTGCTGTTTTCTGAGTTCAAGCTGAGCTTCCTCATATTGAATCAGCCTCTTTCTCCTCTCATGAGAGGATTCCCTCCTATGAGAGGAGACAGAGGTCCCTATTGAGGTGCCAGAGTGGTTAGACTCCTGAGAAGGAGACCTAGACCTTCTGGGCACACTCACAATCCTTCCTGGGGGACAAAGTGGAGGTCATCTTGAGCCTCCTCCTCATCCACAGGAGGAATTGGGTTATCCAGGTCAGGGTCATTGTCACCCTCCTGGTCAGTTCCAGAGGGGGGCTGGGGGTGTTGCTACCCCTGGCCCCATCCTCATCTTCTGCCCCACCCTCTGCTCCTACCCCTTCAGTCCCTAAGGGCCTGCTGAGATCATAAGCCTCTAACATCTCTCTCAGATGTTGGGTGGTGGGGCTTTGGCCTGTCTTCAGTTTCCTCAAATTGCATAATGCTCTCAATTCCAAGAATGGGAGTGTATCATACTTGGAGGGAAGAAGCCCAGGGGCTTCTGGCAAGGACTCACTGGGTCCTGGCTTTGAAGACATCACTAGTGAGGTGTGGTGTATGCACTACCTACTCTAGTGTGGCCTACTAAACTCTCTTGAGTTGTAGAAAGGGTGTACTATCCCTTAACACACAACTCTAAGTTCAGTAGAACTTACTGTATTCTAAGCTTAATTTATATGTACCTTAGGTACCTTTAGTGGTTTTCAGTTGATCAATTCAATTGAGATTATCTGGTAAAACAATAGCAAGCTGGAATCCCACACGCTGCACACCAATGTGAGAAGTTGGCCTGGCATATGCTGTCCACTAATTATAGTGGGCACCTTGCCCCAGTCCAAACAACCCCTTATTGGAGATAGGTTAAAGACAACCTTATTGAAAGCTATCCTACTGGTAGCTATGGAGAGCAGCCTTCAGGCTAAGTCTTGAAGGAATGTAAAGCAGCTTGTTTTACCAGTCTATAATCTCTTGAGTGATCAAATGAAAGAGCACCACACCAGGTATATATTCAAAATATATGTATTTATTGCTAAACACACCCCTCTAGTCTCTTTATGAGGCTAGAGTTCGAAGTACATAAGTTATAAGTTATTTAAACACAGTAATAGCACAAATACACGTTTGGGCCCTAGGGGCGTACCAAACCATATACCAATAAAGTGGTATAAGAACCACGACTGAGCTAGACACTAGGCCTAGAGCCTCTAGAAGTGCTTGGACCACAAGGAACCACCCAAGGTAGTGACACAGGGGACCCACGGGGAACGCGTGCAGTGTAAATACACAGCCGCGAAACGCCGTTAACTTCTATGGAGAAAGTCGCGGTTTGGAAATTAAAGAAAAGGGACACTTAAAGAAGGACTTGGAGCAAACCCTTTGAGAACTAGGTCGTTCTAGAGTCTCTACCCACGGGAGCACCGGAGTACTCTTGTTACCTCACCCAGGGAAGCCGGGTGCATAGGTGCCTTTCGGGGTCGGGTTTCGTCGTCGATTTGAATGGCGATCTGCTGCAAAGTGCTGCTGGCGACCAAGTGGAAAGTGTCCGGGTGGATCCAAGAGTGGATCGGAGATCTGAAGAACCTGAAAGCAGAGGGGACAGAGTCTGGGTCACTAGCCAGTGACCAGGAAGGCGATGAGCAGATGCCCACCGATGTCGAGTGCTTCAGGTAGGTTGACGGTCGTATTGACTCTTCAGCCACGAGGTCCAGGAGGCGTTGTCGGCAACCAGGAGCAGGATTCGGGCTGGTACACAATGTCTGTTGAGTGCTGAGGTGTCGGCGACCGGATTGGACCCAACAAGCCTTGGCAACAGCAAGTCTCGATGAAGTTGAAGATTGACGATTGTGCAAACCAGCAAGGTTTGAGGAACTCACCCAGCAAGGGTAAGTGAGGGCAAGCCTGGAGCAACCAGGGAGCCCAAGAAGAAAAGGATTGGCCTTCGTGAAGGGCTACTAGCCAACGGGCTAGCGACCCCGAAGGAGCCTTGAGACAGTGCACATGGAGCTTGCTCACAGGACACTCGTGGAGTGGAGGCCAGTGATATTCGGTGCAGTTGGTGCTGCAGGCTAGGGCTACTCGGAGCCCAAAGCACGACTTCGTGGAAGACCCAGAAGAGGATGCACTAGCAAATGCGTGCGGTGTCCAGGGGTCACGGTTCCACATTACCCACAACAGCTACAGGCCTCAGCTTTGCTGGGGACTCAGGGCAGCCTCGAGGAAGTCTGGAAATCCACCTCTGGTGATGCAAAGACTTCGGCGTCCAATGGGAGCTTAGGCGATGCAGACCGGACAATTGCTTCATTGGTGCCTGCCAAGCAGGGGAGTCACTCCTTGACCCCAAGGGAGATTCTTCTGTCCTCTAGTCTTGAGTAGAGCGTCGAAGGTCCAGGATTCTGTGTCAGAGTTTCGTCCAGGGATAATCTAAAGTCCTAAGGACTGGGTTCCTATACTTATACTAAGTTTAGGGGTTGGACTACTCTGTGGCCCCACCTATGGGTGGGTCAGGGCAGAGGGGTGGCTACACCCTTTCCCTTTGTCCAGTTCGCGCCAAAGCAGGGGCTGCAAGCCCCTGATCCGGTTTGAACTGGGGTATGCACAGGGACACCAAGTGTGCCCCCAGTGCAGGACTTCAAAGCACCCAAAAGTGCTCCCGCCCAGCCCCAATACACACTATCCTGTCTGGGGAGGTGGTCACACCTCTCTGGGACAGGAAACCTATTGTCCAGGCCTCCCCTGCCGGAGTTTCGTCCAGCAGCAAGAGGCCAGACTTGTGTCTGTGGCAGCAGCATCCATTTTGTGATGCCAGGGCTTTAGAAAGAAGTTACCGGCCAGGCCAGGGTTAACATGTCTCTCCCTCTAGAAGGGTGGAATGCTACCCCCGCCACCAGAATTGGCAGGGGGTAGTATTCCAAGATGTTTGACACCAAACACGACATGTTTCGGTGCAGCCATTCCAAAGTTAGCATTTAACGCGAGGTTATAATGCGCTTAAGAGTATATGGTCAGGCTGCACTACAAACAGCATCAGAGAAGGGTCTCCGAACACTGCAGAGGGGCCCTGCTCATGCAGGGGCACCCTCTCACATAGGAACCACGCACTCTGCCTTCAGGATTGATAAGGCCTGCCATAGGAGTGACTTATAGGTTTATATGTGTGTATGTATATAGTGATATAGGTAACCTATATCACAGTCAATCAATCAATCAATCACGGCATTTATAGAGCGCGCTACTCACCCGGGAGGGTCTCAAGGCGCTGGGGGAGGGGGTAAGTTACTGCTCGAACAGCCAGGTCTTGAGCTGCTTCCTGAAGGAGAGATGGTCCTGGGTTCGCCGAAGGTGAGTGGGGAGGGAGTTCCAGGTCTTGGCTGCCAGGTAGGAGAAGGATCTTCCTCCGGCGGTGGCTCTGCGGATGCGTGGTACGGTGGCGAGGGCGTGGCTGGTTGATCGTAGCTGGCGGGTGGGCGTGTAGAAGGTCATGCGGTCGTTGAGGTACTTGGGGCCCAGGTCGTGGGGGGCCTTGTGTGCGTGGGTGAGGAGTCTGAACGTGATTCTCTTGCTGACGGGGAGCCAGTGCAGGTCTTTCAGGTGTCCGGTGATGTGGCTGTGTCGGGGGATGTCCAGGATGAGTCGTGCGGAGGCGTTCTGGATGCGCTGGAGTCTTTTTGAAGTTTGGCTGTGGTTCCGGCGTAGAGGGTGTTCCCATAGTCCAGTCGGCTGGTGACGAGTGCCTGGGTGACGGTCTTCCTGGTTTCAGTGGGGATCCATCTGAAGATCTTGCGGAGCATGCGCAGGGTGTTGAAGCACGAAGATGAGACGGCGTTGACTTGTCTGGTCATCGACAGGGAGGAGTCCAGGATGAAGCCCAGGTTGCGTGCGTGGTCCGTTGGCTTGGGCACGGTGCCCAGGGCCGGGGGCCACCAAGAGTCGTCCCAGGCGGAGGGTGATGAGCCCAGGATGAGGACTTCCGTCTTGTCTGAGTTCAGTTTAAGGCGGCTGTTCCTCATCCAGTCGGCGACGTCTCTCATCCCGTCGTGTAGGTTGGCTCTGGCGGTGGTGGGGTCGTTGGTGAGGGAGAGGATCAGCTGGGTGTCGTCGGCGTAGGAGATGATGTTGAGGTTGTGTTGGCGTGCGATGGCTGCGAGGGGGCTCTTGTAGACGTTGAAGAGGGTTGGACTGAGTGAATATCCTTGTGGAACGCCGCAGATGACTTCGGTGGCCTCGGATCTGAACGGGGGAGGCGGACTCTCTGGGTTCTTCCGGCGAGGAACGAGATGATCCATTCCAGTGCTTTCTCTCGGATTCCGATGTTGCTGAGGCGCTTCACTAGGGTGCGGTGGCAGACGGTGTCGAACGCCGCGGAGAGGTCCAAGAGGATGAGGGCTGCTGTTTCCCCGTTGTCGGTTAGGGTTCTGATGTCGTCGGTGGCTGCGATAAGGGCGGTCTCGGTGCTGTGGTTGGCCCGAAACCCGGACTGCGAGGGGTCGAGGGATCCATTCATCTCGAGGAAGGCGGCAAGCTGTCTGTTGACGGTCTTCTCGATGACTTTGGCCGGAAACGGAAGGAGCGAGATGGGACGGTAGTTCTTGAGGTCGGTGGGGTCCGCCGTTGGTTTCTTCAGGAGGGCGGTAAGCTCGGCGTGCTTCCAGCTCTCCGGGAAGGTGGCGGTGTGGAAGGAGGAGTTGATGATGTCCCGGAGATGGGGTGCGATGGTGGCGTCGGCTTTGTTGAAGACGTGGTGTGGGCAGGGGTCGGTTGGTGATCCGGAGTGGATGGAGTTCATCGTGCGGGTGGTGTCTTCGGTGCTGATCGGGGTCCAGTTGCAGAGGGTGGTGGTGGCGGGCGTTGGTTCGGCGGTAGGGTGCGTGGTCTGTGCGTCGAAGCTGTTATGTATGTCGGTGATCTTGCGGTGGAAGAACGCGGCGAGTGAGTTGCAGAGGTCTTGCGAGGGGGTGATGTCGTTGTTTCCGGCGCTGGGGTTGGAGAACTCTTTGACGATGCTGAAAAGTTCCTTGCTGTCGTGGGCGTTGTTGTCCAGTCGTTCTTTGAGTACCGACTTCTTGGTGGCACGGATCAGCTGGTGGTGTTTGCGGGTGGCGTGCTTGAGGGCGGTCCTGTTGTCTGTGGTCTGGTCGAGTCGCCAGGCTTTCTCGAGAGTGCGGCAGTTCTTCTTGGATTCCTTGAGTTCGTTGGTGAACCAAGGGGTTTTCTTGCTTCCGGGTCTGCTGGGAGGGTTTTTAGTGGTGCGAGGTCGTCGGCGCAGGCGGTCAGCCACTTGGCGAGGTTGCTGGCTGCTTCGTTTGGGTCCGTTGTGTTGGTGGGTGTGTTCTGGCTGAGGGAGGCGGTGAGCTGCTCGGCGGTGATCTTGCTCCAGCTCCGGCGGGGAGCCTGTTGCGGGTGGTGGTGGGTCGCAGTCTTTCTGAAGCTGAAGTGGACGCAGCTGTGGTCGGTCCAGTGGAGTCCGGTGGCGTGGCTGAAGGAGATGTGCTTGCTGGAAGACAAGACGGGGTCAAGCGTGTGGCCGGCGTAGTGGGTGGGCGTGTTCACCAGTTGCTTGAGTCCGAGGTTGGCGAGGTTGTCCAGCAGGGCGGTGGTGTTTCTGTCGTTGTTGTTCTCCAGGTGGAAGTTGAGGTCCCCTAGGAGGATGTAGTCGGCGGAGGGCATGGCGTGCGGGCTGATGAAGTCTGCGATGTCTTCGCTGAATAGTGTGCGTGGTCCCGGGGGTCTGTAGATGAGGGTGCCTCGGAGGGTGGTCTTGGGGTCAGTGTGTATCTGGAAGTGTAGGTGTTCGGCGGCGGTGAAGGTCTCGTCAGAGTTAGTCGAGATGCGGATGGTGTTCTTGTGTACGATGGCGATGCCTCCTCCCGTCTGGTTGACGCGGTCCTTCCGGGTGATCTTGTATCCGTCCGGGATGGCTATGGCGATGTCGGGCGCTGAGGAGGCGTTCATCCAGGTTTCGGTGAGGAAGGCGACGTCCGGTGCTGTTGCGTCGAGCAGGTCCCAGAGTTCCACGGCGTGCCTGTGGACGGAGCGGGTGTTCAACAGGATGCATTTCAGGTGGTTGCTGCTGGTGCTCGACTTGGCGGAGGTGGTGCACGTCCGGGGGCAGGTGAATCGGCAGGCTTGGCAGGTGAAGGGTCCGTGGGTGCGTCTCGGTGAGGCTCGGTAGCAGGCAGGGTTCCGGCCGGCATTGAGTGCGGTGAGGGTGGCGGCGTCGTAGGTCCGTCGAGTAGTGTTGCATCGGTGGGATCCAGGGGTCCTGGCGCTGGGCGCGGGCCAGGCGCGGACGGGCGCAGACGGGCTTACCTTTGGCGCACCTTCGGCGCTCCGTCGGTGCTCCCGCTGCGCGCGGCCGCTGCGCGGTCGCTCAGGGGGCGTCATAAGTAAGGAGCCTGGAGGAGGAGCAGCTGGGTGGCGGGAGCGGGGCGGCGAATGGAATCACGGGGGCGGGGCCGCAGGGAGGCAGTGGCGGGAAGTCCCAGGAGCAGCGGGCAGCGGGAAAGTCCCAGGAGCAGCGGGAAAGTCCCAGGAGCAGCGGGCAGCGGGAAAGTCCCAGGAGCAGCGGGAAAGTCCCAGGAGCAGCGGGCAGCGAGCGAAGGAATCTCCAGGCAGGAGGCGGCAAGGCAGGCAGGAGCGGCAGCAGTGAGTGGGGCGACCAAGCCCTGCGGAGGGCTGAGCGGTCACAGTAAGGGGTGCATGCACCACCTTACCCAGGCTGCAGTAGCAGACCTGTGGTGTCAGTTTGGATGGCCTTCCAGGGGTGGCACAATACATGCTGCAGCCCCTGGTAGGCCTCTGAGGTACCTATGCCCTGGGTACATAGTATACCATATACTAGGGACTTATAAGGGCACTCCAGATTCCAATCAGTGATGTGCCTAAGGCACATGGAAACCATTTTAGAGAGGTAGGAGCTAGGCTGGGGTTCTGATTAGCAGGGCCCCAGCCAGACTAAGGTCGAAAAACAGTGAAGCATCAGCAAAAAGTGGGGGTACCCATGTGAAGCAGATCCTACTCTCCTACAGCCGCCTTTTTGGTCTCCGTACTCCACAGTCGGGTTTCCGCCTTGGTATCTTGTGCGGTGTCTCTTTGCCTGTGAGGCTTTTGAGTTGTGGCATCGTAATTTGGACGCCGGGCGGTGCGTCATTTCGTCGGACGGTGTGTCTCCATTGGTTAGCGCCACTACGTAGACGGGCGCACTTTGATGGCGGGCGGCGTCGCTGGCTTACGGGCGGTGTTTGGCTCACTTTTCACATCCTAATTTGGCGGGCGCGTGGGCAGTTGCTGGCGGACGGTAACTAGCGGTTTTTGGCTCCGAAAGCACGGCGGTAGTGCCTCCGCCCGACATCGTAATGGACCCCTAAATTATTAATTAATTAATTATTAATTTTTATAATGTAAATTAAATTACTTCCCACCCTATTGCCCTATAAACCCACAACCCGCTACGGAACTAATATACGCAAAAATTATTAAACAATAGTAATTATTCAAAACTAAATTATTAATTAATAAATTATTAATTTTTATAATGTAAATTAAATTACTTCCCACCCTATTCCCCTATAAACCCACAACCCGCTACGGAACTAATATACACAAAAATTAATTCACATAAACTCCATTACTTAAAAAAAATTGTAACATACATTAAAAAAATATTATATATTTTTAACACATATACTAACATATAAAAGAATTAAAAAAAAATCGATATAATAAAGTTCAATATAATGACATTCGATATTACTTACCTATATGTCGATATTTTTTCCAACTTTATTATGTCTTTTCTATATTCTGTCCTCTCGATATTTTGAACTCGATATTTTGTCCTTTCGATATAAAAAGTTCGATATTTAGTCTCTACACCCACCTACGGGATACCTTAGGGGTGCCTTACATGTAAAAATAAGGTTGTTTGAGAATTTGGAAGTACCTTTAAATCCAAAGTCGAATTTCCATATAAATTTAATGTAAAGGCAGCCTGAAAGGCAGTACTGCCTTTGAAATTACAGTAGACAGCACAGTTGTGTACACATAAGTGCATTAAGTCCACTGGGCAGCTAAACCTGCATGCCCTATTATATACTAGTTACTTAGAGCTAGGCTGTCAATACCAATCATAATTACACCTAATTTGAATATCCTTATAATCAGAGCACTGACCCAGGGCCTGGTAAGCAGACCCCAGGGCGCAGTCAGTTACCATCTGTACCAAGCGAAGAAATGGGGGTAATTAGGGCAAAAAGGATGACTTTCTCACAAGATTGTTGTTTGCCCTGATGTTGTGTGTCCTTCCTAAGGGGTTAAGGATGTAATGTATGCGGTAGGGGTAAATTAGATTTGCCTGTTGAAAAGCTATGAGTTACTCCCAAATGTAGTGCATGTTCTTCCTAAGGGGTTAAGAATGTAGGGGCATGTTGTGTTACCCCCTAATGTTGTGTGTCCTTCCTAAGGGGTTATGGATATACTCTGCACAGTAGGGGTAAAATGGATTTTCCGGTTAAAATGTAATGAGTTACGCTCAAATGTAGTGAATGTCCTTCCTAAGTGGTTAAGGATATAGGGGCATGTTGTGTTATGCCCTAATATAGTGTGACCTTCCTAAGGGGTTAAGGATAAGTTGCAGGTGCATGTGTGTTGCACCTTGATGTTACGTAGTGTCTTTCCTAAGGGGTTAAGGAGAAGTGTAAGGGTGAGTATGTTTGTTTCACCCTGGAGTGTCTTTAGGGGCATTATTTGTTCCCTAAGTTCCGCATAGGACTTATTGTCTTTGATTATTTATTTTCTGAACATTTATAGGACAGTTGATCTATTAATTACATCTGCTGTCCTTTTGTAGTTGACAATTTATGAGTTCAAATATTTAGGGGACTCATTTATTGTTTATTTCCATCTAATTCCTGTTAGTATTTTTTGATTGTTTCTCTAAAGGGAGGAGATGTGTTGTATCCTGTGGTTGTTGCTATGCATCTTCTCCATAGTTCCCCGTTCTCTGTTACTCAGCCTGTGTGAGTGTGATGTAATAGAATGTTGATGAAAGCGTGCTTCGGATGAAAGCTAGTTGGAAAGAGTGGGCTGAGCAGCAAGGATACTGCCCCTGGTGGGGTATTTACCATCTTACTTATAACCTGTAACTAAGACTTATCTTATTGAATAAACCTATATAGTATAACCTACCTACCTGATTACCTGCTTACAAGAAATTATATTCATTACAAAAAAAACATTAAAATATTTGAAATGACAAATGGCCCAAAAACACACTAAAACCTATTTTTCTACAGCTGAATAATTCCCTCTGAAAGAGTGCGTGAGGCAAAACCAACAATGGTTTCTTTAGATTTGAATGAAACCATTTGACATAGTGTTTTGCGGATATTCTACAGAAGTCCCACCAATCTCACATTTGTGCCTCTTAAGAGTCTACCTCACACATTTTCCCAAAACCTTTTTTTTTTTAAATTCTGTTCTGTTCTGTTACAGAAGATCCATATATCATAAGGATATCTTGGAAACACTACACATTGGGAACACTTTCTTAGATGTTCTTAATTATATTTTGCAACACTACAGCAGCAAAGGCAACTCCAAACTGCATTCTACAAAACGTAAGTGCCCTTATAAGAGTTGTGAAAGCAGTTAGAATTCTTAAGTCAGGATAGAGGTAGAATTCTACTTGATGATATGCCATTGATTGATCAATGACTCTGAAACAGGATGCCTGTCCTATGGTAGTAAGCATATTATTGATGCGAGGCAGGACATGTCTTTCAACTCAAATGTGATTATTTCGGTCCCACAAATATAGAAAAGCCTAATGGCCTTGCTTGACCAGAACCACCGGAGGAAGCCACTCAGAGCAATCAATTGGTTTTTTTGTGCCTAACTCCATCAAGCGGTTTAGTTCGATTTGGAAGGGTTCTCTCATGAAATGCAGAGCATTCCATGCTTCATGTACTACCGGCTTGAAATTAGCCTACAATGTAATTTTATGTTGGAAGATTTTTTTAAAGAAAGCAAGGTTTTCCTTAAACAGCTTGAGAAATTCATCACATAAATGCCCCCCATTATAGACCTGTTTGCTATTAAGACTTGCTCTCAATTGCTGTAATCCATTGATATTCCCAATTCTTTTTGGTGTTTCCTCCCCAGCAGGTTTGATTTCTTCTCAACTATAAAAACTGTTCCCACTGTGGATTTATCTTTGAACGAGATATGCATTTTCATCATCCCAATTAAAGGAATTGGATCTCCATCATATTCACTGGAATTTATAGTTGGTATTTCTACTACTGCAGAAAATGTATTTGATATCACTTTAAAATCATTATGGTTTATAAGGCTGAATGGAAAACACATATTTATGAGTTCACCATTGGGACGGGCTTTGCATTCAGGATAACATAGTTGGTTACTCTTACTCACATCACTCTGTACTTGAAAAGCAATTTTCTTAACTTCTTGTTTACCTCCTTCCAAACAGTTAACTTGCTTATTTTCACTGTCTCTGCACACTCTATCAAAATGGTCCCTTTTATTACAATTTTACCACGTGACATATCTTGCTTGACAATTGATATTATTAGCTATTAGTGTTGTTGCTCAGATATGATTTCACCTTAAATAAATGAAAAGACAAGAGGCATTTGGCAAAACAGGCACAAGTTGGTTTAATAAAACGCAGTGGACGGGAGAGTGCTGAGAGAGTGCATCTGAATAAAGTCCCTCTTTGTACAAGTTTCGGCTGACAATATATACATCTCGTGAGGTACAATAAAATAATTTAGCATTCTTAAAAAAGCATCTCAGTCTTAAATTACCAAGTTTGAGCATCTGATAAGGACACAGATGGCTCTCAACCTCGGGGAGAGTTAGTGTGGGCCAGTGTGTATGTGTCCAAATGTCCATGGGAGGAGCACGTTATCACTGCGTGTGGTGTGTATGTTGTATCCTGATTTGCTGAGTATTCCTACCTACATGTGGCATCTAGCTATGTGGTATTTTTAGGGAATATGCGCGTTTAGCCAAACGTGTTTATTTACTGGGGCCAATATCCTCAGACCTGTGTGTGGTGCAACTATCTATCTGTGGGATCGATCAGGGTTTTCCCTGGGTGCACATTTGTCTTTGGGCTAAATGAGACCCCACCTGTGACCTGTCATTCGATTGGCATGGGTTGAGGGTTACAGGACCTGTCTGACCATGCATGTCAAACTCGGGGTTGATGGGGAGGTCACCTTGCATGAATCTGACAGCAATGATACAAGTTAATTGGAACTTCTGGAAAAAATGTCAGTCATTGATATAATTCTTATCGACATTCTCAACATTATGCGCACCATTGTCATAGCGTAAACCAACATTGTCTTCATTGATATTGACAAAGATATGCGTGCCTAGATCATGGCATACATCAATATTGTTTCTACTAGTAACAACATTTTATTGCATGCATAGATTATAGCATAAATTGACATTGTTACTCTAGGTATTGACACTGTTGTGGGGGCATGGATTATGGCATACATTGACATTGCATTTATGGGTATTGACATTGATTTGAGGGCACAAGTTATGGCATACGTTGACATTGCATTTATTGGTATTGCAGTTGTCGGCCTGCATATATCATGGTATTTATTGACATTGTTTTCACCCATTCCAACATTCCCCCCTTGATGTTTTCAACTACTCAATCCTCCTCTTATGTCATGACATGACCATTATATTACTCGAAACTGTGTGTGTCTGTAGTGTCTGCTACCTTTTCCCTAGCTCTATAAATACTATATAATTTGAAAACTGCTTTCGTACAGAAGGGAACCCCCACTTGTAGGAAACCACACAACAGAAGTACAAGAACAAAAACTGGGGTAAGTGACAAGAATATTTTGGACACTCATGGCGGGATCCACAAAAAGATATTATGAAGCCAGTCATGCTCCAGGGCACCTCGATCCTTCTTCATGTCAGCTTGCAAATGATACAGTTCTTTGATGGCATGAGCTAATCGCCAATTGTCCACATCAATTTCGGGTATAATAGAACAACACGAAGCACTAATCTTGGCACACACCCCAACCTGTGTTGTGGGCATCAAGTCCAGCATGTACCGATGTTGCATCACCATAAGATGCATGGCTCTCAGTTCTTCCTTGATAGCGTTTTGGCTGAGCTCAGTATTGTTCATCATCTTCAGCAACTCCCACCTGATTATTTGTAACCAGTGGGTGTTGGCCTTTGTTTTCATGGTGAGGAATGGTATTGACACTGCGGTGTTTACTTCAGTGTCTGTAGTGTTATATCCCGCATAGAGGCCCTAATGGAGACCCGTTCGTACATGCCCTAAAATGGACGTATTCATATTTACCCTAATATGGTCATATTCGTACTTGCCCTATTATGGTCATGGCCGCATATGCCCAATTATGGTCACAACTGTACATGTCCTATTATAGTATGATTCCTTATATAGGCATGATCTTTCACCTACATTGGTCCCAGCTAGTACACAACAAGCTCTGAGGGCTGAACGTTATCTATCCTGTGGTTTTGAATACAGCAGGGTTTTTCCAAACACAGGCCCACACTGTACTCATTAATTATGCATGGCTCTCTAAGAATACACCACTGGCATAATATGTATGTACAAAGTTCACCCCCTGACGTCTTCCTCATTTCCAATACAAACCATACTGAGGACCGAGACTCTTTAGGGTATACATACACCACATCTTGCCCCGGTAAGGCAGAGGGAACTGAGACTTCCATGCTGACACACTGACCAGAGATGCTGAGGCTCCTGCATGCAGTCGCTCAAGCTGACAGTGGTCTGACACAACCCGGACGGGGTGTCCAACTCGAGACCAGGACGGGGTCCCACACTCTCTCTATTTCAGGTATGGGGGTTCGACTAAATCCTAGAAGGATTCTTGGCTCTTAACTTTTAGACCTACACACATATGCTAGGTACACTCAGGTACATCTAGTTAGGCATCGTAGGAGTACGCGCACTTGCATAATGCTTTTATATTCATGTATGTACTCATGATTATCGCGATATGGTAGAACTGTTCTATCCCTTTGCTTTTATCGTACTGCTGATAATATATCTCTGCTATTGTCTGCTGGTTACCATAACACATATATTTTACACTAGAATAACAACTGTTCAATAAATACTTATTGAAACGCCCGACTGTTTATTCTGTGTAACTCTCTGAGACAAACCGAATAAGTGAGCACGAGTGACTGAGCGAAAGGTGGTATATTGTTTCCACGATTCTGAGGGAATCAGGGTTGTCATGATCTAAGGTTGCCAGAAACTAATCTCTCCCCGATAAGAGGAGACACTAGTGGCACTGCAAGCTAGCTAATGCAAACCAGGCTAACATATACGGTAGGGGTGCACAGAGTCAGTCTGCCACCAGGCCTGCAGTATATGTTATCCAAACGTGCAGGTCCTGCAGGGGTACTATAGGAGCTACACGACATGGCGCCACCAACGTTGATTGGATACGTATTTAACAGTAGAATCTGAGTAGTTCAGTCGTGGTATTCTCATAGTACCTACTCACAAAACCCCAGAGACGTCTGGAGTGGGTGGGCACAAACTCCGCCACAGCTGAGTAGTACGAGAATACTATTTATTGGCTGTTGGTTATTCAAGCTTGAAGGACATATAGTTCCTACAATTGTGCATTTTACACCTTATCTTAAAAATTCTTTAACCTCCCTTCTTCCAATTAGAAATGGTGGAAGAAACAAACGCAACAGGGAGAGTTACAACAAACCTCTTCGGTTTAGAAGAAGACCCTGAAGATGCAATACAAATTGCACCAAATTTCAAAAGGGCAGTCACCATAAAACTTCTAGAACATGGCTTAAGAGCCAGGGGTGGTAATGTAATTTTCGTGATTGAGGCACACAAATCCAATAAAACAGAGGTGTTCTATTCATGGGTTACATTTCCAGCAGCGAATGCAATTACAAATGTATTTCACTACTACCTAGAAGGTGAAACACCAGCGGACTATACTCCTTTTGAGGAATTAGAGGTTCCACTCACTTACCAGGAGCATAATTACTGGTTTAAAGGCGCCCTACCCCACGTACGAGGAAGAGCAAGATTAGGCCCGCTCGGAGGAGCATGAGCCACATGGCCCATATTAGCGGCATACACACCGCATCCTGACATTGACACAATGCCACAGCCAGACTTCCTCGTACAACACAGAGATTTAATTAAAATCTACAGAAACCTCACACAATTCGTGATGAGGACTTTAACAGTTCAGCCTGCACCAGCTGCAGCACAAGACACTCCAGTCCAAGGTACAGTTAATAAAATAACTCCACAAACATTACACGCGATAATGGGCAAAATGCCAGCAAAACGCGAACAAATACCATTCTGGATAGCTCAGAAAATAACTCAGCTTGAAGCGGTATTCCCGAATACTACCACCTGTGATAAACACAGAATTGTAACAATCTGCTTGCCCATGGGTCTTACACCACAAGTAGAGGACTGCACCTCTTGGGGTTCAGTCTTTGCTGCCATATATACCAGAACACATGGTATCCTGTCAATAGCAGTAGTACCTGAAGTATTGAAACAGATACAAAATGAGTATGGAGCAGAGCCTGCCCTTAATTTAGGGATGAAGTTGCTAAACAACTTTGAACGGGTCTCAGCCATAATACTAGCTAACATTAAGGGGGAAGCAGCTTCTGTGGCGATCCGCCAACGCCTAAGGGAGTTCAGTCCAGTAGATCAACAACACGAACTACCCAAAATAATTGAAACTGCATATGCAGAATTAGGCAGAGACAGTCTAGGTGGGAAAGCATTAAAACCACAACTGATGGGCAGTCCTGAAAAGGACACTACAAAGCAGACACCTACTTCTTCTAAAAAGGAGGTGGGAAAAAAAAAAAGTCTAAAGACACCAGATTTCAATCCAGAGGTAGGTCTCCTCAACAGGAGCCCTCTGAAAGGAGGTATAATCTCAGGAATAGGGATAATATTAAAAAACCTGAAAGGTATCAGGATACTGATACTCGTTCCTCTCGTTCCTTTCAGGGTTCATCAAGAAACTCCGAGAGGGAAGGACGGTCAGAACACAGACAAGAGGAGCGTACAAAGTCCAGAGACCCGCAATGCGCTGCAGACTACGCACCTAAAAAAGAAGATAAACAAAAATCAAAACCTCAGTTCAAAAAGAAGAAGGTAGCAGGTCTCAAGATCAGACATGCCCAGAATTCTGAGGACACAGCTTCTGAATGGGGAATGGGCTCTGACGATGCTAGACAGCGCGGCAGAAGCAACGATAGCTCGCCAGAACCTGAAGGAATTTCTGGTGACAGCGGAGTTGAGTGAGTATATCACGGTGGAAACACCTGATACTCGGGTAAGTGTCCCACATAAGTTACATGAGATAACACTCCGGATGGAGGGGGATAAACCCAGAAATGTTAAAGCTCTCTTTTGGAAAAATCTGGCATCTGGTTATGACATTCTATTAGCAGAACAAGACTGGCCACCAGCATTCATCATGGAGTGCCCTAGGGGAGAAACTGTAATTTTTCCAGCCTTTTCCAACCTCGTTCCGATACATTTAAAACATGCATATGCGCAGGAGTGGGCGGTTGCCCTAGCTCCAGCGTTGTACAAAAATCATGCTGGTTGGGATGAGGATTCAACCCACCACATAATCCCGTTAAAAGTTTCCCCAAATGCTCAAAGGCAATACCCTATAAAGCAGGAAGCAAAAAAACAAGTCAGGGAGATTCTAGATCAACTTGAGTATCAGGGGGTGATAGAAAATTGCACTTCACCTATGAACAGTCCTTTGTTCCCCGTAGCCAAACCTGACAACACATATCATCTAGTTTTAGTTTACAGACATTTAAACACTTGCACAAAGACATTTGCAGTTCAAAATGCACACAGTGCCGCATTAATGAATAACATAGTGCGCAAAAATACAAAACAACACTTGATATCTCAAATGGATTTTTCTGCCAAAATATAGCGACTGAAAGCAGGTATCTGACCGCATTCAGTGCGTTAGGAGTCCCAACGGCAATTTTGCCTACTCCCCCAAGGGTATAAGAATAGCCCGGGTTGTTTTCAGCAAGGGTAACAGAGTTACTCCAAAATTTGGATGAAGAAGCATTGTCCTATGTGGATGATATTTATCTGACGGACGATGACTTAAAGAGGCACTTGACCAGGGTGAGCACCATTATTATGGGATTCCCCTCTGAGGGCTATACATTTAATTTAAAAAAATCAAAGATTGCCCACCTCAATGTCCTGTTTTTAGGATACGAGCTGTCAAGTGAGGGGAAAAGCCTGGCAGCTAACTTTTTAGAAAAATGTGCGCTGCTCCAACCTCCAAAATCATTAAAGAATTTGCAATCAATTCTGGGATTCCTAAATTTTGGTCGAACATACATTTTGGATTACGCAGAAAGAGTAAAACCTTTCTACGACTTAATAAAACCTGATTTTTCAGTCAGACAATGGACACAGGAACACACGAATATCCTGCGTTCCACACAAGAAGACATGATAGCTTCTAAACATTTACAGACATGCGTAAACGCACAGAACTTAGTGATCCGAGTAATAGCGGGTCAATGCAGGTACACTTATTTAACTTTTAATGAAGGTGAAACAGTACCAATCGCATACAAATCACACCTGTACCAAAAACGCGGAGATGCGTTTCACTTCAACAGAAAAAATCCTGACAGCAGTGCAGACCGTTGTAGCAAGAGAAAGAGCTCTGGCTCAGGGAAAATGCATATTTGTCGTGACCCCAGTACCAGCTTTAGAAGCTGTTACAAAAGCTAGCATTCCAAATGCTAAAGCCTTACATCCAAGATGGATACAATGGGCAAATTCTCTTACTGCAACGGATGTTGAATACAGATTTGATCCAAGTTTAAAAACACAGGCATTCCTGCAATATGAACAAGAATACACTCTACCAAATGAAATTTTGCCTCTAGATCTGTATGAATACATTATTTACACTGACGGTTCTGCTCAACCAGCCACAGGTAGTAAGCAAGCTTACAGCGTGGCGTGTGCGATTGTTAAAGGTCGCATGCACAATGGAAAGTTCCATCCGAGTTGCACTAAAACGCAATCTCTAGGAGACTGCACGGCTCAGTTGGCAGAACTCAAAGCACTTATACTGGCACTCATAAATACGGATCACGAATTCCCGACACTTGTTGTGTGTGATTCCTTTTACTGTGTACAGTCGTACAATGAATATCTACATCATTGGGAACAAAACGGGTTCAAAGATGCAAAAGGTGGCACAATTAAGCCTAAAATGCTATGGGAACAGGTAGTGGAGTTGAGAAACGAACTACCAAGGGCTCACGTGATACATACACTGAGTCATCAGCGTGATGGTGTTCACGTTGAAGGGAATTCATTGGCTGATGAAGCCGCGAAGGGGGCTGTTCGCACAGCCGCCGTAGCTGCAGTTACTCGTTCAAAGACGAGGGTAGACGGCGAGATAATGATAGCTGTCAATGCTTCACGCAAAGGCAGCACAGCAGTACCAAAAAAAATTCCACTCAAGTACTCCTACAAGTTAGATGCACAAAACATTCCATATGCTCAGATTCTTGGAGTGGGGGATAGAGTAATACCAAATATGGATCGTAGGCAAGGCTTAATATTAGCAGCACACAAGGGCTTGGGTTCTGCGCATACAGGCATAACAGCGACTATTTCTTTACTGAAACAGCGCTACTGGTGGCCAGGGTTAACAAAGCAGACTACAGACTATGTCTTGAAATGCGACATCTGTCAGCAGATAAAAGGCTCCACCGTAACACGCCCAGCGCAGACACCATTACTGAAATCAGACAAACCTCTTGCATGTGTGTATTTGGACCACTGCGGACCCCTACAATCTGATGGGTCCAAGAAATATATCATGGTTGCAGTGGATTCCTGCTCTAGATTCCTATGGGTTTGGCCTTAGCGCTCGGCTGACGCTCGAACTGTTATAAAAGATTTGCGAGTCTTTATCGGCACATACGCAGTTGGCACGTTACATTCTGACCGTGGTCCGGCGTTTAGCTCTCGGGCTTACAAAGAGGCCATGAGAGGAATGGGCGTAGCATTGCGGTACTCCTCTCCATACCATCCTGAGGGAAATTCTGTTGTGGAGAGGAAAAACCGAGACTTAAAGCAATCTATAACAGCTAGGGTATTAGGCAAGGGCGGTAGATGGGTCGATCACCTTTATGGGGTACAGCGCGCTCAATAATCAGCCAAGAAGCTCTCTAGGAGGTGTCACTCCTACGACAACTTCATTGACCATCCACCAGGTGCCACAGACGGCCCCCCGCCCCCCAGAAACACCAGCCAGCCCACCATCTCCAACTGGACACCGATCACGGCCGAAGACACTGCCTCGACCATGAAAAGCATCCACTCGGGGGCCCCCACCAACTTCTGCCCCCCTCACATCTACCACAGAGCCGTGGCCGCCATCGCACCCGAACTACAATGCACCATCAACACCTCCTTCAAAACAGGCACCTTCCCAGACGACTGGAAGCGCGCAGAAGTCAGACCCCTGCTCAAGAAGCCCACAGCTGACCCCACCGACCTCAAGAACTATCGGCCCATCTCGCTCCTCCCCTTCGCAGCCAAAGTTGCAGAGAAAACAGTCAACAGGAAACTGACACGATTCATTGAAGAGAACGCAGTCCTCGACCCATCCCAATCCGGATTCCGAAGCAACCACAGCACAGAGACCGCCCTACTCGCCGCCACAGATGAAATCTGCACCCTCCTGGACCATGGCCACTCTGCAGCCCTCATCCTACTCGACCTATCAGCGGCCTTCGACACCGTCTCCCATCGCACACTAGTCGCCAGACTACATGACGCAGGCATATAAGGAACAGCCCTGGACTGGATCCGATCATTCCACACCGGAAGAAGCCAAAGGATCAGACTCCCACCCTTCCTCTCCGACCCCACGAAAATCACCTGCGGAGTCCCACAGGGTTCATCACTGAGCCCCACCCTCTTCAACATTTACATGGCCCCCTCGCAGCCATCGTCCGACAACACGGCCTCAACATCGTATCCTACGCCGACGACACCCAGCTCATCCTCTCCCTCACCAAAGACCCCACCACTGCCAAACTCAACTTCCAGAAAGGAATGCAAGACGTCGCAGTCTGGATGACCAACAACTGCCTGAAGCTCAACGCCGAGAAGACAGAAGTCCTCGTCCTCGGTACCACCCCTTCTGCATGGGACAGCACCTGGTGGCCAACCGCCCTTGGAAGCCCACCTACCCCCTCAGACCACGCCAAGAACCTCGGCATCGTACTCGACTCATCACTCACCATGAACCGACAGGTCAACGCCGTCACCTCCAGTCCAGCTGCTTTAACACCCTCGTATCCTCCGCAAGACCTTCAAGTGGATCCCCCCTGAGTCAAGGAAGACAGTCACCCATGCACTCATCACCAGCAGACTGGACTATGGAAACGCACTCTACGCCGGCATCAACAAGTCCCTACTCCGCAAACTCCAGACAGTACAGAACACCGCCGCCAGACTCGTCCTCGGCATCCCCCGACATGAACACATCAGCCAACACCTACGAAGTCTCCACTGGCTCCCCGTGGAGAAAAGAGTCACTTTCAAAATCCTCACTCACGCCTACAAATGCCTACACAACAACGGACCCAAATACCTCAATGACAGAATCAACTTCCACGTACCCAAAAGAAACCTCTGATCTTCCAACCTCGCACTGGCAGAAACCCCACGCATCCACAGAGCCAGAGCAGGCGGAAGATCCTTCTCTCACATTTCAGCCAAGACCTGGAACGAGCTACCCGCAGACATCAGACGCGCCCCCTCCCTGAACACCTTCAGGAAGACCCTCAAGACCTGGCTCTTCGGCTAAACAGATCTGCGGACCCCCCCCTCAGCGCCTTGAGACCCTCACGGGTGATTGGCGCGCTTACAATTCCCTGATTGATTGATTGATTTGGGACAAGAATGTGGGTACCTGATCTTGATTGTGAAGGCACAGTGGCGGATGAAAAACCATTTGATATCCATGATCGTTTGACTGTTTTACAGGATCTAAATGAATCCAGGACACAACAAAGTAACATGCTCCAGAAACAGGCCGCCACTGAGGAAGTCAAGGCAGTAATGGCAAGATCTATCTGGATCCCAAAAATCAGGGATCTGGTCAGAGAGAAGATTGCTGACAAGAAAGAATTTGGGCCATCCTACAGAAAGCCTGTACCGGTCCTAGCAATCCAAGGCACAAGAACAGTACTGTTGCCGCCTCTTGCCGGAAAGAAGGAGAAAAGATTTGTCTCAATCGACTTAATCAAACCACACTATGTGGCCGATACTAAACAGTAGGCCACATGGACTCCACAGTAGCAGACGCCCTCCTCTCGCTACAATCCAAGAAGTTCAAACAGAAAGACTCATCACATTTGAAGAGCCACCTGTACGAAATGAAGGACTAAGCAACAATGCTATGGAACTCGTTCCACTTCAACAAGAAATTCATCTTCAAAATGAAAATCAACTTAACAACCAAGTTGCAATCAGACCTAATACAGACATCTACGTCAACATGCCTCGTCAAGAGCAAAATCCAATTTCAACAAATCCTGATGCAATTCCAACAATTGATCGAACTGCTTCTGGCTATTTCATGAACTTTGATACGTTTTCTCTGGATCCAAGCGAGCCAGAAACGACGCCAGCCAAAAAATCACTCCAACAGAAACTCAATGACTTTTTGAACTTTTTTAGAAAGACTTACCTGGTGTCACCTTGGATTGAACTATGGTATATCACTGGGATTTTATTTTTCATTTTCTAGCTAGGTTTAATAATTACTTTTAGTATGCTTATTAATGGACGATACCTCCAGCAAAGCTCTACAGCCCAAAGAGTCAATTTGATTTTAAAACCTCACCAGTCTTCACATCGTGAACCAAGAGAATTGTCTTCAGTGAACATTACAGCAGTTCCTATACCGGACAGTATAGTATGGGACAAGATTGATTATGATGTATTCGGTCCAACTGAACTTTTAAAGCTAAAACATGTATTTTAAATTTCTTTAAGTGATATCATTACCTCCAGTACATTTTCTGATGATTGGGACACTGAAACTGTAAATGCTATGATGTCTGATTTAGAAAAAACGGCCGCATTTCCAAACAATGAAGTGTTAGAAGGTACTTCAGACTATGATACATTGTACTGTTACCAGCAATATGGTCATCATTTCTTGCACAAATCTATAACACCTAGAAATGTATTTAAGTACCACCAATGGGAACACTGCCCAACACCGCCAAAAGGTAGTTCACAGGCATTTGCACAGAAATTCACATACTTCTCAGAGTTTAATACATCCGACCCAAAGTCATTTTATTATAAAGTGGTGAAAATCTCAGCTCCGAAAATTATGTTAACAAACACCAAACATATTTACTCTGCATCCTTTCTGAACCAGTTGTCTAAACAGAGTTTTGATCTATGGAAAGACACAATAGATTCCAAATCGATCTGGGGTTCTAGGGACTGGCAAGCCCAGGGAATAGAAGCACTTTTTAGAGCATGCATCATTCCGCAGCAGATTTTATTTCTGAATGAAACTGTGCAACAGACATCCTGTCTTGGACTAGCCAAGAACAAGGAAATGAACACACCTGGGTTTCCTACAGCATCACAGATGGGTGGGGGGCAGAATTCAACTACACATGGGGTGAGATTAGATGACGTTTTCCAGTACAACAGATCAGATACTGATTGGACAGACTGGCTGGTTTGGCCCATTGACACAAACAAATGTCAACAGAGATTTATGAATACAACCAAAGGGTTTAGTATCCATAGGCCAGATCCACGCTATGTACAAAGACAACACCCAGGGGTAGTGACATCGTATAGTGTTGGGAAGTTGTGCCTTGATTGGCTAGAGACCTCAACACTGACAGAAGTAAAGCACCACTTGACCTTACTCACACCTGACATGGATCTTAGAGATTTTCTACTAGGTCCCAGGAAACGTCAGAAACGTTTCATATATGCAAGCCTTTATGCCTACTATAATGAAAAGTGGAAAATATCCCAACAAGAGGCAGCAGAAAGGATACGGGAGAAAGACCATATCAACTTAGAAAAGGCATTAGCAGTAGTAGATAATGGGTTAACTACTTTGACCTCCAGGATTTACTCCTTAGGCAACATTGTGTCCTCAGCAATCGACATATTTGAACAAGATCTGGCCTTGTTACAACACGGGCAATCTCAGCTACGTTCTATTATGATGTTAAGCTGGACGCTGCAATCTTTGCGTGCAGGCTATGTGCCATGGCGTTTTATAAACACCACGTCTCTGTTCTCAGAATACAATCTAACTGATAAACAGACAGAAATGGCACAGAGGGGAGCCAAATACACAATGCTGCGTATTGAGACACTGGAAAGGTTACCATTCACTGTAGCCGAATCACCATCAACAGAATGGCTAATTCATGGCCAAATCACTCTGCGGGTCACTACGTTTCAGTTTCAATATTGCCTTGAGCAAAGGCAGGCAGGCAAATATGTGAAAATGGGTAAGGGATACATCAAGGAAACTTGGGAGTTACCATATAGATACCGATGCCGGAATGGGGATCGAGAAGTGTATCTGAGTGGTACAAACTGCAAGAACGCTTTAAGTGTTTCTCTCATGTGTCAGGATATTTCTCTACATGGAGCCTGCAGTGGTTCAGTGGCGAACTTATCTTGTCACATGTCAGGGACCCCAGTGGCCATGATCACGCCGGTTTTCCAGCTGCTCTCGAATGGGAGTTATTTAATGCTAAATGATCAAGGTTGCTGTGGGATGCTTCCGGGCGTCGCATATCTAGTAACTGTTAACTCCAGGGTTACTTGCTGTATGCAAGTACTGTTTCCACCACTGAACACAGTCGGGGAGGCGCCGCTATGGCCTTCGCTGAATGTTTCTTTTATACAATTTGATACTCTGAGCAGATTGAAAGCCATGCTTTTACAGCGACCCGTGCCCTTAACCTACGCCCGAGAAACCTATGAACTTCAAGTTGCAAGGACCTCGACCGAGATACAGGCACTCATACTTACAAACTGCCCCATTCATTTAGCAGAAATGGTGGGACGTATCTTTAATATGTCTGATACGAGCGGAATTGTACACCTATGTAAGACCATAGGGTCCGGACTGTTAAACACCTTTCAGACAGTCCTCGGAGTAATCCCAAATTTTATACACTCCGTATTGGGAAGCGTATTTGGAGGATTCCCGCTCATCCTGTTCCTAATCGCAGGAATCCTGATTGTAATATTGCTGCTAGACAATGGACGGCCCACTTCCCAAGGGAATGGTGAACACGCTCCTGGAGTGGAAATACTGTGAACGCATGGTACAACTTCTGGGCATTTCCTGCCTGCGAGAACTCAATGCCTCCTGGTTTCTATCATTTAGACCAGTCTGGATAGACTGCATCTTACCTGTTCTTCGATGCCTGTTCTGCGGAGAAGAATGCACGTTGGATCTTTGTCTAACTTTTCCATCAGATGCACCTCCGGACACAGATGCAATGCTGGACCCCATAAAGGCCCACACTCTGCGTTGTCCTCAGCGGCTTCCGATTCTGATGAATGCATTCCTGGAGAATCCACAGGTGCCGTTCGCTCCTGCTGGGTTAGGTGACTCCTACACAGGCACCCAGGTTACAACTGCCGCACAAGCTGCCGCAGCACCGACTGTTGGCAGTACTACATTCCATCTATGTGCGATTGACGTTCTCTGTGAGGCTTTGGATTTGTCATCTACAGCAGCTGACACTGATAATATTGAGCTTCCCAGCCAGGACGCGTAATCTTGAATTGGCTCATCGTGTCCTGGGAAAGAATTCGGCTTCTTCACTCGTTTCAAAATAAACGATTTAAATTTGGAACATTTTCTTACATTGACACTTTCGCTTGAGAAAAGCATGGCCTTCTCCTGCTTATGGTAATACAACTTCTATAGAGAGACGATATTGACTTTTTAAGTGGCAACTAGAAAAAGCTGAATTTAAACATTTTTTTATTATTTAGCACCAACATTTTTAACGATTTTTTAGAACCATGTTTTTACTTGCTTTTAGAATTGTTTTTAAATTGTCCAGATTTTAAGTATGGTCATTTTTATCCAGTTCGGAAGAGGAGTGGGTGTTATATCCCGCATAGAGGCCCTAATGTAGACCTGTTCATACATGCCCTAAAATGGACGTATTCATATTTACCCTAATATGCTCATATTCGTACTTGCCCTATTATGGTCATGGCCGCATATGCCCAATTATGGTCACAACTGTACATGTCCTATTATAGTATGATTCCTTATATTAGCATGATCTTTCACCTACATTGGTCCTAGCTAGTACACAACGAGCTCTGAGGGCTGAACGTTATCTATCCTGTGGTTTTGAATACAGCAGGGTTTTTCCAAACACCGGCCCACACTACTCATTAATTATGCATGGCTCTCTAAGAATACACCACTGGCATAATATGTATGTACAAAGTTCACCCCCTGACGTCTTCCTCATGTCCAATACAAACCATACTGAGGACCGAGACTCTTTAGGGTATAAATACACCACATCTTGCCCCGGTAAAGCAGAGGGAACCGAGACTTCCATGCTGACACACTGACCAGAGACGCAGTCGCTCAAGCTGACAGTGGTCTGACACAACTCAGACGGGGTGTCCAACTCGAGACCAGGACGGGGTCCCACACTCTCTCTATTTCAGGTATGGGGGTTCAACTAAATCCTAGAAGGATTCTTGGCTCTTAGCTTTTAGACCTACACACATATGCTAGGTACACTCAGGTACATCTAGTTAGGCATCGTAGGAGTACGCACACTTGCATAATGCTTTTATATTCATGTATGTACTCATGATTATCGCAATATGGTAGAACTGTTCTATCCCTTTGCTTTTATCGTACTGCTGATAATATATCTCTGCTATTGTCTGCTGGTTACTGCAGCACATATATTTTACACTAGAATAACAACTGTTCAATAAATACTTATTGAAACGCCCGACTGTTTATTCTGTGTAACTCTCTGAGACAAACAGAATAAGTGAGCACGAGTGACTGAGCGAAAGGTGGTATATTGTTTCCACGATTCTGAGGGAATCAGGGTTGTCATGATCTAAGGTTGCCAGAAACTAATCTCTCCCCGATAAGAGGAGACACTAGTGGCACTGCGAGCTAGCTAATGCAAACCAGGCTAACATATACGGTGGGGGTGCACAGAGTCAGTCTGCCCGCAGTATATGTTATCCAAACGCGCAGGTCCTGCAGGGGTACTATAGGAGCTACAGGACAGTAGAAAGTCTAAATTCTTCTGGAATGTCCTTGTACTTAGCCTAGCGAAAATAATCAGTAGTACTTTTCCTTCGAGCCTGATGCAGAAGGATGATTTTCTTCTGTAACAGATGTTGAGACAACTCAGACAAATCTTCTCCAGGGATGACCAGTATTGGGGTGTGTATGGTCACAAGGATGCCTGGGCCCACCATCCGGGGACGAGCCGGGTGTAGGCCATGTCACCGCATTGCCAGTATATAACCATCAACATGGAAGTGCCCCATTGCAGGTCCGGTATGCGCAGTGTCATGCAACAGTTTGTATTACTGCCCAACGGTATGGTTCCTTTACCTCTGCAAAACAGAGAATACAGTGGAAGTTTGGATGTCACTAGGTTCAAAGAAAAGAGTGCTGTGGGGTTGGTCTTATACCTGGTGATGTTTACTATAGCCCTATGGGGGTTCTACTCGTTTGGGTTGAATCTTATTCCTGATCCTGCATAGGTACAGATGGATGAGACATTTTACTTTTTCAGGGGGTATCTCCTGGGATAAGAAAAGCATGTCTGTGCTTATGGCGTGGGGTATTAGTGAACATGTAGCACTATCAGTTTGTGGTTTGAGTGCCTATAGCGGTCATGTGCTGGTACCAGTTGTTGTGTAGGAGTGTGCTCTAAAGTGCATGAAGAATACTAGCATTGACTAGGATTGACAATTGACTAGGATTGACAATTCACACAACTCGGTCACGGATTTTCAGGCTACAATGCGGCACATCCAACAATGGATGGACCACAACCATCTCAAACTGAACCCTGGTAAGACAGAGCTTGTTCTTACTGGGGACAGTCACAAGTACTGGGGTCCCCATTACTGGCCACCAGAGCTAGGATCCCCTCCCTCCCCTTCCCCCTCGGCTAAAACACTAGGAGTCTCCCTCAACAATGACCTTTCACTAAAAACCCAGGTCGGTGCGGTTATCTCTAAGTGTTTCTTTCAAATGCGCAAGATCAGGAAGATACATCGCCTTCTCACTCAGGAAGCCCTGATCCAGGTCATAATAGCCACCGTCCTGTCACATCTGGACTATGCCAATTCTGTGTACTTGGGCATGCCACTCTACCTGTTCAAACGGCTTCAGATGGCCCAAAATCATGCAGCCCGACTGGTCTTTCGACAACCTAAATGGCAACCAGCGACTCCCTTGCTGAAGAAATTGCACTGGCTCCCCATTTCCCAGAGCTGCACCTTCAAAACAGGCTGCCTCATTTTTAAATCCTTGCAAGGCAATAGCCCCGTATTTATTAATAGCCTGATATCTAGGCATACTCCCTCACGTAACCTGCGTTCTGCCCACCTCTCACTCCTCATCACTCCGACATTCAAGCGGGTGCATCAAGGAGGCCGCAGATTTGCTATTCTCGCCCGCAAACTGTGGAACTCACTCCCGCTGGAAATACGGTCTTGCACAAACCTCCTGCAGTTTAGGAAGTCCCTTAAAACATGGCTTTTTGCACAAGCCTATAATTAATGTTTTCTTTGATAGCACATAGAGCCTTCTACAGCGCCATGAAACCACCTGGTGTACGCGCGCTTTATAAATTATTTTTAACATTAACATTAACATTAACAGTATAGGTTTACATGAAAAGGTGAAAGAGGTCCCTGCGTATGCAGTGCAAGAATGTAGAGTACAGTTTATGAGATTAGGTATACGTTTAGCTCTCGAGAGGCTCAAAAGCACTCCGGCTAAATACAGTGTGTACCACGATACAAAATACGTAACTTAAAAAACATCCATAGGCTATAGGATCGTCTTCAGGGGTAGGATTGTGTTCTGGGGAGATGTCTGTCGTTTGGGAACCCAGAGGTGTCTTGTCCTGGTGCAGCACAATAAAAGTCTCTTAAAAAGTTGTTGTAAAGGTCGACTTGTAGTCTGTGTTACTTGAGCGATTGGCCTTGTGAAAGTCCTTTTGAAAGTTTTTATTGAAGGGATGGCAGACCGTGGCAGTGATGGTGCACTTTCGGCTCAATCATAGGTATGTAGAATAAGAGCTGCGTAGGTTTTGCTTGGAAAAAGCACATTGCAAGGCAGTTATTTGAATAATTCCTGCATTTACATTTTACCTATGCACTCGATGGTTCTATTGTGAGCACATTTACCTAGTGGGGTGCTGGGAGGAGGTGCTACTATTATTAGGGGAATGGTGAATTTGAAACAGTTTTAGTGGGTGCTAGGATTTTTGGGGAATGGTATGCTTCAAACTGTCTTAATGCTGCTTCTATTTTTGGGTTCCCCTCTCCTTTCTACGGTGGGGACAGCACTCTTTCCCCATTGGCTGCTTTGTATAAAAGTGTGATGTTTTGAACAGTGCAGGGGTGCCCTGCATATGCTGTGTGCACTTGTGAGGGGCAGTGGATGTTTGAATTTTTGGCCAATGTTTCTGTTGGCAGGTGCGCACTCCTTGGGCATGTGGCGTGGAACAATGTTTTTCTCTAATTGGGTTTAATTGACAGATCACACCCTTCTTCTGGAATGGTTGAGAATTTTGGGCTGTTTTGTGCGGGTTCCGGTGCATGTTTACCTGTGTTTTTGGGCAGTGCTAATTTTAACAAAGGATACCGGAGATGGTACGAAAATCATTTGTGGACCCCTGTTGGGCCCTACAGGGAAATAGCTGGAATTGTGTTTGTTTGCTGTGTGTTGGGACTTTATGTGCTCGGCCTGATTGAGGTGAAGCTAATGCACTCAATGGGTTGTTCCTATGAAGTAGGATCGTGTGGTCACTGGGAAGCTGTTCTATGGTTCCTGTGACCTGGATGCAACCATGGCTGGAATAAGGACTGTCGCTCCTTGAACGATGTTTAATGAGGCCCTGTGACTATCATTTGACCAGTGAGGGCACGGTTGGTGAGCATATCCCTGCACCTGGCATGCGAGCTGTGATGGTCATCGGTAGAGACCTCTTCCTCACATCTAGGATGTTGCAGAGATGCTGCCTTTGCCGGGTATCAGGGGAATTTTGTACTGATGTTACTCTACTCCTGCTGCTCTGGAGGTGCAAGTCCCGAAAAGAAGAAATTTGGATGCGTTTGAAAGAATCATGGGAGAGGAGAAGGAGAAAGAATGTTCTGCCCATGGTGGGAGTCAGGTGTGCAGCTGGGGCATGCTGTGGGTAAGTGTTAGACCTAACTTTTTCAGCGGGTTGATCACCAGCTTTTTTGCTTCTTGGCCTCCTATTTTTGTCCCTGTTTTTGTTGGTTTTAGGACTCCGGGCACTTTACCACTGCTATTCAGTGCTAAAGTGCATATGCTCTTCATGTAAATTATGTCAATGGATTGGTGTTTCCATATTTGGCTTATTTGATTTACTACTGAGTACCTAGTATAGTGCACTGTGTGTGCCCATGGCCTATTAATCAAATGCTTCTAGTGGGCCTTCAGCACCAATTGTGCCACCCACACAAGCAGCCTTTCAAAGGGTTCTCAGTCCTGCCAGTGCAGTGTCTGCACACAGTCTTACACTGTCTTGTCAACCTTGCAAGTGCACCCACTTGTCAGGCGCTAACCTTCCCTTCTTTTACATGTAGGACACCACTCAGTTAGGCCCAAGGTACCCCAAGGGCAGGGTGCAGTGTATGTGAAAGGTAGGACATGCACTGATGTGTGTGACATGTCCTGATAGTGAAATACAGTGTATTTGATTTTTCACTATTAAGGGGCCGATTCACAGAACTAATCTGAGATAAAATCCTAAACTTACAACTTTTGGTATTCACAGAAGGCATTTAGTAGTAATAAAGTGCGGACTCCTAACTTTACTACTACTAAACTGAGACAAAATCCTAGACTTACTACTTTTGGTATTCACAGAAGGCATTTAGTAGTAGTAAAGTTAGGACTCCTAACTTTACTACTACTAAACTGAGATAAAATCCTAAACTTACCTAAACTTACTACTTTTGGTATTCACAGAAGGCATTTAGTAGTGGTGAAGTTAGGACTCCTAACTTTACTACGATTAAACTGAGATAAAATCCTAAACTTACTACTTTTGGTATTCACAGAAGGCATTTAGTAGTAGTAAAGTTAGGACTCTAACTTTACTACTACTAAACTGAGATAAAATCCTAAACTTACTACTTTTGGTATTCACAAAAGGCATTTAGTAGTAGTAAAGTTAGGACTCCTAACTTTACTACTACTAAACTGAGACAAAATCCTAAACTTACTACTTTTGGTATTCACAGAAGGCATTTAGTAGTAGTAAAGTTAGGACTCCTAACTTTACTACTACTAAACTGAGATAAAATCCTAAACTTACTACTTTTGGTATTCACAGAAGGCATTTAGTAGTAGTAAAGTGCGGACTCCTAACTTTATTACTACTAAACTGAGATAAAATCCTAAACTTACTACTTTTGGTATTCACAGAAGGCATTTAGTAGTAGTAAAGTTAGGACTCCTAACTTTACTACTACTAAACTGAGATAAAATCCTAAACTTACTACTTTTGGTATTCACAGAAGGCATTTAGTAGTAGTAAAGTTAGGACTCCTAACTTTACTACTACTAAACTGAGATAAAATCCTAAACTTACTACTTTTGGTATTCACAAAAGGCATTTAGTAGTAGTAAAGTTAGGACTCCTAACTTTACTACTACTAAACTGAGACAAAATCCTAAACTTACTACTTTTGGTATTCACAGAAGGCATTTAGTAGTAGTAAAGTTAGGACTCCTAACTTTACTACTACTAAACTGAGACAAAATCCTAGACTTACTACTTTTGGTATTCACAGAAGGCATTTAGGAGTAGTAAAGTTAGGAGTCCTAACTTTACTACTACTAAACTGAGATAAAATCCTAAACTTACTGCTTTTGGTATTCACAGAAGGCATTTAGTAGTGGTGAAGTTAGGACTCCTAACTTTACTACTACTAAACTGAGATAAAATCCTAAACTTACTACTTTTGGTATTCACAGAAGGCATTTAGTAGTAGTAAAGTTAGGACTCCTAACTTTACTACTACTAAACTGAGACAAAATCCTAGACTTACTACTTTTGGTATTCACAGAAGGCATTTAGGAGTAGTAAAGTTAGGAGTCCTAACTTTACTACTACTAAACTGAGATAAAATCCTAAACTTACTGCTTTTGGTATTCACAGAAGGCATTTAGTAGTAGTAAAGTTAGGACTCCTAACTTTACTACTACTAAACTGAGATAAAATCCTAAACTTACTACTTTTGGTATTCACAGAAGGCATTTAGTAGTAGTAAAGTTAGGACTCCTAACTTTACTACTACTAAACTGAGATAAAATCCTAAACTTACTACTTTTGGTATTCACAAAAGGCATTTAGTAGTAGTAAAGTTAGGACTCCTAACTTTACTACTACTAAACTGAGACAAAATCCTAACTTTCCGACTTTCGGTATTCACAAAAGGCATTTAGTAGTAGTAAAGTTAGGACTCCTAACTTTACTACTACTAAACTGAGACAAAATCCTAAACTTACTCCTTTTGGTATTCACAGAAGGCATTTAGTAGTAATAAAGTTAGGACTCCTGCACAGAGTTCTATGGTCATCTCATCCTCCCTCCCCCAAGTCCGTGGGAACCCTGGCTTCGATCACCAGAGCATTTGAAAAGTTTCAGCACTCCGTCCATCATCTCCTTGTGTTTGCTTTGTTCGATCACCAGAGCGTCTGCCTCATTTTGGAGCTATAGAGGGGCCTCCATTTGGAGGAGGCCTGAAAAATATTGAATAATTGAGTAATTTCAATCGGGGGCACACCCTAATGACTTGGTGGAAGGGACCTGGATGCTTGCTTTTAAGTATCCGTGGGCATCGTTCTACTTTCAAACAGACTGTCCTCCCCCAGAGATGTGGTCAGCCAACCTCTCCCAGGGGCATCAACATCAGTGGGGGCCCGAGCCCCTGCGGGCAACCGGATTGCGAACTCTAGCATTGATTCCCAGTCAATACAGTACGGCCATCCTCAAATCTTTCTTGTGTGTAAGTAACTGCTTGATTCTTTCCTACTGCTGTGTCGCTAGTCCTTATTATTGTAGTGAGCTTTCTGAAGTGGGTATTGAGTGAGTGCTGTACTGAGATCTTGGATTCACTGGTGATTGGCTTGTTCTAGTGTAGGTTCGGTGGGTAGATATTCTGTGAAAAATGGCCATGGTAATATTCTATTCTGTTCATGGTATATTTTTCGACGGCACCGGTTAGCCATGTGGTTTCTTCAGTGACAATAAGGGGGATTCATTAAGATTCAGAGGTTGCAAGCCTTTTGACTTTCTGGTGTGGGTGCTCAGCTGGATCCATCTGGGATCCTATGGCTGAGTCCTTGCCCGGCTGGGCACCCCTTGCATGTCTGCGGTCACTGGGGGCCCTTTAGGGGCACTCTCGCCTGTTTTTTGATTGTTCTAAGGGGGCCCCATTATGAAGAATGAGGTCGGTAGTCTATCCATTCTAGGCCCAGGGATTTTCCCCATGTAGCAGGTGGAGACACCTCCATGGGGTACTACTACACCAGTGGGGAATATTGTATTTCTTACAGGGGTCATTTGCCTGGGCACCGTGCTTGATGACAGAGAGGGGGCTCCCAGTGCAGGCAATGCACCCCATGTCATGGTGCCACCTTGCCTGTACCACTTCCTCCCTTGGGGAGATGCCAGGGTGGTAGCAAATGCTGGGCCGGGTAAGCCCAGGGGTTTGCATGGTCTGGTTACTAATAATGCAGTGGACCTGTGTGTGTTGTGTTCTTGGGTTTCCGGCTCCCCTCACAGTCTGCCTGGTACCCTCTTGGACATTTCTACCAAGAAGTGGTGTGCAGGGCAAGTCCACTGCCAAGCTAGTTCACATGGCTCTGTAGGTTTTCCGCACGATCCAGAACTACCCTTTTTATGTGTGCTCGATGTTCTGGGATCACCCTGGCTAAGGTTCCCGGGACGTGAGAGGCGGTTTCCAGTTTGTGCCCTAGAGGGGAGGATTCAGTGAAGGAACATGCTATGGTTTCATCCTCGGTAAACTGGATGAACATCCATATTTTGGACAATAGGTCCAGACCTAACATATTGTTCTGGTAGGATGAATAGTACAATAACTGTACCCTGATATTATTCCCCCCTATTCACAGCTCGAGATGTTATGTGAGGGGTGCCCTGGCCATGGAACCCAAGATTCCCTGTATTCTGTTGGTGATTTTCAAAATAGGGGCTGTTCCTTCCAGCAAACAGGACCTTGCCACCTCTGTCTCCACCAGACTGGCCCTCTTCAGGGTCGCCCTAGGATGTCAGCGGGGTGAGCGAGTCTTTGAGTGCCTGGCTGGTCCTTGGCATCGCTCCCTGTCTTCCCCCTGTATTGGTGTGCCCCACCCTATGCCTTCCTCCCTGAGGTTGCTAGCTCTGGGGTCATATACGTCATGTGTTGAGGCAACCCTGTGGTGGGGACCATAGTTCTAGCAGGGCCATTTGCGCATCTCTCTCTCTTGGCCCATATGTCCACACTGAATGTAAGTTTTGGTGTGTTCTATGATATTGGTGTCAAATGTTTCCCCCTTAGGTCAGGGACAAGTGTGTGCTTTGGTGTGGGCAAGACACTTGCAGCAGTGTCTCTATAATCTCCAAGAGTGGGTGGGGAACCTCGCTTGCATATGGTCAAGTAGAGTCTCCATGATGGATTTACGGACCTCAAGATTTTTAAATGATTATGGAGTCTACTATAATTGTGGGGAAAACTGGGTACAAGGGGTGATACTAAAGATAATCTACTGATTACAGGCTCTACAAATCTGATGCATCAGGGAAAAGGAACATTTAACAATTTAACAATAAACAAAGACAAATGCAATGAAATAGTAACAACCTGTAAAAAAGTGCAATTGTTAGTTCAGAACAGTATGAGTTGATTTGTAGCAGTAAACTAACAAACGTGAAAATATGATCTGGAAAAATGGTCATTATTTCATAAAGCATAGACTCACTAACATGACATACTCTTTAAACATGTAGCATATTGCAAAATTTAAGAGCACCACAATATCAAATAAATGGAAAAATCTAAAAGAGACTAAAAGAAAAAAGGTTGACTGAAAAAAATTATTATTTTGTCCAAAAAATTAGCCCCATCTCTGCACCTACAACCCAAGGAGAGGGGTTGCCCCGTGTGACACGCAGAGCCTGATAGTCCACCACTTTCGCCTTGGTGGACAAAAACAGAAACAATTGGAGCAGAGAAAAAGGAATAACTGGTCAATTATCGGCCCTCTATGACCAGACACAAGCTACCTCTTATTCACCAAGGTCCATAATTTTTCCCTAACGTCCAAATTGCACCCTATATCACACACAGGTGTAGTGTGTACCGACACTCAATGCCCAGTGGTCCAAGCGAAAAAAAGAAAAAACCCACCTCTCATTTCTTTCAGACACTGCCAGTGTTGAGAAATTGGCAGTCACTTACAACCCAATTTGACTAAAAAATAAGGTCAAGGTGGTAGCCCTATATGACATGCAAAGCCTATGCATATCTATGTGCCATGTCCAGTTGCGCAAGCGATCCCTAACTGACTGCCAGAGATGGTTAGCACCTCTGTACCATGCCCAAAGGTACAGGCAGCCCCTAACTGACACCCAGAGACAGAGAGTGCCCTGTGTCCCACACAGTGGTCCCAAACTGTAGTAGCCACACTCAGTCTCTCCAGCATGTTGAGTGATCTACTTGCTTATCCTAGCTTGCCATACACCACCTATTGGGAATAAGGATCAGATGTAGTCTCTTACCCTCTGATGGCTGTCTCCGTCGATTCAATAGAACTTTTAATCAATTATGGCATCTGCTGAAATGTGAATCCGTTCAGGCAAGGGTCCTTGTCCTTCGGTGGCAGTCGGGCTCGATAAGCCAATCACTCCAGGCTGGCTTGCCAAAATGTTGCTTGGATATGATTTTACCTTAAATAAATAAAAAGACAAGAAACATTTGGCAAAACAGGAACACGTTGGTTTAATTAAACTCAGCAGCTGGGAGAGTCTTGACTGAGTGCGTCTGAGGAAAGTCTTTCTTTGTGCAAGATCGGCTGGCCATATATACATCTTGTGAGGTACAATAAAACCATTCTGCATTCTTGAAAAAGCATCTTAGTCATAAATTAACAAGTTTGGGCATCTGATAAGAACACAGATGGCTCTCAACCTCAGGGAGAGCTAGTGTGGGCCAGTGTGTATGTGTCCAAATGTCCGGTGTGGGAAGCACATGATCACTACATGTGGTGTGCATGTCGTGTCCTGACTGGTTGAATGTTCCTACGTACATGGGACCTACATGGGACATCTAGCTTTGTGGTATTTTTGGGGAACATGTGTGTTTGACCAATCATTTTTAGGTCTCGCCTGAGCCAGCGCATGCGCTGTCTGGCGAGAGTTTTAGTAAGCGGGTTTTGGAAGTGCAAACAGCAGTTTGCTGGCGACCAGCTTGCGTTCACGCGAGCGTGCACGCGCGATCAGGCGCCATATGGCTTCCCTCGCCATCTGGCTTCCCTCGCGATTACTTTCACTTTCGCGGCCGCGCGGCCATTGCTTGTTTCTTGTTGTTACTAGGCTCCTAAGACTGACCTCCCAAGGGTTATTTTGCGTTTTTACTTGTACAATGAAACCCGAATTGCCTAAGCCAATCACCCCGGGAATTTCCAAAGTTCTAAAGACGCCAGTTAGTTTTAATTTAGGTTTGCAAAAAATGAACACTTTTTTTCCAATCTTCTCTTCTGCGATCTTTTGGATCCACTGTGGCCTTAGTTTTTGTGACCGCTCTCTTAAACATATTGAAATACAATAACACTGAACTAACAGGTAACCTTGGTTCCCGGATTAGCCTGCTGCCAGGCATTAAGTGCTTCCACACCTTAACAGGAATAATAAGTGCTATATAAATGCAGTAATAATAATTTTTTTGCCTATGGTGGTGAGCACTAGGAATAATATGACTGAGTTCCATAAAATGAAAACATATAACTTTGCCATCCAAGTTGCTTCGCTTGTACTTGGATACAAACTCTGTATTTTGACATATATAACCTTCATAGGAAATTGCCTTTTAATAGACGTAATCTAGTATTTTATGTCGTACCAATGGAAATTAGTTATTTTATTTTGACTGCAGGCTTTTCTTATGCTAACTCTTGGTGGCATGAGGATAGCAGAGGAGTGTGGCGGGGTTAGCTCCTCTCAAGGTTTCACTTGCTGTGTGTTCAATGTGAGATTTACTTCAGGATGTTGTTGGGTCTGGGTTTTGACAGCGCAGCTGCCAAACAGACCTATCGCTAACAATATGCACAGTGGATTTTGAGTACGTATCTTTCAGCCCCTGGTTTTTATCGAACAGCCTCTCTTACATTGACAAAAACATCTTGCGTCAGTCTGGCAGAGTAGCTATTTCTCACCTAACGCCATTTGCTGTTTGATTGTCTCCCTCCTTTACTCCCCTGCTCACATTGAATTGCAAGACGGACTACTTTACAGATGGCTGCTCCTGCTGGTTCCATCTCTAGCCTGCTGGTTCCCTCTCTAGTGTCTTATTGTAATGTGCTAATACTGCATGAGCTAGCATATTGAACCCAGACCTGTACACCTTACCAATGCTTATTTATTGTATTTGATTGAAGAGTCTCATGCAACTAGGAGCGTCCTGTGAATTCTTAACGTAGTACACAACTGAGTGAAAATGTAGAAGTAAACAGTAAGAAGCCGCAGAGACGGTCACCTTCAAAAAATGTTCAGATCTTTGTTCTCACACATTAGTGTTGTGAAATTAAAAGTATGAGGTGGTGACCCTCGCAGTAATTCGGGCTTCCCAAGCTTATCCTGACGAGGAGAGGCTCACTGCAAGTCTCTTGCTGCTCTAACTTTCCAGATGAAACCCAAGATTGAGGACTTTCCTCTCTCATGGGTGAAAGTTGCTTATTTGTGTGTAAGACTGACCGTGTTTTTGTAAAGTGGACCGATTCGACTTGTGATCCATTCTGCTGTGTTCCTCCTCCAGCTTGCCTCCGGGCTCATGAGTGTCTGTATTTTGTGCTTTCACCTACCAAAGGCTATCCTTGTGCCAACGAGTACAACATGGATGTGTTCAATGGCAGCAAATGTGACTGCCACCTAAACAGCCTCACACAGACATTGCCCCTTGGGCCATGTTCTCACTTTCCAGGAAGTGCCATTTGCAAAGTTTTCACGTAGACTCGCACTAGGTAAAATTGGTATTAACGCAGGGAAATATGTTTTGTTTTTTAGGCGCAACGCCTTAAGGTTGTCAGTTTCACGGTTTGTCACATATATAACTTTCAAACAACTGAGAAAATGGGATTTTGAGGTGCATTTACAGGCTCGGTTTGTGCTAAATAAACGCAAAAACGAATCAATTTTTTTTTATGCCACCGCATCTGCCAGCGCTTTGTGTGGCCTATCACATTTTGCTGGATCGATGAGCCACAACATTGTCTTAAACTTTATTGTGAATGAGAACCTTTCACTCAGATCAGGGAGAGCATCAGGACCACTGCCAGAACTGGCATGGCTCTTTGCAGCTACTCACGAACAGCCTTGAAACTTGGATTTCTACAGAATATCATGACTTTAGTTGGATTTTGATTCGCACCCCTGGGCGCTCACCTGCTCATCAGCGCTCAGCTGTTTCCCAGCTAGGTTCATGCTATGCACATCATTGCATACGTCTATTAGATACAGTTTGAGATTGTGGAGATGTTACAGGAGAGCAGATTTCAGAGGCACAGCTGCTATCAAACTGTGAATTGCAGAATAGCATGCATCTGTTTCAATTTCCTCTGCTTCAGAACAGTTCTTGTACCATGCACTGCGGCGTGTGACCAGTTGCAATAAGTCAAAAGCCTATAATGGGCACTAGCTCAGCTGATGAAATTACATTGAAAGCACCTTAGAGTGCTAATCCGCTCTAGACACGATAGAAAAAGCTGCTTCATCACCTGCTGATGATAGTTAATTGGGCGACAGGACCTCCCTGTTCCATCAGGCACCCTGTACAACCAGGATTGGAATCCTGCAGGACTCCCGTCGCCACTCCGAGGCCTTTTCCGTGGTCCTGAGACCATCGGTGGTCTCTAGGCAGTATCCATGTAGGGTGCTGCTGCTTACCATTAGAGTCTCGGACCTTAGCTGTTGTAATCTAAGTACAATACCAGTTACGGCCTTTGGACAGTTGATTGTCCAATGGGAGAGAGCCGAGCAGTCAATGAGAGCTGCTGTGATTCATGACAACACGTAAGTGCTGCTACTTACCTGATTAGCACCTTTAAGTAACAAGCATTGGCATAGCCAATAGGTCTCGCCTTTGGGACCTTATAAGTGTTTAGCTATGCAACAGTTGATGTTGTTGCACCAAGGATATTGTGCTGGTTAACTAAACACTTATAAGGTCCCAAAGGCGAGACCTATTGGCTATGCCAATGCTTGTTTTAATTGGGGCCAATTTCCGCAGACCTGTTTATGGTGCAACTGTCTATCAGGGATTTCCATGGGTGCTCGTTTGTCTTTGGGCTAAGTGAGACCCACCTGTAACCTGTCACTCGATAGGCAAGTGTTGGAGGTTGCAGAACCTGTCTGACCACATATCTCTGACTTGGGGTTGATGGGGAGGTCACCATGGGTGAATCCGACAGCAATGATACGAGTTCATTGGAACTTCTAAAAATAATATGACAGTCATTGATGTCATTCTTATTGACACTCTCAATATCATTCGCACAGTTGTCGTAGCGTACATCAACATTGTCTTTACTGATATTGACATAGTTATGCATGCCTAGATCATGGTGTACATCATCATCAACATTGCTTGCACTGGTAACAATTGTTATGCATGCATGGATTATGACATACATTGACATATGTTACTGCCGGTATCGACACTGTTGTGTGGGCATAGATTGCATTCATGGGTATTGACATTGTTATGCTGGCACAGGTTATGGCATACGTTGGCATTACATTTATTGGTATTGCCTCTGTCATGCTGAGCATATCATGGTATTCATTGACATCGTATTCACCCATTCCAACAATGTCTAGTACTTGTTTTACACTAATTGTAGATGGGGAATTAGCCCTGTTAACATCATTTTTAAGTTGACTACACTCATTTCTGCTATTTGCTCAGAGGGAGCTTTCATTTCTTTAATGCATGAATACTCCAAAGAAATAAAAAGATGGTCTATAAAAAACCCATGTAAATATATGATTTGACTTAGTGTGTCTGCAAGATTTGTCAATATTTGCAGCAGAAATCGAGTGAATTCTTCAACACTATTCTCACATTGAATGTTAAAAACATACATTTGCTCAAAAAGACAGATGAAGTGTTTAATAATCATGTTTGTAATGAATAAAAGAGTAATCTTTTTCCTAATGGGTGTGCGTGTCACTAGAATACGGCCCACATGTTTGCTGTATATGCAAAGCTGAACAATTTTAATTCAGGGTGAGTGTATCTCCTCAGTAAGGGCATACACACTGGGTTGATGACCATCGTAAAGTTATAGCAGAATGCGTTCAATGAAAAATTACTAAAATGAATATTAAAGCACTCACCATGATGTCGCTGATGTTAAAAAATAACTTGTCACCACTTTGAGGCTTATGTACCAGTGTACTAGAACTGACATACTTGGAGGAAATCAGCAATCCTGCTTCACCTTGGATTGCCGCAGTGGAGTAGACAACAATGCCATCATTGCCTCCACAGTGAAGGACACACCTATCTCTCTACCTCAAGAGGAGAAAAAAGAGGGCAAAAGCCTGAACAACACGGGCAGAGCCGCATGTGCCATTTCCCCGCAAGCTTAACCACGTATGCCTTAACCACATATATACCTTAACCACGTATGTGCGGTTAAGGCAGTGTGCAGTCTAGATGTTTCGATGAGCGCGCCCAGAAACAGGAAGGATCAGGAGAGGATGCAGAGAGGTAGGGGGTTGGGGTAGTTTTTAGGGCTCAGGGAGGGGTAGTTTTCAGGGCTCGGAGGGGTTGGGGTAGTGTTTAGGGCTTGGGGTAGTGTTTAGGGATCGGGGTCGGGGTCAGGGTAGTGTTTAGGGCTTGGGAGGTCAGAGGAGTGTTTAGGGCTCAGTGGGGTTGGGGTAGTGTTTAGGGGCTTAGGAGGATCAGGGAGGTCAGGGTAGTGTTTAGGGCTCTAGGAGGTCAGGGTAGTGTTCAGGGCTCAGGGAGTAACAGTAATGTTTAGAGCTGGGGGGTCGGATAGTGTTTAGGGTTCAGGGGGTCAGGGCAGTGTTTAGGGCCCAGGGTCAAAGTAGTATTTGAGGGCTTTGGGGGGTCAGGGTAGTGTTTAGGGCTCGGGGGTTCAGGGTAGTGTTTAGGGCTCAGGGGGTTGCGGTAATATTTAGGGCTGAGGGGGTCAGGGTAGTGTTTAGGGCTCTGGGGGGTCAGGTAGTGTTTAGGGTAGGCCTGGGCGGTGAACTCCACTCCCTTTGTGGAGTTTGTAGAGTTTTCTGAACTCCGCGTTCCAAGGAGCTCATGGAGTCCAGAAAACTCTGCTTTGCGTAGTGCAGAGGAGTTTTTTTCCCGCTCGCGCTCTAATTTCTACCCGAGCGGCAGGAAGACCAGTGCGAACGGCAGTTTGCAGACCTTTGCAGAGTTTTTGGTCACTTCGCAGAGTTACGCGTAGCAAAACTCTGCGTACTATGCCCAGGCCTGGTTTAGGGCTCTGGGGGTGGGTAGTTTTTCTGGGTTGGGGAGTCAGGAGGTCAGGGTAGTTTTTAAGGCTCAGGGTGGGGTGTTGGTGTGTGATCTTTACCACACATCCCTTTACCAGTCATGCCTTTACCACCAAATTGCGAGGAAAAGGCATGCTTAGTAAAGGAAAGCATTCTTTGTTGGGGCCATGTAGTAGAGGCATGGGTGGTTTAGTCATGCATGCCTCTGACATATAACCACAAAAAGAATGAGGAGTGAAATGGCTTTTATACAGGATCCACCTCTGGAGTTTACTTCTGACAGGAGTAATTTTCTCTTCTGCACCATCCGCTGGACTCGCAGTGTGCAGGATACAACAAACTTCTTGGTGGTCCCTGTAAAGATAAAGTACTTCGTAGCTGCCATTATACTGTACCCTTCTGCTCAGACTTAGAGGGGAATAGATGGTTGCTGCCCCCCGGCAGTGCAAATCTTTGCCACTTGTCATGAAGCAACTTTATACAGAGACGAGGTAAGTAATATCTTGATTAACCATCTCCTAGGAACTACTGACAGAAAATCACCTCACAGGTAACATTCTAAACCCTCTGCATGTGTTACTGAAATGGGAAGGGGCAAGGAGAGAAGAATGGAATCGCTGAACGTCAAAAACAGCTGGCTGCTCAGCTAATTACAACACTTATTTTAACACCTAACTATAACATTACTTTAACCTTTGTTTTTTCGCTATATTAACAGATTGATATATTTTTTTGTAATTCAATTTTTTTTTAAACTCTCCCGCTTGACGTATCAGCGTAGTACTTGCCATAAAGTAGTCACGGTGAATGTGAACTTGTTAGCAAAAAAATACTCTTCCTTTAGAAACTCTGACCAAACTATAATCTCCCAATGGCAGCAGACATTGTTTAATATATATAACTACAAAACTGCATTTCTCATATTAATCCCCATAGAAAACGTTACTCTTTGATAGAGATGTGCTTTTGTGAATTGTGTTTTGTACCCTGTAAGTTATATATTTATAAATACTTTAACCAATGAAGTATACACCCGTTTTTGTTCTTTTTGATATATCCAGTTTCCAATCACTGTAATTGATTTGTACAATTCATATATTTGAGGCCACTAATTAGGGCACTCATAATAGATTGTGCTTAATTTAGTTTGATTAATTGTTTAAAACTAAATCCCTTGTAGGCACTAGTTACCTGATAATATTTGTTCATTACCCAAGGGTGTATTGGGTTGCTCAATTTACTCGATTGTGCTTTTAGAAAGCGGAATTTCTCTGCTCTTAACTTTGTTCTGTGTGGCTGCAACCTGTCTCCAATACACATCTGTGCTGGGTGACAGCTACACTTTGTGCATTCCCTCTAGACAGCCACAAACACAGGAAGGGTTGGTGTGGTAGAGGACTCATCTACATTCACCTGAATTCTGATATCCTTCTTGGGGAAGAAAGGGGAGAGGGAGCTCATACTTACATCTGAATAGGCTGTGTCTTGTCCCAACACAAAGAACTGATTACGTCACACAAATAGCCTGGCAGACAGGGATGAAATGAAAGGGGACCTGTGCACTTCAAGGACCTGGTTTGAAGTCACCCCCACTTCAAAGCCACATTTGGTTATAAGTACTGGGGCTCTGGCCCTATCAAATCAGTATACTACTGGACTTGGGAAGAACTCTTCTGGAGTAGGGACTGCTGTGCTGTAGGGATTACCATTTTGCCATGACTGACTGTTCTGAGGAACTGCTTCTCCATTTTGCTGAGCTGCCCTGCTGCCTGCTGAGGACAGGGACTGAACCTATTTCACTTGAAACCAGAGTCTCTCCAATAGTTTGCTGGCTTTCCTCATATTTTCTGAAGTCTTAGGGACATAAAAGACTTTCTGCAATCCTGCTAGTGCTGCTGGACTCTGCCATCTGTGAGTGAGTCCTGCCTTTACCTGAGCTGCCCCCTTCAGTCCTGGACCTCAGAAGTGGGTTCTGCAGTTGTTTTGCCACAAAAAGATGCATCATCACCTTTGCGGTGATCAGAACCGATGCATCATTTTTTAAAGTGATGCAAGGCTGTTCGATGACAGAGGTTCCGCAACCTGAATGACCCAACAACAAACAACAGCGCTCTGTGCAGTTCGAAGCCGCCACATTGTGTTCATCTCTAAGGAGCTCGCCGAGGATGCGGGAATCCATTGCATGAATTGGAACCGACGCATCCTGCTTTTGACATCGATCCTTCGCTCCATCCAAGGTACTTTGTCAGTGGGACCCGTGTCAGTCTCAAAGCTTGACTGCACTCTATAGTGGTCAGACTGAACTTTGGATTTACCCTGGTCCCTCATGACCTCAATTAACCTTTTAGCACTATTGACTTCTAAGCACTTTTTTTGCATTTGTTCATGTCTCAATCTGATATCTTGACTTCAACTGATCGGGATTCTGATTTGTTCCAAACCTGTGTAGAGTTTATTTGTGGTGTTTTCATTGTGTTACTGTGTCTGTGTGTGTTACATGTTGCTTCATAAGCTAAGCATGCCTGCTTTGTGTCAAGCTACCAGAGGGTAAGCATGTGTCAATTTTTAAAGTATGTGTCTAGCTTACCCTGAGCAGGATTGTGGACCCTACTTGGACAGGATGCAAACCTCTGCCAACTAGAGATCCAATTTCTAACAATAGTTCACCAAATACTTAGAGAGCATCAGCATTTTTCACATTGTAAAATCACCTGAGAATTAACTAGAAATCCTAAACTGAGTCAAACACTACCAACAAATGATTTAGGTTGTGTCTAAAATTTGTTTTCATCCTTTATATGCTCTCTTTTTGTGACCCTTGAAATCTGGTATTCACTGCAATGTATTTCCATAACCACCTTGTCCCTGAATGCTGTAAAGGCTATCACAATATGATGTTTGTGTTTTGGGCAGATAATCAAGGAGTATCGATTTGGGATCCACTGCATGCCACTTGGAGTCAGGGTGTGCTCACCTTGCTGCTGTTATAATTTATTTTAATTCATTTTTCAGGATGCAGGGAACAAATCCCTGAATCCTGTAATGGCTGTTGTCACGTAGTTTCTACTAATCAGTAGGAACTGCGTGTTTGAGGACAACATAAACTTAGGATGGTACCCAATTGATTTCATGCACCCCCGCAGGATATATTGTCCCTTGGACCAGCAAGCTCACAGTGCCACCGTTAGCCCCCCTAAACCTAGGCAGGTAGCGAACAGTTCTGGCAACTACTGAACATGACAACTCTGTTCACTCAAGAACTGGGAAGACTGACCTAAAACCTTTCGCTCAGTCACTCATGCTCTTTTTCAGTCAGAGAAATATACAAAGACTACACAAAGGCACGTTTTCAATATTTATTGAACTGAAGGGATACCTGTATAGAGCAGATGTGCTGCAATGATCAGTGAAACATGAGCAGAAGAAAGTTAAGGGAAGTGTCAAAACAGTAAATACAATGAAGGATGCCACCATTTTGTTGAGAAAACCTATGAAGGCAAACATATATAATGTTATAACAATCTAGCGTACTCCTATGATGCAAACCCTAACCTAGGTGTCTAGTGTGTAAATATGTGTTCTGCCAAGAAACCCTCTTCTGGATGATCTAATGCCTTTATCTGGTGGGTAAGAGTGTAGGACCCTGTCTTAGTCATGAACTGGACACCACTCACAGAGATGTTGTCTGGTGGTAGGCAAAGGTTCCCGCATGCAGGCACCCCTCAAAGTCAGCAGAAGTTTCTCCTCTGATTATATTGAGAAACAAAAGGTTATATATATAGAAAGGGACATCCTTGCCTTGGGCTGAAATTGTGATCAGCCTGTCTATTTTTTGTAATCCACAGATAGCTGTGTCGCCATATGGATGTAATAATAGCATAACAATAACAGAGATCAACGATCTTACAGAAAGTTATCTCCTAATCATTTATGTGAATAACCCATTTCTATATCCTTTTTACAAATAGAAACTACAATTCCACTTTGAAACATTAATTCTTATTTAACAATATTCTGTTGAAAATGGCTTAAATATTTCGACGTTTCAGTCTTTTTGCGAAATTCATCCAGTAGACCATCTTCAGGACAGAGAGATTCATATGTGGATTCAAGACTCTTCAAATTAAATCGAGATGAGTACCTTTAAGAAATTGGTCCAGATGAATAATGATCAATCATAATAATCTTTGCTTTTGCCTGCGATGTAATTAAGATTCGACGCTCAGTCTCGAACAGATGGATGACGCTGTGACCTTACTAGTTCAACGCACATGAGTCCAAACTAGCTCAGCCTGGAAAATCTGCTAAAATGATGATACAATGTTTATGATAAAAACAGGAGAGACACAAAGTGCAATTAGTAATGTAGACAAAAAACTAAAATGTGATAAAATGGTGCACACATATAATTGTACAAAAATGCTAGGTTCTGAAATTAGTAACAAACATTTTTTTCTTTTGATTGTAGTAATTGACAAGAAATATGAAAATATTCTCTAAGAGACAACATTTAATCATGTCAATGGGCATGAATGTATGTTGAAAGTAGACTAGAGATCTTGTTTGTAGAAATAGTTACATTCTTTGACTCCATCCTTGCATGAAGACTGGTTATATCTAGAGTAATCATGATGTAATCAGGCTTCCATTCTATATTCTCTATTTTGTCAATGAAATGTTTGGTCTCTCTAATGTAGGAACTGATTGATTCTACAAAGGTGAATAAACAGGAATCAATGTAGATATATGTATTCTCAAGTAGACTCTGTTTGGAGAGCACAATGAGGGGGCCAGGGGGATTTTCCATATTTCTGTGGACATTCAGTACATGATTAATTGTAGATATCTGTGGGAAATCACATGAAACCTGTTTTGAATAAACATCAACATTCCCTTATCTGTCAGGCCGGCTCACACTCAGCAATGTGTTTTGTGTAAAAAAGGAACAGAGCATGCAGTCCATAAGACATGCCCTTCCCCACAGGAATCTGCTTGTCGTTCTAGTCTTTTCAGCCTGCAACTTTCTGGTATTGGTTCACTCTTTCACCTAATTACTCGCATCTTTGCATTGCCCAGCGGCATTGTTCATTGTGTCTGGAATATTCTGGATTGCTCATTCTTTGCATCCTTGGGCCAGCTTCCCCTCTTCCCTCCTTGGTTCTGGGAGAGATATCGTCATTGGCAACCTGTAAGTTGACAAACCAAAGAAGAAACTTTAAGCTGGACACAAACCTATGTTGAGTAGCGCGCCTTGCATGCTTGTGTTTACTTTAAGGACTTTAAATGTAAATCACTCATCTGAATTGTGTATCACTGCTGCAGATCTTCTGCGTGTTTGAAAGTGTTCCATGGTAGGTTTGTCCTGTGGGGACAAAATAAGACTCATGTTAATATTGTTTAGGATGCACTTTTGGGGCATTTACCCTTACAATACAGTAATTGTCTAATCTAATTTCTCTTGTACATTGGAGGCATAACTAAGATCCTAAGGAAGGATTGCTAATAATTTTTACGCATGATGTAAATGCTTTGCATGCATTATGTTTGTTCTCTAGCTTTTGAGTATAGTGTGCTACAGTCCTATAAAAATCCTGATTAGACATAAGTTAGAGGCACTGCAGGTAGGTCTCCGAGATATATACCTATATGTGTCAGATAACAATATTCAATGTGTTTAATCACAATTGGCATTTGTTCCAGTTTTATCTACAGATATGCTGGCAGTGCTATTTAACCTCCTACACCACATTACACTGGAGAAAGGGAATTAACAGATATCTATAGAACTACTATCCACATGCACTTGGACAGAAGTTTAAAGTGTGTATTTATATATGTCAGCTTGCTTAAATGTTGATTATCTTTCTCTATAGGGAGAGACACGTAGACAGATGCATTTCCTGCAGCGCAGTTATCTGTGGACATCATCTATTTATTTTCTCCTCCCTTCCCCTTTTCCCCTTCGGTCAGGTTTGGCTTTGATATTGTTGGGCCTTCCAGTTCGGTAGAGAAGTGGGGGTCTTACGTTGTGACCTCAATTTCACTCCTTCAGAAACTCCAGGTGAGATTCCTGACACTATCTCACCAATACCATACTTAATCACCACAGAAAGATATGTTTGTTTGTCAATAAGTTCATAATAGTTAGTCTAATAGTTGTCAAAGTGTCTCTGCTGTGTATTTGTTGCTGTCCATGATAACCAAATAATTTCCACCCTTGCCCAAAGTTTAATCACTGTCTTCTTTGAGTTTTTCAAAGCTGTCCATTGCGCCCATGATGGGTTATACTTTGAGTGTGTTTAAAATAATCTCATATTTCTGAGATCCCTCATGGTTATTTCATGGAAAGTATCATTTGCTTCATGTGCATGATGAGGAATACATTTCAATTTATTACGAAGACCCATGTGTCTGTTTTTGCTCAAAACCTTAATTTGCCAAAAGGTTATTATGTCTCTGTGATCCCTGAAAAACACCATAGGAGCCATGACATTATGTAGGGTTTGTAATGTTCCATATCTTTATTCGTCAGATTACCAGAATCAGTCACCTTTTGTTAGGATCAGACGCTGTTGTCCTGTTTTGTAGACATGGCAAAGGTTTTTTCAGCTTTAGTTTTTTTATAACTCTCTATAAATCTATTCACGTTTTTACAAAATCTCCTTTTCGTGATGGGCAGAAGGAAAGTCCTAAGTTTACACAGTTTGTCTCCGCATCATTTAGTGTCCATTTATCACTTTTTCTAATCATTTTATGACAGTCTCTTTGTTCCTCACTTTGCTTGCATTCCTTGGTTCTCCACTTGGGTTCTTGTGTTTGTTTGTCTTCTGCTCCTTCTTGTCTTCATTTTGAATATATATCGTCTTGGTATCTTCCTGTGTTTCTCCCTCTTGTTGGTATTCTCCCTGTTCGCAGCATTTGTTGTGATTGCCGCATCAGATGGAACTTGTCTCAAAAGTACCATCTGTGCTTGATACTAGTTGTTCCCTTTGGTCACTTTTGAGTTGCCTGAGTCTGAGCAGATTTCTGTGTTGACGTCTGTGCCCGGATTATCTTATGTTTCACTCTTCTTTTTGGTGCTTCTCCTCATGGACCTTCAAAGCACGTTGCTTTGATTGGCCACTTCACAAGGGACTAGTCAATCCTGAAGGGTTTGTTGCAACATGAATTGTATTTTGTGGCAGCCATTGCAGGACTCAGGGTCATGGTCCCTGTGCCATGAAAATGAATTAAAAATTACAAAAGAGGGAAGGGAGAGCACAGCCTGACCCCCAGGGCCATGTGAGAGGTGTCCCAAAGGGACCCCTCTCGATTGGCCAGCCACAACTTGGACAACTGGTTGTAGCAGCCATTAGGGGGCTCAGGGTAATGATTCCCACTAAAATTCATAGTAATGATTGCCGGTTTTTCAAGGTCAATATAAATCATATGTTGGTGGTGTAATACTTATTTTAGAAATTCTGGTGAGTTCTCAGGTGAATTGACTATGTGAAAAATGATGATCCTTTGCTGGGATATGATGAACCATCTCATTAGTTGATGGCAAGGGATTTTTCCATTTATTGCCCTCATACACAGGAGCACTAAGGATACAGCCTCAACACTTAGAACTCTTCTGGAATATGCAATAATACCGTGAACTCTCTGCCATCTTCCTCTTTTTGTTGCTGCTAATGCACAGATAAGAACTATATATGAGGGTTGATGCTTAAATCTGGTCATGGAGGGTTGATAAAATGTCATTTAGCAGGTTTTTCAAATTAATTTCATATGAACAAAACATTTTAAAACTTTTAATTTAGTAAAGATGAAAGTTATGTTTTTGTTAAATTAGTAGTTGTTGCAGCATTTTACTTACCTGTGGACATGAAGTATGATTCATATGAAAGTTCATATGAGATATAGTTGTTGAGTCGGCCAGCCGTGTTCTATCAGTAGCAGTAGGTCGCTAGATATTATTTGGGAGTCAAACTTGTTTGCAATAAATATAAAAAAATGAAGGTTTACACAGTGTTCATTTCACTCGGCCAGCAGATTTGGAGCCAAGCAGCCATGTTTGTTGCAGCAAAGGTAGAAAAGGCTTTATAAGCAATTAACTGCTCCTACCTGGAGCAGTGGTTAAACATCGGGAGCACTTTATAGCACACAGTGTCCTTTGCATTTTTCTAAGGAAGCACAAGAAGGAAGTGCATGAGCTCTTTGCTAGCAGTTTGTCACAGTTTGGACACACTACACGTACGTGCATGCGGTGGTCATTTTACAAAATTGGAAAAATCTGAATAAAGCAGCTTGCAATACGTGCTGCCATCTTTTGGGGATCACACTGATGAGATTTAGTCTTGCTAAGTGGTGTTCGATGTCAGAGGTGAATTTGGATGGCAGCTGGAAATCATTTTCGGAAAGTAGCCTACAAATATAGGAAAATAACTGCATTGATATAATAATATGCTTTTGTGAGAAATTGGGTTGCTGGTTGACTTTGGTGTGAGCCCTGGTCAATCAACACTCACAATCCCTTGCAGGGTGAACCACAAAAAATAAGTAAGTTAATCTGTGCCTAACCCTGAGAACCTTGGCACAAAAAGCAGTCAGGCTTTCCTTCCTCCCATCACCAAGCGCCACACCTTCCCCCCAGGACCTACTTAATGGAGTCTGCAGCGTGATCCCACTGAGCAGTGTTTGTGCCAGCTTCCCCTGTGATGGTCCTCCTGTCAAGCTTGCCCGCAGTCCGCTACCCTCTACTGCCTTTGGTTCTGAGCCTCTTGGGATCGTTTTCTGCTCATTTTTCGGCCTCTTCTCTGCTCGCTCCTGCCCTCTATTTTTCCTCTTTCTGCTCGTTTATGACCCTTATTTTGCCTCTTTCTGCTAGTTTCTGACCATTATAGGCAATGCGTAAAGTATGTATGCAGCACACAAACAGCAATAATGTGAAAACACAACCCAAGAAAATCCCAAACCAATTTAGAAAAATAGAGTACATTTTAATAAATAGTTTGACACCGAAATTTAAAATATCTAATCAATACACTGGGAATTGTGATCTTTTTAAGTTTACTGTGAAATCTAGTGCCTAAAAGATCAAATTGACAGCCCCGGAATGCTGGTCATGCGAGACTGGGTCAAAGTTGAATGTTAAGGCCGACCCGGATGGAGCGCGGTTCAGATACAGGAAGTGGCTTGTGCCCAGTCAGGGCTTACCTTCAGATGTGGCAAAATTATTGAATAAAAATGTCTGAGAAGGTAGCATTTCAGTGAGACAAGACTGCAGGAGTGTCTCAGGAGGGAGCATCATCATTGGATGGCCATAAAGCAAAGCAGCAGTGAAGATTTTCACCTTCGGACTTAGTCAGTGAAATGGAAGTCAAAAATCTCCAGTAGGACGAGTCTGAAGGTTGTAGCCGAAGACAGTTCCACGAGGTTAGATACCCCTTTGGTGAAGGACTGCTGGAACGGATTTGCTGCTGCAGAGAAAAACATAGTGGGAGAAGCCACAAAGTCAATCTGACCGATGATGCACCTCAGACGTATAGGCAAGCAGGTTGGTCCCAGTCTTCTCCTGATTCTCAGAAAAGGTTTTGGCTAAATTTTGTCTAGGTCCTCAGTTTTGGAAATTGGCCATCTGGGCACCTTTAGTACCACAACCAAAGATCCAGGAGTTGACGGAGACCTCTTGGGCGTTCAGAATTCACTCAGGCTGGGCCCAGATGTGTGTTCAAGATGGTGGGAGCCAGTTATGTTCATGTGGCTCTGAACAGAAGGCCAGCAAACTAGCCCTTGGAGCCATTTCTGGCAAACCTGGTTGCAGATGTAGATGCAGGGCTCAACAAGAGGGCTGGCCTTTGAGAGTTCAAGGCAGGCTCCAGGCAACAAAGTAGTCCTTCTAGGTACAGCAGCAGCCTGGCAGAGTGCACAGCAGGTCACAGTAGTAGGCAGTCCTCTGAGAGTTCTTCAGCAGGTCCAGTAGTGAACTGAAGAGTGGGTCTGAAGGTCCTATTTTTATACCCTGATGCCCTTCTTCGGAAAGGTGGAAGAAGTTTTTGGAAAGGTTCTTTGAAGTTCTTGGAATTTCCTGACTCTCCTGCCCTGGTTCCAAGATGGCAGCAGTGGCAATACAGGGTTGTTAATCCTTTTGTGTGGAGGCAAGGCACAACCTATTCAGCTGTAAGTGAGGTTGTGCTTGGCTCCGCCCCCATCCTGCCAGTTTGTCAAATAAACAGCATGGTGAGGATCTTGGCAGTTGGTATTTCTTTTTAGGGCAGTACAATATACAATCTTGGGAAAAAGATCTACTTCCACCCAAATGGTTGTTTAGCCATTGGAGTTTAGGAAGTCAGTAATAGAGTCAATGCTTATGGTATGCCAAGGATGTGGGGGCACTGGCAAGGTTGGAAAATAGTCTGATGGGGCAGAATAGGATGTCTTGTTTTGAGAACATATTGGGCAAGTCTGAATGTAGTCATGCATATCCATGGGCAATTGGGCCACTAATACCATAGCTGACAGTTTGCTAAGGTCTTTTGTATTACTGGATTGTCAGGATACCAGGTTAAGGCTTCCTGTCTTAATTCTGTAGTGGTACCATGGTAAGGAAGTTCATTGTGTACATGAATATTTTTTTCAGTCATCAAGTGTTTATTTCTTCTTGACACAATATCCATCTGACTTTATCCAAGAAAGATTGTTGGTCGCAGAGACCTACAATGTGTTCTGCATTGACAATGTCTACACTATTCTGTGGTGTCTGTCGATGAGCGTCCTTGATCTGTTGTGTGTCTGGCTGATAGGTGATAACAAAATGAAATTCACTGAAAAATAATAACCACCTTAGTTGTCTAGGAGTCAAGGCTTTCAAAGACCTGATGAATTGGAGATTCTTATGATCAGTGCATATTGTGACAATATCTTGGGCCCCTAATAGGTTTTGCTGCCAATCTTGAAAGCATAGTTTAATTGGCAATAACTCTCATTCTGCAACTGTGTAATTCTGTTTCATCCACAATAATATTTGGGAACAAAGGCAACTAGGTGCATGTGTCCTATTGTGCTGTTGCGTTGTGATAAAATAACTCCCACAGCCACCTGGGAGGCATCTGCCTCCACGAAATAAGGCTGCATCGGGTCTGGAGTAGATGTCTGAGTACTGGGGCTGTTGTGAATTTCTCCTTAAGTAAGTTAAAGGCATCATTGGCTTCCTGGGATTACTCAAACTATACTTTATATACAGAAAAATGGGTGAGAAATCATCTGTAAAACGCTTAAAATCCTAGGAAGCTCTGTACCTCCGTTATCGGGGTCTGTGCTGACCATTCTAAGATCACCTGGATCTTCTTTTGTACCCATGGTCACACCTTCTGGGGACAAGATATATTCCAGGAACTCAACTGACTGGGCATGGAACATGTATTTATCCAACTTGCCAAAAAGGACATGTTCTTGGAGCCATTGCAAGACTGTCCTGACATGGTCTGTGTGTTCAGACATGTTTTGTGAATTGATCAGGATGTCATTGTTGTATACAACGCAAATGCCCAGAAAATCTCTCAGAACCTCATTTATGAAGTACTGAAAGGCTGGTGGGGGATTACATAACTCAAATGGTATAACTGTGTATTCAAAAAGTCTGAAATTACTTCGAAAGGCAGTCATCCATTTGTCACCCTCTTTTACACGAATGATGTGGTATGCACCATGCAAGTCCAGTTTGATATATACAGTGGATTTCAAACCCTGATCTAATAAGTCAGAGATTAATGGCAATGGATATCTGTTATTTACAATCACTTTGTTCAATGCTCTGTGGTCTACTCATGCCCACAAATTGCCATCTCTCTTCGAAATGAAGAAGAGCGCCAATGATGCAGGAGAGGTGGAATGCCATATAAACCAGGCTAGCATGTCATTTAGGTTGTTTTTAAATGTTCTGTCTCTGGCTCCGATACAGATAAACACAACTGCAGGGTAGTGAGTGGCCGGAATTAAGTCTATATGAAAATCAAATTTCCTATGGGGAGGTAGTTGCATAGCCCCATGTTCATCAAAGACGTCTTCAAAGTCCAGGTATTCTACTGGAAGCTGGTTCAAAGGGCCTTGTTTTAAGGCTGTACAAGTCAAGGGAGACAATAATGGGGTTCCAAGGTGACAAGATGGCGAGACCAGTCAAAGACAGGGTTGTGCAGTTGAAGCCAAGGGATCACTAAAACAGAGCCAAAGGTAGGTGTGTTAATGAGATCAAAGCTCAAGGTCTCAGTATGACATACTAAAGATGATGGACTCGTTTGGTATATAATCATCCCAGAAGAGAGCTCGGAGCCATCCACGGCTTCTAATTAAATGTATCAGATTTAAATTTTGGGAAACGCTGCATATAAAATTCTGAACACTAATCTATATCCAACCATATATGTTACTAATTCTTCTGAGTACTTACAGAGTGTGTGACAGGTTGCATATATATTTCCCGCATGGTTCTAAAAGACTACATATTCCTCAGTAAAACTTGTAAATACATGGGTTTGTGGTTGAATACATCAATACTCCCTAAATGGTTGAATGAGTGCATAGGTAGTGCCTAGATGATTCCCTGAGGATACAAGAAGTGCGGAGACGATTCCTTACTATATCATAACTCCATGGGACATTCCATATCTGCGTGTTTGCATGAGTATACCATTAGTATCTTGGTGCATGATTAGAGCCTGAATGATTAGACAAGTGTGTGACTAAAGCTTCTACATACATAGATACTGGTGGGTATGGTTAAATGAGTGCAACTCTAGTGCCTAGATGATTGCAGGAGTGCATACATAGTATATAGGTGATTTATAGAGTGCATGGACAGTGCATTCATGATTGTTTAAGCCCATGCATAGCACCTAGCCTATTGGATGAATGCATGCATAGTGCTGACCATTTGTTTTTGGTTGAGTGAACAGGTAGTACCTGGATGTTTAGATAACTACATGGGTAGTGCCTGGAGAATTGAATACGTGCATCAGTAGTGCCTGGCTAATTAGATGAGTGCATGACTACTATCTGCATGAGTGCATGATTCCATTTTTAAAGCTTGAGAAATTTGATGAAAGAAAGTATACTGCATGGGTGATTGTATTAGTGCAAGTCTATTTCCTCAGTAATTAAATGACTGCATTGGTACTGGATGGGTGATAGGTTTACTATAATGGTACTCTCTATATAATTAGATGAGTGTATGAGTAGTGCCTGAGTGTTTCATCAGTGCACATGTGTGCCTCAGTATTTCAATGACTGCATGGGTTGTAAGTAGGTGTTTAGATGGTTGCATTGGCTCTGCACAAATGTTATAATGATAGCATAGTTATAGCCTTGTTAATTGCATAAGTCAATAGTTCGTATTTAGGTGATTAGATGAATGTATGGGTAATGCCTCTATAGTTCAATGACTACATATTTCTGTCTGTAATTGAATAACTTCATGGAAAGTGAATCACTGATTTGATGACCGCCTGAGTAGTGGCTGAGTGATTGCATGTGTGCCTGAATACTGCCTGACTGACTATGAAAGTACCTTCATTGCTGTTAGACACATAACAGTTGTCGCTATATCTCTGACTCATTGGTTATCTCCTTCTGTCAGTATCAAACTACCTGTTTTACTGTATATTTCCTTTTCTTCTGAGGTATGTGTGAGTGAAATCTAAGTATCACATTTGATGTATGATTGCATAAATGGCTCTCTAGAAACATACATTGCGTTGTTATTAAGCCTGCACATGTATCAGTAAGTTTCTAAAACAGAAAACAATATTTTGAAAATTTTCAAAGCACAAAACCTTTTGTGAATGGCATACCTACATCATTTCTCAAATACTTCTTCTGCTTCTAGAACATATATTCAGCATATCTCAAACAAAAGATACACTCAGAATGAAGCTATCACAAGAACTCTTGAGGCATTCTGCACTATTAATCCTCCTCAATTTTAAACAAACCATGTTTAAAGAAAAACACAACCCTCACCATATACATGACATTTTCATCAGCCCTACTGAAAATAGATCACCATGCAAACATATATACAATTTCTTAATAAATGTACACCTTCAACACATCTTTCCAAGAAGATATACCTTTCTGCATCTTTAAGTAAACTCAAATGTCCCACCATATATATAGCAATGTGCAAGCACAAAAACCATATCTCACCATCTAAGAATATGCAAAGCAGTCATATAAGTTAAAAACTAAATTGACAAACACATCCCAATACATACCTAACAAGTATTACTTCTTTCCAATTCATATACAGGCGGACAACATGTTCTCATCTTTTATTTCTCACTACACTATTCCTGTTTTATAATGTTAATAAAAGTACTACAACTCCCAGAATGCAAATAAAAGATGTATCTATTCTGCACATGATGTTTAGACATTTAAAACATTCTTAGTTCATTATTGCAGCTTTCCACAAGACTATGCTGTTATTTTGCAATAAAATACACAATGGAATAAAGAGTCTGTAGGAAACTATGATCAGCTTGAATGGTTACCCCCACTTTGTGTCTGGTGCTATGCTGTTTCTGACTAGTCTCACTGGGATCCTGCTAACCAGGACCCCAGGCTCTGTGCTTTCTCCTCTAAATTGGTTATGGTGAGCACTTAGTTACATCCCAGATTGGATACTGGTGTACCTGTATAAGTCCCTAGTATATGTAACTGAGATACCCAGGGCATAGGTACACCCCCATGGGCTGAAGAATGACCTGTGCCACCCATGGGAGACCACTCAAACTGTTACTACAGGCCTGCCATTTCAGCCTGTGTAAGCTGGTGATAGCACCACTTATGACAGATATAGGTTTCCCTATATCTAAGGTCACTGCACTTAAAACCTATAAGTCACCCCTCTTGCAGGCCATTCGGTCCCTGAAGGCATGGTCCTCAGTTCAAAGTTTGAGGGTGCCCCTACATAAGCAGGGCACCCCTACAATCTATGGATCCCATTCTCCCAGGTTGTAAGTGCATCAGCCGTATAACATATAGAGGGGCATTGCGTCATTACGCTATGACCATCTCAAAACTGGCTTGAACGAACCCTGTTGTGTTTGGTATCAAACATGTTGGAATCATACCCCCACACCAAAACAGTATGGGAGGTATGATTCCATGAACTGTAAACCTCTTCCGGGAGGCCCTCAGTGCTCCCGGAAACCAGTCTTTTAGACACGGACAGCACAACATGGTTGCTGCTGACCAGAGACATGATTCTGCCCTCCTGCTACTGAGCCATGTTTTAGCAGAGGAAGGCAGAACAATAGGTATCCTGTGCAGGGAGGTGTGACCACCTCCTAGACAGGACTTAGTGTATTAGGACAGGGTGCCAGTGCTTGCCAGTGCCACTTAGTCTGCTTGAGTGGCACATTTGGTGCCCTCCTTGCATAGTCCATTTCAAACCAGCTCAGGGAGCCGTTGGCTCCCGCTCTGGTGTAAAACTGGACAAAGGACATGGGAGTATCCTCCCCACTGTCCAACCCCTCCTCTGGGAGGGACCCTGAATCGTCCCAACCCTTTCCTTAGGGTACTTAAGGGCTTACCTGTGAGTGGGTCCCTAGATTCATCATGGGATTCGATTCAGCTCTAACTCCACTACAACTTTGACCGTCTGGACATTCTGGCTGAGTTGTGCTGACTGTGCCAGACTGATCGCATCTTCCTTTGCTTTGGGACTGAGATTGCAACTGAGAAGACTCTGTCTGCTTCTGATCTTTTCATCCTGCAACTCGCTGCACCATCAGTGTCCGTGCTCCATACGGGTTCCATCTTGGGCCTGTGGATATCTAAAGATATCCAAAGGAATCTCCCTTGGAGTCACTCCCCTGCATCCACAGGCACCGTAACAAGATCGACTGGTTTGCCGAACCTGGGCTTCCCCAGATTCCACAAGGCTCAGCAACACAGGTGGTGGTTCTGCATTCCCTCAAGGCCTGAATTGTCCTGTCATCGAGTTGAGGCCAGCATACCTTGTAGAACACCCTGCAACTGAACCCCTCTGCACGTGTCATTGCTTAGCTTCATCAAGCGGTAACCGCATCGGTTACCTCAACCAACTCGCATCACCAGAGTCGGATGCATCGAAAACGTTCTGTCAACAAGTCTGTCCCTGCTATAACTGACCTGTGCAGTCTTGGTTGGTTGAATGGATGGACTCTGTTGTCTTCAGTATCCCGGTGGCTCGGGCTGAGCTACCTAGTTGGTGTACCCGTATTTGAAACCTCTTCATCAACTGACCTGCTTCACTGAACTTGAGTGGCCTTTGTCTCCCATTCCTCCTGGACGTCCCAGTGTGGCATAGTCTCTGTCCCCTCTGCTTTCAGTTGCTGTTCGACACAAACCCAGGTCAGGGTTCCAACAGACTCTGTCATCCTTCTTCAACAGCGGTCTCATCCTGAAGTCTGTGATTGTGCTCAACAGTGGTTGTAGGTATCCTGATTTTGAGGGTATCCATGGGTGGGGTAGCTCTCCAATCTTCTGTCTTCCATGGGGTGTCCTCAGGGTCCACTAGGAAGGGTCCTTTTTCTTTAACATTGCAACCTCGACTTACCCATTGCCTTGCATTGAGCCCGTGGTCGTGTTTGCACTCTGCACACGACCTCCTTGGGGTTCCTGGTTACTTACCTCGGGTGGGTCTTTGGGTCCCCGGCACTTCTACCACTATTTTTGTATATGATTTGGTCTCCCCCTGGTGACCACTGTTTATTTGTGCTTCTTACCTGATTCTTATTTCAAAGTATTGTGTGCATTGTGTATATCTCCGGGCAGGAGGTATTTGTATATGTTAGTGAGTGTCTTATAATAAATAGATATTTTTATAAATACACTGTGTGGTTCTTTTTGCTTAATCTATACCAATATCATTATGTTCTGGTAAAACAAGCTGCTTTACATTTCTTCTGGACTAAGCCTGAGGGCTGCTCTCCACAGCCACCACTTAGAGAGCTTTCTAAGGTTGTCTAAGACCTCTTAAATCACCATAAGCGTTGTCTGGATAATTGCAGGGTACCCACTTACATAAGTGTGTACCGTATACTAAGCCAGCATCTCATAGAGCACTAAATCATTCACCACTAACCTCTTAAACACATACCCTCTAATAGATACAGTTCATCTCATATAGTTTTTTACATCACTGTGATACTCATTTTCATCAAACTCCCTTTGTACATCTTCATTCTAATGTACATTTTTAAAATAATTACTAAGTTACGTACATATCAGTGAATTAAGTTTCTAGATTATATTGTTGTTTTAGCTCTTTCTGGATAGTTTTGACACTTTTATGATTTGTAAAAAATAAGCACAAGAATTGTGCCCCACTCTCATAGGAAGCAACTCTAAAATGGCAACCTCTTCAACTTTCCACTCTATCATCTTGAGAAAGGCAGCAAAGAAATCATATATTTCATTTTAGACTACTGCATCTCTACTTGTGAATGGTTAGCATCTGTTAACCCTTTCCCTCTCTTTCAAAACAAGGTTCCTGTCTGCATGTTTTCGCAATGTTTTCACAATAATCGTGGAATAGTCGCAAAAAAATCGGGAGTTCAAACCTATATCCAGCTTAATTTTTCTGAAATTTAAATACTGCACAACGGTTTATTACATAGTCCTGAGCTGGAAATTAAACCTTGCCATTACTTAAATTGTGTCATCACTCCTCAACTTTAAAAAGAAAATTCTGTCTCTTTTATACCCTTCAACCCATACAGTTTTAGCTCAGTATCCTAGCAACCCAGTGGAACTAGTAGGTCACAAGTTCAAATCACATTCTAGAAGGAACATGCTTCCAAGATACAGCAGGTGTCCTTTATTCCACAGATTTAAAAGCATATCCATGTCTTTATTTCATTTCTTTTCTTAACAGTCAATATTAAGACTTCTTGCTAAGACATCCAACACACTACCTAATTTTATCCGCTTTCATGCTGACAGCATCCAATGAAATATATCTTTTTTTTAAAAATACCTTCATTTTAACTGTTTTTCCTTTGGAAAACTACCTCATTGAGCTCCAGCCTTCTCCTGACTACTATTGCTCCTTCACTGCAAAATGCTTAGAGTATGGATTGTGGGCCACAGCTATATCAATTGGGCTAAAAAGGCTGAAAAAAAGAGAGATATTGGCAGGAACTTTGATTTGTCAAATGTGCTGATTACTTGGTTTGGCCAGAAAAGGTTAAAGTTTCATCAGTTGTTGGCTTTGGTCAAATCCATTGTGGATTTCCAAGCGCCTCACCTCATGATTATGCACTGTGGTAGCAATGACCTAGGCACATTGACTTGGGTAGGGTTGGAAATCCTTATGAAAGATACCTTTGCAGAACTGATGTTATTTTTCCCTCACACTGTCGTGTTGTACTCTAATATATGCCAAAGACAGAAATGGAAGTGGTTAAATCTATTCTGTCTACAGATTGACAAAGCCAGGAAACATGTTAAAACAATTTGTGTTTTGACATACATGGAATTAATAGAAATGATGGAGTGCACTTTACAGATGAAGGCAACAGGGTGTTTCTAACTAATCTGAAAATCTGCATTCGGTCTTATGTGTAGCAGCCATATACACACAACCATGTTGTCAGAGCCAACCTAATACCTGAAATATTGTGATTTTTTTTTCTAAAGGGTTTTGTTTTCTCTATTTCTTCTGGATCTTCATGTCGACATCTCAATTCCTCTAGACACGTCTTGAAAATGGAAAACAAAAGCAGGCATTCAATGACCACCAACACGTCCAAAAATACTATGTAAAAAAATCCATTCTGAACATTACCCTACACATATTACTATATATATATACTTCTTTAAAAACATGTTTAAACTCATGTTTTTGTACTAAGTTTCTTTAAAATCCATCTTTAAGACCTATTTTCCTGTTTTGCAGTTATTCAGGACGTCGTGATGACATTGTTAACCGCGACAATCGCACCTTTCCAAAAAGCCTAAAACACATATAGCGACACATACTGCAGTATTTTACACACTAGAGGTTTCTTACAGTATTCTCTTTAGTCATGTTTTTCTAGAGAGTTTCTATAAAAACCATATCTAAAACCTATTTTCTGTTTTCGCGGTGACTCCGGAGTTCGCAATGATGTTGGTAATCGTGATCCCGCGGGCACTTTGTGAAAATGCAAAGTAAAAGCAGGAATTCAATGGCTACCACCACATTCAACAATTATAGATAAATCACTCTAATTAACATTGATCAAAATCTCAATATCTCTATAACAATGCGTATTAATGATTCACTGATTTTATTTGATATTTTCCCCAATATTTGCGACAACGTTGTAGTTGCAATGCTACACGGGGGATGTGCTGGCAGTTGCAGCATCATCAAGAATATTGCATGCAATGAAAAAAGTTAATTTTGGACACATAACTTGTGTCACTAATACCCCCATTTCCCAATCATTTGGTCAGAGTATCTCCACCCTGACCCCTTATGTGTACTTCCACACAAACTTTCAGCCCCGGGAACCAATCCCGATCAATAAAATGGCAGCCACAACTTTCTGTTCAGGTTCCGTCCAGCCAATCAGCGCATTCCCGCTGGTATGTGCATTTGCGATTCATGGTGAAACCACCGCTAAATATCTGCAGCCAGAAATATCCCTATAATTTTCAGCTTGAATTTCACAAGAAACGCTGAACAGATTTACAGCAAATAAGCAAAAGGCACTTCCTTGAACCGACATCTACCTCCCTGCCAAATTTGGTATAAGTAGGTTAAATGGTTCGGGCTTTAGGTGTGGCTAAATTTTCCTACGGGAATTACCATTACAAATGCAAGCTTATTTTCTGACCCAAATTCTTGGTCCCCACTGCACTGATCACCCCCAAACTTTCAATGACAACCAGAACCTTCCTTGACACTTTTGTGGGAAAATTTCATGAAGCTTGGTCAAACGACACCAAAGTTATAGGCAAGTCAGAAAATGAATTTCCCAATGGAAACTAGGTCCTTACTATAACTACCTACTGACGAATATATATTCACTGAAAAAAACAAAGGTTATATAGACATTATAGTTAGGCTCAGGTTTCACTCGTACAAAACCAGAGAAATATAGCAGGTATAGTTAGCTGAGCAAACTATAACTCGCATCCCCGCAACACACTACTAATAATATGCTAATTATTAACTATAACATCCCTGTAACCTTTGTTTTTTTAGTGACCTTCTATGTTTTTTTTTATCTAGTAGTCATGTTTGCAGAGTGGTGGAGAAAGGGGGCTGGGCTTCCGACCAGCTCCCAGGAATCCCACTGTGTAGGACTTACAGAAAGTCATCAGTGATGTCATCAGTGATGTCATTGACCATGTCATGAGTGATGTAATATGTGACGTCATCAGCAGTGCATTGCGGGGGCGCGAGTTAAAATTTGCTCAGCTAACTATAATGGCTGAATTTCTCAGGTTTTGTACAAGTGAAATGTCAGCCTAACTATAACGTCCCTGAAACCTGTGGTTTTTTTCAGTGAATATCTAAGGTTTATTAAATGCTAATTCCTTACTATAACATCCTTGAAACCTGTTGTTTTGTCAGTGAATTTCTAAGGTTTTCTAAATGTTAATTACAAACTAAAACGTCCCTGAAACCTGTTGTTTTTTCAGAACATTTCTAAGGTTTTTTAAATGCTAATTTCAAACTATGCCTACATAGGAAGAACATGTACAGAAAGAAGCAAGAGAAGTGCAGAAAGAGGGAAGAGAGGTGCAGAAAGAGGAAGAAAGGTACAGAAAGAAGCAAGAAAAATGCAGAAAGAGGCTACAGAAGTCCTGAAAGAGGAAGAAAGGTGGATAAAAAAGCAAGAGAAGTGCATAAAGAAGCAACGGAAGTCCAGAAAGAGGCCTACTTTGACTGTACCTTTCCACGGACTCATACAAAGTAGCCTAATCACTAATCCTTCTCCCAAGGTGTCTTAAACCTCACTTTTCTCTTGAAGGTTCACTATTCATCAACTGCTCAGAATGTTAGGCCTACCAAATGTAAAGCAGCAATCCTAACCATATCACTGTTGTAAGTCTGACCAGGTTTGTGAAGGTATGCATGCATGTGTCTCTGCTTTTACCCAGTGACAAGTTACATAAAAATAAAAATACAAATACTTGAATACCTGTGTTTCAACAAGTTACACAAAAAGAAAAATACAAATACTTGAATACCTGTGTTTCAAACAGCATACTCTGTAAATGTGTGTAAGAAAGGTAAGTGAGTTGCAGAAAGAGGCAAGAGAAGTGTAGAAAGAGGCAAGAGAAGTGCAGAAAGAGTGAAGAGGGGTGCAGAAAGAGGCAAGAGGTGTACAGAAAGAAGCAAGAGAAGTGCAGAATGAAGCAACAGTGGTGCAGAAAGAGGTAAGAGGGGTGCAGAAAGAGGCAAGAGAAGTACAGAAAGAAGCAACAGAGGTGCAGAAGGAGGCAAGAGAACTGCAGAAAGAGGCAAGAGAGTTGCAGAAATAGGCAAAAGAGGTGCAAAAAGAGGGAACAGGGGTAAAGACAGAGGCTAGAGAGGAGTGGAAAGAGGAAAGAGGGGTGCAGAAAGAGGCAAGAGGGGTACAGAAATTTGCATACGAGGTGCAGAAAGAAGCAAGAGCAGTGCAGAAAGAACCAACAGAGGTGCAAAAAGAGGCAAGAAGGGTGCAGAAAGAGGCAAGAGAAGTGCAGAAATAAGTAAAAGAAGTGGAGAAAGAGGCAAGAGAACTGCAGAAATAGGCAAGAGAGGTGCAGAAAGAGGTAAGAGAGTTACAGGAAAAGGGAAGAAGGGTGCAGAAAGAGGCAAGCGGGGTGCAGAAAGAAGCAAGAGAGGTGCAGAAAGAAGCAAGAGAAGTGCAGAAAGAAGCAACAGAGGTGCAGAAAGAGGTAAGAGGGGTACAGAAAGAGGCAAGAGTGTTGCAGAAAGAGGGTGGAGGGGTGCAGAGAGAGGCAAGAGTATCATATTCCATATAGGTACCCTATATAGGTGCAGGTAACATTGCAACCTTTCACCCATATTCTTCCCTACATTACATACATAACGGTTCTTAGGCACTGACCTTTTACCTAGATATGACACTGCATTCAGAATGCAGGTTTTTCCCTGGTTCGATTCTCATACATTATGCATGAGGCTTCTTGGAAGCACAGCAGGACTAACAGTAGGATTACCATCTCCTGTATAATATCTCTGTATAAAGTTCAGGCCCAACGTCATCCTTTAGGCCGACACAGTAACACAGCAAGGTAGGACCCCTGGGAAGACCTATGGGTATATATACAGCACATCTTGCTTAGGAAGGGGGAGGAGACTGTGACTTCCAGGCTGATGCACTGGCAAGAGAACCTGAGGTTCCTGCATGCAGACGCTCCAGCTAACAGTGGTCTAACATCCCTCGCGGGGTGTCCAACTCAAGACCAGCATGGGGTCCCACATTCTCTAACTCTCAGGTAATGGGGTTGACTAGATCCTAGAGGGCTCTTGGCATAACACCTACACAGATTCTAGGTACATTTAGGTACATCTAGTTAGGGAGGCATCGTAGGATTACGCACTTTTTATCATGTGTTGTAGGTACATGTATTTATTCATGATTTCTGCAAGATGGTAGAACTATACCACCCCTTTACTTTTGTAATATTGCTAATCATATATCTCTGCTACTGTCTAATGGTTGTTGCAGCTCATATATTCTACACTAGAATAACAACTGTTCAATAAATTCTTATTGAAAATGACCAGCCTGTTTATTCGGTGTATCTCTCTGAGACAAACTAAGTGAGCATGAGTAACTGAGCGAAAAGTAGTATATTGTTTCCACGATCCTGGGGGATCAGGGTTGTCATGTTCTGAGGTTGCCAAGAACTATTCTCTCCCCGATAAGAGGAGACTCTAGTGGCACTGTGAGCTAGCTAATACAGACAGGCTAACGTATCGGGTGGGTTGCACGGAATCAGTCCGCCACCAAACCCACAGTTTATGTTATCCAAACGCGCAGATCCTGTATAGGTTATATAGGAAATACACGACATGGCGCCGCCAGCATTGGTTGGGTACTTATTTAACAGTAGAATCTGAGTAGTTCAGTCGTGCTATTCTCAGAGACCCCTACTCACAAAACACCAGAGACATCTGGGGTCAGTGGGCACAAACTCCACCACAGCTGAGTAGGCTAAAAAATCCTATTTATTGGCTGTTGGTTAATCAAGCTTGAAGGACACATTGTTCCTAAAATTGTGCAAAAACACCTTATCTTAGTTCCCTTGAAAAACTTCTTCTTTACAAAATGACTGAGGACAAAGATAACTTAAGAGTAGATCTACACCTCTCAGCTGGAGAAGAAGATGCAGACGCAATACAAATTGCAGAACATTTTAGAAATACAGTCACCCTGAGACTGCTAGAGAATGGTTTATCATCTAAGGGTGGCATAGTAGTTTTCATGATTGAGGCATCCGAATCAAACAGAACAGAGGTATTTTATTCATGGGTTACATTCCCAGCAGCAAATGCAAGAACAAAAACATTTCACTGCTACACAGAAGGAGATGAACTAGTGGATTATTGTACGTTTGAGGATCTTGAGGTTCTGCTCACATACCAGGAACATTTATACTGGTTTAAAGGCGCCCTACCCCATACAACAATAAGAGTAAGACTCGGCCCGCTCAGAGGAGAAGGGGCAACATGGCCGATATTAGCAGCCTACACACCACATCCTGACATTGACACAATGCCACCAGGAGACTTACTCATAGAACATAAAGATTTAATTAAAATCTATAGGAACTGGACGCAATTCGTCATGAGGACATTTACAGTCCAACCAGCAATAGTTGCAGCAAATCGAACTCAAATTCAGGGTACAGCAACTAAAATTACACCACAAATATTACACGCAGTAATGGGTAAAATTACCACAAAACGTGAACAAATACCATTCTGGGTAGCTCAGAAAATAACGCAGCTAGAGGCAGTATTCCCGAATACTACCCCGTATGAAAAACACAGAATGCTAACAATCTGCTTGCCCATGGGGATAACACCACAGTTAGAGGATTGTACCACTTGGGGTACAGTCTTTGCTGCCACTTATACCACAACTCATGGTATCCCGTCATTAGCAGTAGTACCTGATGTATTGAGACAAATACATAATGAGTATGGAACAGAGCCTGCCCTAAACTTAGGGATGAAGTTGCTAGGTAACTATGCCCAGGTATCAGCCATAATACTAGCTAACATTAAGGGGGAAGCAGCATCAGTAGCTATCCGCCAACGCCTAAGGGAGTTCAGTCCTTTAGAACAGGAACACAAACTACCAAAAATAATTGAAACTGCATATGCAGAATTAGGCAGAGACAGTTTGGGTGGGAAAGCTTTAAAACCACAACTGATGGGCAGTCCTGAAAAGGACACTTCCAAGCAGACACTTGCTTCAACTAAAAAGAAGTGGGACAATAAAAAACAACAAGACTTTAAAGGAAATAGATTTCAATCCAGAGGTAGATCTCCTCCACAGGAGCCCTCCGAAAAGAGGTACAACCGTAGGAATAGGGAAAATATTAGGAAACCTGACAGGTATCAAGATACTGATACATGTTCCTCTCGTTCCTTTCAGGGTTCATCAAAAAACTCAGAGAGGGAAGGACGGTCACACAGACAAGAAGAGCGTACAAAGCCCAGAGACAAGCAGCATGCTCAAGATTACACTTCTAAAAAAGAAGAGAAGCCACATTTCAAAAAGAAGAAGGTTGCAGGTCTAAAGATCAGACATGCCCAGAATTCTGAGGACTCGACTACTGAATGGGGAATGGGCTCTGACTAAGCTAGACAGTGTGGCAGAAATAACAATAGCTCGCCAGAACCTGATGGAATTTCTGGTGACAGCGGACTTGAATGATTATAGCACGGTAGAAACACCCGATACTAGGGTAAGTGTCCCACATAAGGTATATGAAATAACGCTCCAAATGGAGGGGGACAAATGTAGAACAGTAAGAGGTCTCTTTTGGGAGAACCTGACGTTTGGTTATGATATTTTATTAGCTGAACAAGATTGGCCGCCAGCATTCGTCATGGATTATGTGAGAAGTTGGCCTGGTATATGCTGTCCACTAGTTAAAGTGGGCACCTTGCACCAGCACAATTCGACTATTATGGTAGGTAGGTTTAAGACAGCCTTTATAGAAAGCTATCCTAGTGGTAGCTGTGGAGAGCAGCCTTCAGGCTAAGTCTTGGAGGAATGTAAAGCAGCTTGTTTTACCACACAATCTCTTGAATCACCAAATGAAAAGACACCACACAGGTATATATATCAAATATATATGTATTTATTACTAAACAACTCTCTACTAATCTCTTTATGAGATTAGAAGTCAGGAACATATGTACAAATCAATGTTTTACAATAAGTTAGCACAATCAAGTATCACAACCCTAGCTTGGCTAGACCTGGGCCTAGAGCATGTAGAATCGAGGGACCCCAAAGAACCACCCCAGGTAGTTGTAGGAGACCCACAGGGGACGGACGCGTTGTTCAGACACCGATGCGAGTCCTGTACGAGTCTATGCGAAAGGACGCGATTGAGATCTCAATGTTAAAGGTCCCTTGCGTGTTCGAGGCGAGCGCACCGACACGAACCCAGTACGAGTCGAAGGACGCGGTTATGGGTAGAGTTGCAAGGGTGAAGGACGCGGGGTGTCTAACACCGACGCGAAACCTGTACGAGTCAATGCGATAGTCGCACTTGGAAAATAGGAGTTTTAGGGCACTTCTAGAGTAGCTACAAGCAAGTCACTTACAGGGTAAGTAGTTCTAGTGCCAACACCCACAGGAGCACCGTAGTGCTGAAGTTACCTCACCCAGGGAAGCCAGGTGCATAGGTGTCCTTTGGTGTCTGGTCGCAGCGTCGTTTTCAATGGGAGCCAGTGAAGACTTGCTGCTTGCGATGACAGGAGAAGTGTCCGGTGGAATCCAAGCCTGGATTTGGAAGAAGGAAGACCTGAAAGCAGAGGGGACAGTGTTCAAAGTCACTTGGCAGTGATCCGGGGCAAGGAAGATGAATGCCCACCGTCGTCAACAGATTCAGGTCATTCACGGGTGTCTTGACTCTTCGACCACGAGGTTCAGGAGTTGTCAAGGACAACTAGGAGCTGGATTCAGCGTGTCCCACAAAGTCTGCAGCTGACTGCGGTGTCGGCAACCCAATTGGAGCCAACAAGCCTTGGTAGCAGCAAGTCTTGTGGAGAAAATAAAAAGTCAATGGTGCAGACCAGCAAGGTCTGGGGGACTTACCCAGCGAGGGTAGGTCAGGGCAGACCTGGAGCAACCAGGGGAGCCCTTTGGTTTTGTAGAAAAGTCTTCAAGGGACCCCCAAGCCAGCTGGCAAGGGGTCGCAAAGATGCCTTGGGAGGATTCACTCAACAGGGGCCCACGGTCACTTGGGATGGGGTAGGCCTCTGATCTTAGGAGGGATCTCTGCTATAGGCTGGGACCACATGTGGTCCAAAGCACAAGTTTGTAGAACGTCCAGAAGGGGTTGCACTCGAAAATAGTGCACAGTACCCAGGGTCTGCGGTTCCTTGTCACTCATGCGGTACACTTGCCTTAGCTTCACTGGGGACTCACTATGGCCTTGGAGAAATCAGGAAATCCTCTTCCTGGGCTGCAGGGACTTCGGGATCCGGCGTGAGCGCCGTAGTCTGCGACCATCGTTGCAGTTTTTGGTGCCTGCCAAGCAGGGGAGTCACTCCTTGACTCCAAGGGAGATTCTTCAGTCTTCCAGAGGTAGTGGAACGTCGAAGGTCTGGGATTCTTCTTCAGAGCGTCATCCAGGGGTATCTAGGTTGCAATGCACAGGTTCCCCCTCTTATACTAAAAAGAAGGGAGGGACTAGCTCTATGACCCCACCTATGGGAGGGTCAGGGGAGTGGGTGGCTACACCCACTTCCCTTTGTCCAGTTTCTCGCCAGAGCAGGGGCAGGTAGCCCCTGAGCCGGTTTGAACTGGTGTATGCACAGAGGAGCCTTCTGCTCCCCCAGTGCAGGACTTCAAAGCACTCTAGGAGTGACCCACCCAGCCCCAATACACTAAACCCTGTCTGGGAGGTGGTCACACCCCTTGGGACAGGATACCTATTGTTGGGCCTCCCCCACTGCGAGTGTCGGTCATCAGCAGGAGGGCAGCCCAGTGTCTGTGACTGGTGGCATCCATTTTGTGATGCCAGGGCTCTTTAGGATTCTACCTCGTTTCCACAGTAGGTACATGTCTATCCCTCTAGAAGGGTGGGATCATACTCCCACACCAGTTACTGGTGTGGGGGTATGATTCCAAAGTGTTTGACACCAAACACGACATGTTTTGATGCAGCCATTCCAAAGTTACCATTTACCGCGAGGATATAATGCACTTAAGAGTATATGGTTTGACTGCATTCACAAACAGCCCCAGAGAATGGACTCTGAGAGCTGCAGAGGGGCCCTGCTCAGGCAGAGGCACCCTCTCACATAGAAACTAAGCACCCTGCCCTCAGGATTGATAGGGCCTGCCTTAGGGGTGACTGATAGGTTTAAATGTGTGTGCAGAGGAGATATAGGGAACCTATATCTCAGTGAGGAGTGCTAGCACCTCCTCACCCAGGCTGCAGTAGCAGGCCTGTGGTGTCAGATTTAGTCTGCTTCCCAGGGGTGGCATAATACATGCTTCAGCCCCTGGTAGGCCTGTGAAGTACCTATGCCCTTGGTACCTAAGGTACCATATACTAGGGACTCATAAGGTACCACAGTATCCAATCACTAGTGCACCTAGAGTGCACTCCAAGTCGCTTAGAGAGAACAGAGAGGCTGGGGCCCTGATTGGCAGGGTCCCAGCCAGACTATAGCCAGAAACCAGTGTAAACATCAGAAAAAGTGGGGGCAACATAAGAGGCAGATCCTACTCTCCTACACAACCCCCCAAATGCAGGGACACTAAACTAACCTTGACCAGTTGAGTCTTCGTGTTCTAAGTGGAAATACCTTGAGAGTCCATCTGCATTGGCATGTTGGGTCCCAGGTCTATGTTCCACTGTATAGTCCATCCCCTGTAGGGAAATGGACCACCTCAAAAGTTTTGGGTTTTCTCCTTTCATCTGTTTAAGCCATAGGAGGGGCTTGTGGTCAGTCTGAACTATGAAGTGAGTGCCAAACAAGTATGGCCTGAGCTTCTTCAGGGCCCATACCACAGCAAAGGCCTCCCTCTCTATACCTGACCAACGTTTCTCTCTAGGGGTCAGCCTTCTGCTAATGAAAGCTACTGGCTGGTCTTGACCTTCATCATTTAGTTGAGACAGTACAGCTCCCACACCCAGCTCAGAAGAATCTGTTTGGACAATGAACTTTTTGGTGTAGTCTGGACTCTGTAAGATGGGGGCAGTGCACATGGCCTGCTTTAGGTCTTCAAATGCCTTCTGACAGCTAGCTGTCCACTGAACCTTTATGGCATTTTCTTTGAGGTTAGATCATTCAAGGGGTCACTATAGATCCATATCCCTTCACAAACCTCCTATAGTACCCAGTCAGGCCTAAGAAGGATCTCACCTGTGTCTGGGTGGTTGGAGCAACCCATTCCATTATGGTTTGGATTTTGCTCTGTAAAGGCTGAACCTGGCCCCCACCCACAAGGTGGCCCAGGTACACAACCTGACTCTGCCCTATCTGGCACTTAGTGGCCTTGATAGTGAGGCCTGCTTTTTGCAGAGCCTCCAAAACATTTCTGAGGTGGACCAGGTGATCCTGCCAGGAAGAACTAAAGACAGCAATATCATCTAGATAAGCTGAGCAATACGTTTCCATCCCTGCCAGAACTTTGTTCACCAACCTCTGAAAAGTGGCAGGTGCATTTTTCAATCCAAAGGGCATCACCACAAAGTGGTAGTGCCCACCAGGGGTCGGAAATGCTGTCTTGGCTTTTGCATCATCAGCTAACCTGATCTGCCAGTAGCCAGCTGTTAGGTCAAATGTACTCAGATACTTGGCTGAGGCCAAAGTATCAATCAGCTCATCTGCCCTGGGTATGGGATAGGCATCAGTCCTGGTGACTGCATTGAGGCCTCTGTAGTCTACACAAAACCTCATTTCTTTCTTACCACCCTGGGTATGAGGCTTGGGTACTAGGACTACTGGGCTATCCCAAGGGCTATCTGAAGGCTCAATCACACCTAACTCCAACATTTTCTGGACTTCAGTCCTCATACAGTCACTGACATGGTCAGGTTGCCTGTAGATTTTACTCTTGACAGGCAGACTGTCTCCAGTGTCCACCTCATGGGTGCACCAGGTAGTCTGGCTAGGGGTCAGGCTAAACATATGTCTGTACTGCTGCAGAACCTGTCTGCACTCAGTTTGCTGATGGTCAGTGAGGCTGCTTGCCAAAGCAACACCATCGACTGACCCATCATCAGGGTTCTGTGAGAGCAGGTCAGGGAGAGGGTCACTCTCCTCCTCCTGTTCCTCATCAGTTGCCATGAGCAAGCCCATGTCAGCCCTGTCAACATATGGTTTCAATCTGTTGACATGGAGCACCCTCAGGGGGCTCCTGGGAGTTCCAAGATTCACCAGATAGGTGACTTCTCCCTTTGCTCAACTATTGTATGGGGGACACTCCATTTGTCTTGGAGGGCTGCTGGGGCCACAGGCTCCAACACCCACACTTTCTGTCCTGGCTGGTACACAGTCAGCACAGCCTTTGGTCATGCCAAGCTTTTTGTAATTCTTGGCTGGCCTCCAGGTTTTTGGTTGCCTTTTTCATGTATTCAGCCATCCTGGAGCGGAGACCAAGTACATAGTCCATCACATCTTGTTTGGGGGGTTTGAGAGGTAACTCCCAGCCCTCTTTTACCAAACATAATGGACCTCTTACAGGATGCCCAAACAGAAGCTCAAATGGGCTGTAACCAACCCCCTTCTGTGGAACTTCTCTGTATGCAAACAACAGGCAGGGAAGAAGAAGGTCCCATTTCCGCCTAAGCTTCTCTGGGAGTCCTTTAATCATTCCCTTAAGGGTTTTGTTGAAGCGTTCAACCAACCCATTGCATTGTGGGTGATAGGGGTGGTGAACTTATAAGTTACACCACACTCCTTCCACATTGCTTTCAAATATCCTGACATGAAGTTTGTACCTCTGTCAGAGATTACCTCCTTTGGGAAACCCACTCTGGAGAAAACTCCAATGAGGGCTCTTGCCACCACAGGGGCTGTGGTGGTCCTCAGGGGAATTGCCTCTGGGTACCTGGTGGCATGATCCACTACCACCAGGATACATCTGTGCCCAGATGCAGTTTGAGGGTCAAGGGGACCAACAATGTTAATCCCTACCCTTTCAAAGGGTACCCCCACCACAGGTAGTGGTATCAGGGGGCCTTTGTTGTGCCACCTGCCTTGCCACTGGCTTGGCATGTGACACAGGAGCGACAAAACTCCTTTGTGTCCTCTGACATATGTGGCCAATGAAAATGTGGAACAAGCCTGTCCCAGGTCTTGTTTTGGCCCAAGTGACCTGCCAAAGGGATGTCATGTGCTAGGGTCAAGAGGAACCCCCTAAACTTCTGAGGTATTACCAACCTCCTGGTGGCTCCAGGGGCTGGATCTCTACCTTCAGAATATAGGAGTCCCTCATCCCAATAAACTTTATGGGACCCACTAGCACTCCCAGCAGCCTCAGCAGCAGCCTGCTGTCTGAGGGGTTCAAGAGAGGGCAGCACTGTTGCTCCTTACTCAGATCTTCCCTAGAAGGGCCCCCTACCCCCAGGAACTCAACCTGGTCAGGCTCAAGTCCCTCTGGGGCAGTTCCTTCCTCAGGATCTGCTTCTCCTCCCTCAAGAGGGGAATCTGTGATCTGAGACAGAGGGGAAGGCACTGCCTTAACCCTACTGCTCCTCTTCTTGGGAAGCATCTGGTCCATAATTTCAGGATCCAGAGCTGGTTCAGTGTCATGCATTTTGGCCTGTGACCTGGTCACAGCAAATACCTCTGCAGGGATGCCCAACATCTCAGCATGAGTCCATAACTCTACTTCAGACCAGGCTGAAGTTTCTAGATCATTGCCCAATAGACATTCTACAGGGAGGTCTGCACTGACTTCAACCTTCTTGAGGCCAGTTACCCCTCCCCAGGAGAAATTCACAACTGCCAGACTATGGTTGGTCCTGACATTGCTTGCATTGGTCACCTGGTACATTTCGCCCAGGATGATCTGTCCAGGGTCCACAAGATCCTCTGCCATCATGGTGACACTAGCACCTGTGTCCCTAAATGCCAAAGCCTGTTTGCCATTTATTACAGGCTGCTGTTTGTATTTGCCCAGATTACTGGGACTTACCAGGAAGGACATGTCAATGTCTCCATCACAAATCAGCATTTCCTGTGTGGGTACTCTGACTAGGCCAGAGTCCACTTCAGAACCCAGGGTCAACCCTACTACACCCTTATTCTGAGTACAACCTCCACCATTAGCTGAACTAGGGGGAACAGTTGCCTTAGGGGCAGGAGTGGTGGTGGTTTGGTCTTTGGACTTGTTACAATCAGAAGTCCAGTGCCCTTTCTGTTTACAGAATTTGCACCAGGGCTTCTTTTGGCCTTTTCCCATGTTGGATTGTGACTCCCCACCAGATGCAGATTTTGGGGCCCTTGTGAAGACTTCTGGTCTTTTGACTTATCCCCACTTTTCTCAGAGCCCTTAGAATCCTGCTTCTTTGTGTCACCCCCTTGGTTCTGGGTTTTCTGCTTCACCCTGGTTCTGACCCACTTGTCTGCCTTCTTTCCCAATTCTTGGGGAGAGGTCAGATCTGAGTCCACCAGGTATTGATGCAAAAACTGGTTCTGGCAGTTATTAAGGATCTGTTCTCTCATCATTAGATTATACAATACCTTGAAATCAGTAACCCTACTGCCAACCAGCCAACCCTCCAGAGCCTTGGTTGCACAATCTACAAAGTCAGTCCAGTCCTGAGTCTGTGCCTTCTGGGTGTCTCTGAACTTCAACCTGTACTGCTCAGTGGTTAAGCCAAACCCATCTATCAGTGCACTCTTCAGGACTACATAGTCATCAGCATCCTCTTCTGTAACAGTGAGGAGCTTGTCTCTACCTTTATCTGAAAAGGAGAGACACAAGATTGCTGCCCACTGCTTTTGGGGGACCTGTTGTACTCTACAGGCCCTTTCCATAGCAGTTATCCACTTATGGATATCATCCCCACTCTGGTAGGGAGGAACAACCTTGCTCAGGTTCCTATGGTCTGGAATATTTTCCCTGCCTCTAGGGACACTGTTGCTGCCACCAGGGGGTTGTAACCCCTCTCTTCTAGAAGCTCTCTGGAACTCAAAGGCTTCTTTATCTAATGCCAACTGCTTGGTTTTGAGGGCAAATCTTGCTTCCTCATACTGCAGCAGTTTGTAGTCTTTCAGAGGAACTCTCTCTTCTTAGGAAGTAGGAGTCTCTCTGGTGGACAGTTTCTCTGCCAGAGTGATAGGAGTGGTCAGATTCCCTAGAAAGGGACCTAGGCCTCACCTCCACTATGTCAGTTCTCTTAGGGAGAATTCCTCTGTCCTGTTCAGACCCCTTGGGACCTGGCCCTACAACCACAGAATCTTGGTCATCCTGATGTCCATCATCTGACCCAGACACTGTAATTGACCCACTCACTGATTCAGACCCATTAGCTCCTAGAGCTAATCTAAGATCATCTGCTGTCAGCAGATCTATCAGGTGTAGTGTGGAGGGACTCTGTCCTAGCTTCAGGTGCCTTGCAGCACACATGGCTTTCAAGTCAAAGAAAGTCATGTCCTTATACTGAGGCTGAGTGGATCCACTGGGTCCACCCCTTAAGGACATTCTAGTGTTGTGCAGTGTTGTACTACCTACACTAGTTTGTGGCCTACTGATACTAGCTTGAGCTGTAGAAAGGGTGTGCTATCCCTTGGCACACAGCTCTAAGTTCAGTAGAACTTATTGATACTAAGCTTGACTTTATATGTACCTTGAGTACCTATAGTGGTTTTCAGTTAGTAATTCAAATAGAGATTTTCTGGTAAAACAATAGCAAGCTGGAATCCCATACGCTGCCACCAATGTGAGAAGTTGGCCTGGTATATGCTGTCCACTAGTTAAAGTGGGCACCTTGCACCAGTACAATTCGACTCTTTTGGTAGGTAGGTTTAAGACAACCTTTATAGAAAGCTATCCTAGTGGTAGCTGTGGAGAGCAGCCTTCAGGCTAAGTCTTGGAGGAATGTAAAGCAGCTTGTTTTACCACACAATTTCTTGAATCACCAAATGAAAAGACACCACACAGGTATATATATCAAATATATATGTATTTATTACTAAACAACTCTCTACTAATCTCTTTATGAGATTAGAAGTCAGGAACATATGTACAAATCAATGTTTTACAATAAGTATCAAGTATCACAACCCTAGCTTGGCTAGACCTGGGCCTAGAGCATGTAGAATCGAGGGACCCCAAAGAACCACCCCAGGTAGTTGTAGGAGACCCACAGGGGACGGACGCGGTGTTCAGACACCGATGCGAGTCCTGTACGAGTCTATGCGAAAGGACGCAATTGAGATCTCAATGTTAAAGGTCCCTTGCGTGTTCGAGGCGAGCGTACCGACACGAACCCAGTACGAGTCGAAGGACGCGATTACGGGTAGAGTTGCAAGGGTGAAGGACGCGGGGTGTCTAACACCGACGCGAACCCTGTACGAGTCAATGCGATAGTCGCACTTGGAAAATAGGAGTTTTAGGGCACTTCTAGAGTAGCTACAAGCAAGTCACTTACAGGGTAAGTAGTTCTAGTGCCAACACCCACAGGAGCACCATAGTGCTGAAGTTACCTCACCCAGGGAAGCCGGGTGCATAGGTGTCCTTTGGTGTCGGGTTGCGGCGTCGTTTTCAATGGGAGCCAGTGAAGACTTGCTGCTTGCGACGACAGGAGAAGTGTCCGGTGGAATCCAAGCCTGGATTCGGAAGAAGGAAGACCTGAAAGCAGAGGGGACAGTGTTCAAAGTCACTTGGCAGTCACCCGGGGCAAGGAAGATGAATGCCCACCGTGGTCGACAGATTCAGGTCATTCATGGGTGTCTTGACTCTTCGACCACGAGGTCCAGGAGGCGTCGAGGACAACCAGGAGCTGGATTCAGCGTGTCCCACAAAGTCTGCAGCTGACTGCCATGTCGGCGACCCGATTGGAGCCAACAAGCCTTGGTAGCAGCAAGTCTCGTGGAGAAGATAAAAAGTCAATGGTGCAGACCAGCAAGGTCTGGGGGACTTACTCAGCAAAGGTAGCTCAGGGCCGGCCTGGAGCAACCAGGGGAGTCCTTTGGTTTTGTAGAAAAGTCTTCAGGGGACCCCCCAAGCCGGCTGGAAAGGGGTTGCAAAGATGCCTAGGGAGGATTCACTCAACAGGGGCCCATGGTCACTCGGGATGGGGTAGGCCTCTGATCTTGGGAGAGGTCTCTGCTAGAGGCTGGGACGATACGTGGTCCAAAGCACAAGTTCGTAGAATGTTGTGAAGGGGTTACACTCGAAAATAGTGCACAGTACCCAGGGTCTGTGGTTCCTCATCACTCATGGGGTCCACTTGCCTCAGCTTCACTGGGGACTCACGATGGCATTGGAGAAGTCAGGAAATCCTCTTCCTGGGCTGCAGGGACTTCGGGCTCCGGCGGGAGCAGCGTAGTCTGCGACCGTTGTTGCAGTTTTTGGTGCCTGCCAAGCAGGGGAGTCACTCCTTGACTCCAAGGGAGACTCTTCAGTCTTCCAGAGGTAGTGGAATGTCGAAAGTCTGGGATTCTTCTTTAGAGCGTCGTCCAGGGGTATCTAGGTTGCAATGCACAGGTTCCCCCTCTTATACTAAAAAGAAGGGAAGGACTAGCTCTATGACCCCACCTATGGGAGGGTCAGGGGAGTGGGTGGCTACACCCACTTCCCTTTGTCCAGTTTCATGCCAGAGCAGGGGCAGGTAGCCCCTGAGCCGGTTTGAACTGGTGTATGCACAGAGGAGCCTTCTGCTCCCCCAGTGCAGGACTTCAAAGCACTCTAGGAGTGCACCCACCCAGCCCCAATACACTAAACCCTGTCTGGGAGGTGGTCACACCCCCTTGGGACAGGATACCTATTGTTGGGCCTCCTCCACTGCGAGTGTCGGTTATCAGCAGGAGGGCAGCCCAGTGTCTGTGACTGGTGGCATCCATTTTGTGATGCCAGGGCTCTTTAGGATTCTACCGTGTTTCCACAGTAAGTACATGTCTATCCCTCTAGAAGGGTGGGATCATACTCCCACACCAGTTACTGGTGTGGGGGTATGATTCCAAAGTGTTTGACACCAAACACAACATGTTTTGATGCAGCCATTCCAAAGTAAGCATTTACCGCGAGGATATAATGCACTTAAGAGTATATGGTTTGACTGCATTCACAAACAGCCCCAGAGAATGGACTCTGAGAGCTGCAGAGGGGCCCTGCTCAGGCAGAGGCACCCTCTCACATAGAAACTAAGCACCCTGCCCTCAGGATTGATAGGGCCTGCCTTAGGGGTGACTGATAGGTTTAAATGTGTGTGCAGGGGAGATATAGGGAACCTATATCTCAGTGAGGGGTGCTAGCACCTCCACACCCAGCTGCAGTAGCAGGCCTGTGGTGTCAGATTTAGTCTGCTTCCCAGGGGTGGCATAATACATGCTTCAGCCCCTGGTAGGCCTGTGAAGTACCTATGCCCTTGGTACCTAAGGTACCATATACTAGGGACTCATAAGGTACCACAGTATCCAATCACTAGTGCACCTAGAGTGCACTCCAAGTCGTTTAGAGAGAACAGAGAGGCTGGGGCCCTGATTGGCAGGGTCCCAGCCAGACTATAGCCAGAAACCAGTGTAAACATCAGAAAAAAAGTGGGGTCAACATAAGAGGCAGATCCTACTCTCCTACACAACCCCACCCCTAAAGGAGAAACAGTAATTCTTCCAGCATTCTTAGACCATATTCCCAGGCACTTACAACATACATATGCGCAGGAGTGGGCAGTAACCCAGGCTCCGGCATTATACAAAAACCATGTTGGATGGGATGAGGATTCAACCCACCACAAAATTCCTTTGAAAAATACTCCAACTGCACAGAGGCAGTATCCAATAAAGCAAGAAGCTAAAAAACAGGTCAGAGGGATCTTAGATCAACTTGAATACCAAGGGGTGATTGAAACTTGCACCTCACCAATGAACAATCCTTTGTTTCCTGTCATGAAACCTGACAATTCATATCATCTAGTTTTAGATTATAGACATTTAAACACCTGCACTAAGACATTTTCAGTCCAAAATCCACATAGTGCCGCATTAATGAATAACATTGTGCGGAAAAAATATAAAACAACACTTGATATCTCAAATGGATTTTTCTGCCAAAATATTGCGCCTGAAAGCAGGTATTTGACAGCCTTCTCAGCGCTAGGGACCCACCGGCAATTTTGTCGACTCCCCCAAGGGTATAAGAACAGCCCGGAGTTGTTTTCGGCTAGAGTAACTGAGTTACTTCAAGATTTGGATGAAGAGGCATTGTCCTATGTGGTTGATATTTATCTAAATGACGATGACCTAGAGGAGCACTTGAACAGAGTGAATACCATAATTTTGGGATTTTCATCTGAGGGCTACAAATTCAACTTTAAAAAATCAAAAATTGCCCACCTCAGTGTCCTGTTTTTAGGATATGAGCTTTCAAGTGAAGGAAAAAGCCTGGCAGCCAATTTTTTAGAAAAATGGGCTCTGCTCCAACCTCCAAAATCATTTTAAAATTTACAGTCAATTCTGGGATTTCTAAATTTTGGTAGAACATACATTTTGGATTACGCAGAAAGAGTAAAACCTTTCTACGATTTAATAAAACTGGATTTTTCAGTAAAACAATGGACACAGGAACATACAGATACACTTTGTTCCTTACAAGCTGACATGATAGCTTCCAAACACTTATAGACACACGTAAACGTATGCAACCTGGTGATCCGTATAGTTGCGGCTCAATCTGGGTACACCTATCTAACATATAATGAAGGTGAGACAGTACCAATTGCATACAAATCACATTTGTACACAAATGCTGAAATGTGCTTCGCATCTACAGAAAAAGATTCTGACAGCAGTATAGACTGCTGTAGTGAGAGAAAGAGCACTAGCTCAGGGGAAACGAATAATAGTAGTGACTCCGGTTCCAGCCTTAGAGGCTATGACAAAGGCAAGCGTTCCTAACGCTAAAGCCTTACATCTGAGATGGATACAATGGGCTAATTCTCTCACTGCAACAGATGTAGAATACAGGTACGACCCAAATTTAAAGACACAAGCATTCCTGCAATACGAACAAGAACATCCTCTGCCAAAATAATGGCTCTTGATCAGTATGAAGATATAATTTACACTGATGGATCCGCTCAACCGGCCATAGGAAGTTAGCAACAATATAGCGCAACATGTGCAATCGTTAAAGGTTGCATGCGGGATGGAAAGTTCCACCCAAGTTGCACAAAAACGCAGTCTCTAGGAGACTGCACGGCACAGCTGGCAGAATTAAAAGCCCTAATACTGGCACTAGTGAATACGGATCGAGAATTCCCCACACTAATTGTGTGCGATTCCTTTTACTGTGTGCAGTCTTACAATGAATATTTACAGCACTGGGTTCAGAACGGGTTCAAAGACGCAAAAGGTGGCACAATTAAGCATAAAATGCTATGGGAACAGGTAGTGGAGTTGAAAACCGAACTACCAAGGGCTCATGTGATACATACACTGGGTCATCAGTGTGATGGCGTTCACGTTGAAGGGAATACATTGGCTGATGAAGCCGCAAAGGGGGCTGTACGCACGGCTTCCGTAGCTGCAATCACTTGTTCTAAAACGAGAATAGACGGTGAGATTGTGGTAGCTTTCATTGCTTCACGCAAAAACAGCAAAGCACTACCAAAGAAGTTTCCACTCAAGTACTCCTACAAGTTAGATGCCAATAACTTTCCATTTGCTCAGATTCCTGGAGTGGGGGATAGAATAATTCCAAATATGGATCGTAGGTTAGGTTTGATTCTAGCAGCACATGAAGGGATAGGTTCTGCACATGCAGGAGTTACGGCGACTGTTTCATTGTTGAAACAACGCTATTGGTGGCCTGGGTTAACAAAGCAGACTAAAGACTATGGGGCCGATTCCGATTTCGGCCGGAAGGGCACCGAACGATGGTCGGAGCCCTTCCGACCGAATCGGAACGTGCCGCTCGGATTCCTTTCCGACCGAGCCATTCCGATGGGCTCGGTCGGGAAGAATCCGACTCGGTTCCGGATGGCTCACGACAGGTTCGGAGAGCCCGTCAGCCATCCGGAAATCCTCTGTACTCTCCCGGCTGCCTCTTTGCGACCGAGGAGTACGATGGCAGTTTTCACTGCCTTTTCGTGCCAGTCTTTCCGGCACGAAAAGGCAGTCGAGTCACTGTCTTTGGGGGCCCCCAGTTGGACCCCCATGGGTGCAAGGTCGCCGAATGGCAGCCTGGAGGCACCTATGGTGCCCCTCTGTTGAGCCCTGTACCCGGTGGCAGGCACCTTGGGGTGCCGGCCACAGGAGTGCAGGGTTGAACTACACCCCTGCTTTCTCCAATGCCAGCATGCATTCCGTCCGGAATGCATGCTCCCATTGTGGGAGATACGAGTGCGACCGAACAGGGTTCGGTCGCATCGTACTGCCTGGGCCGTATCCGACGACAGCAGGTCGGTCGGTTACGGCTCCGGACTGATGTCGGACGGACCTGAGTCCGTCCGACATCGGAATCGGCCCCTAAGTCTTGAAATGCGACATCTGTCAGCAGATGAAAGGTTCCACCGTAACACGTCCAGCGCAGACACCATTGTTAATATCTGACAAACCACTAGCATGTGTTTATTTGGACCACTGCGGCCCCTTAAAAAGAGATGGGGCTTACAAGTATATCATGGTTCCAGTGAATTCCTGCTCGAGATTCCTATGGGTGTGACCCCAGCGCTCGGCTGACGCTCGAACTGTTATAAAAGATTTGCGAGTCTTCATAGGGACATACGCAATTGGCACATTTCATTCTGACCAGGGCCCTGCATTTAGCTCTCGGGCTTACAAGGAGGCCATGCGAGGATTGGGTGTAGCATTGCGGTAGTCATCTCCATACCATCCCGAGGGAAATTCGGTTGTGGAGAGAAAAAAACGGGACTTAAAGCAATCTTTAACAGCTAGAGTATTAGGCACGGGTGAAAGTTGGGTAAAACATTTGTATGGAGTCCAGCGAGCTTTGAACAATATGCCAAGAAGTTCTCTAGGGGGTGTCACTCCTTATGAGGTCCTATTTGGGACAAGAATGTGGGTACCTGATCTTGATTGTGAAGGCGCAGTGGCGGATAAAAAATCTTTTGACATCCATGATCGTTTGGCTGTTTTACAGAAACTAAATGAATCCAGGACACAACAAAGTAATGTCCACCTGAAACAGACCCCCACTGACGAAGTCAAATCAGTCACGGCAAGACCTGTCTGGATCCCAAAAGTCGGGGATCTGGTCATAGAGAAAATAGCGGACAAAAAAGAATTTGGCCCATCATACAGAGAACCTGTACCGGTCCTAGCAATTGAAGGAACAAGAACTGTACTTCTACCACCTCTTGCCGGAAAAAAGGAGAAAAGATTTGTCTTAATTGACCTAATCAAACCACACTATGTGGCTGATACTAAGCAGTAGGCCACGTGGACTCCAAAGTTGCAGACGCCCTCCTCTTGCTACAAGCCAAGAAGTTCAAACAGAAAGACTCATCACTTTCGAAGAGTCCCCTGTACAGAATGATGGACTATGCAACAATGCTATGGAACTCGTTCCTCTTGAACCTGAAGTGCAAATTCAAAATCAAAGACAAATTGCTGTTAGACCAAATACAGATGTCTACATCAACATGCCTCGACAAGAGCAAAGTATGATTTCAACAAATCCTGATGCAATTCCAACAATTGATCGAACTGCTTCTGGCTACTTCATAAACTTTGATACGTTTTCTTTGGATCCAAGTGAACCTGAAATGATGCCAGCCCAAAAATCACGCAAGCAGCAAGTTAAAGACTTTCTGAACTTTCTTAAAAGAACTTACCTGGTATCACCATGGGTAGAACTATGGCAAATCACCGGGATACTTTTCTTTCTTTTCTGGGTAGGCTTAGTGATAGTTTTGAATATGCTTATCAATGGAAAATACATTCGGCAAAGCTCTGCAGCCCAAAAAGTGAACTTACTTTTAAAACCACATCTATCATCTCATCGATAACAAAGAGACTTATCATCAGTGAACATTACAGCAGTTCCTATACCTGATGGTATAGTTTGGGACAAGGTTGATTTCGATATATTTGGCCCGACCGAACTTTTAAAAATTCCACATTTATTTAAAATATCATTAAGTGATATCATTACCTCAAGTACATTTTCCGATGATTGGGATTTTGAAACTGTTAATAACATGTTATCTGATTTGGAAAAATCTGCTGCGTTTTCTAATAGTGAAACATTGGAAGGCACATAAGATTTCGAGACTATGTACTGTTATCAACATTATGATCATCATTTTCTGCATAAATCTGCAAATCTTAGAAATGTGTTCACAAACCACCAGTGGGAACAATGTCCAACACCGCCGAAAGGCAGTTCAAAAACATTTACACAGAAATTTCCACATTTTTCAGGGTTCAATATGTCTGACCCAGCCTCATATTATTATAAGGTTGCACCAACATCAGCACAGAAAAATATGTTGACAAACACCAAACAGATTTACTCTGCTTCCTTTATTGCCCAGTTGGACTAGGGAATGGCAGGTACAGGGAATAGAAGCTTTGTTTAGAGCATGCCTCATCCCTCAACAAATCATGTTTTTGAACGAGACAGTGCAACAGACGTCTTGCCTTGGACTAGACAAGAACAAAGACTTGAACACACCTCGGATGCCGACTCCATCACACACGAGGGTAACATAACATCACAGGAAGAGATTACAGTAGATGACATCATACAATACAACAGATCAGACCCGATTGGAGGAAGTGGTTGATTTGGCCCACATACACTAATAGTTGTCAGGCAAGATTCATGGGTAAAGCCGAAGGTTTTAGTACCTATAGGCCAGAACCACGTTATGTACAGAGACAACATCCAGGGGTAGTGACATCCTACAGTGTTGGGAAGTTGTGCCTCGACTGGCTAAAAACCTCAACACTCACACAGGTGAAACAACACTTATCCTTACTGTCACAGGATGTGGATCTTAGGGATTTTTTAATGGGTCCCAGGAAGCCACGTCAGAAACGTTTCAATTATGCTGTCTATAATGAAATATGGAATATCACAACAAGAGGCTGCAGAGAGACTACGAGAGATAGACCGTATAAATCTAGATAAATCTCTAGCAGTGGTAGACAATGGGTTAACTACATTGACCTCCAGGATATATTCCTTAGGCAACATTGTATCTTCTGCGATAGACATACTAGAACAAGATTTGGCCATATTACAACACGGGCAATCACAGTTATGTTCTATTATGTTCTTAAGCTGGACGCTGCAATCTTTGCGTGCAGGCTACGTGCCTTGGCGTTATATCAACAGTACAACTCTATTTTCTGAAAACAAACTAACAGATAAACAGATAGAAATGGCACAAAGGGGAGCTAAATACACAATGCTGCGTATGGAAAAACTGGATAGATTAGCATTTACAGTGGCAGAATCACCATCCACAGAATGGCTAATCCATGGCCACATAACTCTACCGGTCACTACTTTTCAGTTTCAGTATTGCCTTGAACAAATGCAGGCAGGCAGATATAAAGAAATGGGTAAGGAATACATTAAGGAATCTTGGGAATTACCATACAAATTTCGATGCCGGAGTGGGGATTGAGAAGTGTTTCTAAGCGGTACAAACTGAGAACGCTTTAAGTGGATCCCTCATATGTCAGGATATAATGCTGCACGGGGCTTGTAATGGTTCTGTAGCAAACTTGTCCTGCCATTTGAGGGGTGCCCCAGCTGCTGTGCTTACTCCAGCATTTAGGCTACTTTCGAATGGGAGTTACTTGATGCTGAACAGTCAAGGCTGCTGTGGCATGCTACCGGGCATCGCATATCTGGTAACCGTGCGCTCCAGGGTTACTTGTTGTATGCAAGTATTGTTTCCTCCAACACATACAGTCAGGGAGGCGCTGTTATGGCCTTCACTGAATGTTTCTTTAATAAGGTTTGAAACTCTAAGCAGAATGAAAGCCAGGCTTCTACAGAAGTCTGTGCCCTTAACCTCCACTCAAGAGACTTTTGATCTCCAGAACGCAAGGTCTTCGGCAGAGATACAGTTGCTCATTCATACAAACTGCCCTTTCCATTTTGCAGAAATGGTAAATCATATCTTTAACATGTCTGATACGACAGGCATTGTCCACCTATTTAAGACCATAGGTTCTGGACTTCTGAGCACCTTTCAGACGGTACTTGGAGTTATCCCAAACCTCATACACTCCGTATTTGGAAGCATCTTTGGAGGACTTCCGCTCATCCTGTTCCTAGCAGCAGGTATCCTGATTGTTTTATATTTGCTACGCAATGGACGTTCCAGTCACCAAGGAGATGGAAAAAGCTCTCCTGGAGCGTAAATACTGTGACCCCATGGTACAAGATCTAGGCACGCCTCGCCTATGAGAACTAAGTGCATCTTGGTTCTTGTCATTTCGACCAGTCTGGATGGACTGCATCTAACCTGTCCTCCGATGCCTGTTTTGCGGAGAAGGATGCATGTTAGACCTTTGTCTGACACTCCCATCATGTGCGCAACCAGATGTGAATGATCTACTGGACCCGATAACGGCCCATGTTCTGCAGTGTCCTCAGCGTATTCCCATTTTTATGGTGGCATTCCTTGAGCCACCACAGGTAGTAACAGCACCTGTTGGTATGGACACCAGCTATTCCACTGGCACCCAGGCTTTGGACGGCGCACAGGCTGCCCCAGCACCGGCTGCGGACAGCGTGGAACATCATCTGTGCTCTATTGATGTACTTTGCGAGGTGTTACAGGGGCAGTCTACTGCGGAAGCAAGCAACGGAAATGTTGCGTCTGCCAGCCAGGACACATAAACATTTGACTCATGTGCTGGGAGAAATTTGCCCTTTACTAAACAAGCTCAAATTTGGAACTATGAAACTAAATTGACATTCTTTTCATTTTTTGGGCATACATGGCTTTCTAATGCTTATAGTGGTTCGGACTATAACTACGGACACTTTTAGACCTAGGGCTTGAAAAAAAAAAAATGTCTTCCTTTTTAAATTTTTAGAAATGTTTTAGAAGTTTTAAAAAAAATTTAGCTAAAGAGATGTTTTTATAAACTTTTTACATACCGCTTTCTAGTTATGCTAATAGTACAGTAATAGGTTACATATGTCGTCCAGTCGGAAGAGGAGTGGGTGTTATATTCCATATAGGTACCCTATATAGGCGCAGGTAACATTGTAACCTTTCACCTATATTCTTCCCTACATTACATACATAACGGTTATTAGGCACTGACCTTTTACCTAGATATGACACTGCATTCAGAACGCAGGTTTTTCCCTGGTTCGATTCTGATACATTATGCATGAAGCACAGCAGGACTAACAGTAGGATTACCATCTCCTGTATAATATCTCTGTATAAAGTTCAGGCCCAACGTCATCCTTTAGGCCGACACAGAAACACAGCAAGGTAGGACCCCTGGGAGACCTAAGGGTATATATACAGCACATCTTGCTTAGGAAGGGGGAGGGGACCGTGACTTCCAGGCTGACGCACTGACCAGAGACGCTGAGGTTCCTACATGCAGACGCTCCAGCTAGCAGTGGTCTAACATCCCTCGCGGGGTGTCCAACTCGAGACCAGCATGGGGTCCCACATTCTCTAACTCTCAGGTAATGGGGTCGACTAGATCCTAGAGGGATTCTTGGCATAACACCTACACAGATGCTAGGTACATTTAGGTACATCTAGTTAGGGAGGCATCGAAGGAGTAGGCACTTTTTATCATGTGTTTTAGGTACATGAATATATTTATGATTTCTGCAAGATGGTAGAACTATACCATCCTTTTACTTTTGTAATATTGCTAATCATATATCTCTGCTACTGTCTAATGGTTGCTACAGCTCATATATTTTACACTAGAATATCAACTGTTCAATAAATTCTTATTGAAAACGACCAGCCTGTTTATTCTGTGTATCTCTCTGAGACAAACTAAGTGAGCCCGAGTGACTGAGCAAAAGGTAGTATATTGTTTCCACGATCCTGGGGGATCAGGGCTGTCATGTTCTGAGGTTGCCAAGAACTATTCTCACCCCGATAAGAGGAGACTCTAGTGGCACTGTGAGCTAGCTAATACAGACAGGCTAACGTATCCGGTGGGGGAATCAGTCCGCCACGAAACCCACAGTTTATGTTATCCAAACGTGCAGATCCTGTATAGGTTATATAGGAACTAAACGACAAGAGGGGTGTAGAAATTTATAAGAGAGGTGCAGAAAGAAGCAAGAGCTGTGCAGAAAGATGCAAAAGATATACAAAAAGAGGCAACAGGGGTACAGAAAGAGGCATGAGAGGTACAGAAAGATGCAAGAGAGATGCACAAAGAGGCAAGAAGGTTGCTAAAATTTGCAAGAGATGTGCAGAAAGAAGCAAGAAAAGTGCAGAAAGCAGCAACAGAGGTACAGAAAGAGGCAAGAGGGGTACAGAAAGAGGCAAGAAAAGTGCAGAAAGAAGCAACAGAGATGCAGAAAGAGGCAAGAGAGGTGCAGGAAGAAGCAAGAAAAGTGCACAAAGAAGCAACAGAGGTCCAGAAAGAGGCAAGAGGGGTGCAGAAAGAGGCAAGAGAAGTGCAGAAAGAAACAACAGAGTTGCATAAAGAGGCAAGAGAAGTGCAGAAAGAGGCAAGAGAGTTGCAGAAACAGGCAAAAGAGATGCAGAAAGAAGGAACAGGGGTGCATACAGAAGCAAGAGAGGTACAGACAGAGGGAAGAGGGGTACATAAAGAGGCAAGAGGGGTGCAGAAATGTACAATATAGGTGCAGAAGGAAGCAAGAGCAGTGCAGAAAGAGGCAAGAGAAATACAGAAAGAAGCAAAAGAGATGCATAAAGAGGCAAGATGCATGCAGACAGAGGCAAGAGAGGTGCAGAAAGAGGGAGAAGGGGTACAAAAAGAGGCAAAGAGTTGCAAAGACAGGCAAGAGATGTGCAGAAAGAGGGAACTGGGGTGCAGAAAGAGGCAAAACAGGTCCCGAAAGATGGAAGAGAGGTGTAGAAACAGGCAAGAGAGGTGCAGAAAGAAGGAGCAGGGGTGCAGAAAGAGGCAAGGGAGGTGCAGAAAGAGGGAGCAGGGGTGCAGAAAGAGGCAAGCGAGGTGCAGAAAGAGGGAAGTGGGGTGCAGAAAGAGGCAAGAGTGGTGCAGAAAGAGGCAGGAGGGTGCAGAAAGAAGCAACAGAGGTACAGAAAGAGGCAAGAGAGGTGCAGAAAGAGGCAAGAGGGATACAGAAAGAGGCAAGAAAAGTGCAGAAAGAAGCAACAGAGATGCAGAAAGAGGCAAAAGAGGTGCAGAAAGAGGCAAGAGAGGTGCAGGAAGAAGCAAGAGAAGTGCACAAAGAAGCAACAGAGGTCCAGAAAGAGGCAAGAGAAGTACAGAAAGAGGCAAGAGAGTTGCAGAAACAGGCAAAAGAGATGCAGAAGAAGGAACAGGGGTGCAGACAGAGGCAAGAGAGGTACAGAAAGAGGAAGAGGGATATAGAAAGAGGCAAGAGGGGTGTAGAAATTTACAATAGAGGTGTAGAGACAGGCAAGAGAGGTGCAGAAAGAGGGAGCAGGGGTGCAGAAAGAGGCAAGAGAGGTCAGACAGAGGGAAGTGGGGTGCAGAAAGAGGCCGGAGGGATGCAGAAAGAGGCAGGAGGGTGCAGAAAGAAGCAACAGAGGTACAGAAAGAGGCAAGAGAGGTGCAGAAAGAGGAAAAAGGAGTGCACAAAGAGGCAAGAGGAGTGCTGAAAGAAACAACAAAGGTGCAGAAAGAACCAAGAGAAGTGATGAAAGAGACAAGAGAGTTGCAGAAAGAAACAAAAGAGGTGAAGAAAAAAGCAAGAGAAGTGCAGAAAGAGGCAAGTGGGGTGTAGAAAAAGGCAAGAGAAGTAGAGAAAGACGCAAGAGACATGTAAAAAGACGCTACAGAAGTGCAGAAAGAAGCAACAAGAGAGGTGTAAAAAGAGGGAAGAGGGGTGCAGAAAGAAGCAAGAGAGGTAACGAAAGAGGCTAGAGGGGTGTAGAAAGAGGCAAGAGAAGTGCAGAAAGAAGCAACAGAGGTGCAGACAGAGGCAAGAGAGGTGCAGAAAGAGGGAAGTGGGGTGCAGAAAGAGGTAAGAGGGGTGCAGAAATTTGCAAGAGAGGTGCAGAAGGAAGCAATATCAGTGCAGAAAGACCCAGCAGATGTGCAGAAATAGGCAAGAGGGTACAGATAGCGGCAAGAGAAGTACAGAAAGAAGCGACAGAGGTGCAGACGGAAGCAGGAGAATTGCAGAAAGAGGCAAGAGAGTTGCAGAAACAGGCAAGAGAGGTGCAGAAAGAGGCAAGAGTACTGCAGAAAGAGGCAAGAGAGGTGCAGAAAGAAGCAAGAGAGGTGCAGAAAGAGGCAAGAGAACTATAGAAAGAGGCAGGAGGAGTGCATAAAGAGACAAGAGGAGTGCTGAAAGAAGCAACAAAGCTGCAGAAAGAAGCAAGAGAAGTGATGAAAGAGACATGAGAGTTGCAGAAAGAAACAAGAGAGGTGCAGAAAAAAGCAAGAGAAGTGTAGAAAGAGGCAAGTGAGGTGCAGAAATAGGAAAGAGCGGTGCAGAAAGAGGCAAGAGAGGTGCAAAAAGATGCAAGTGAGGTGCAGAAACAGACAAGACAAGTGCAGAAAGAGGCAAGAGAAGTGCAGAAAGAAGCAAGGGAGGTATAGAAAGAGGGATGGGGTGCAGAAAGAGGCAAGAGGGGTAGAAAAAGAGGCAAGAGAAGTGCAGAAAGAAGCAACAGAGGTGCAGAAAGAGGCAGGAGAAGTGCAGAAAGAGGCAAGAGAGTTGCAGAAACAGGCAAAAGAGATGCAGAAAGAAGGAACAGGGGTGCAGACAGAGGCAAGAGAGGTACAGAAAGAGGAAGAGGGGTACAGAAATAGGCAAGAAGGGTGCAGAAATTTACAATAGAGGTGTAGAGACAGGCAAGAGAGGTGCAGAAAGAGGGAGCAGGAGTGCGGAAAGAGGCAAGAGAGGTGCAGAAAGAGGGAAGTGGGGTGCAGAAAGAGGCACGAGGGGTGCAGAAAGAAGCAGGAGGGTGCATAAAGAAGCAACAGAGGTACAGAAAGAGGCAAGAGAGGTGCAGAAAGAGGCAAGAGGAGTACACAAAGAGGCAAGAGGAGTGCTGAAAGAAACAACAAAGGTGCAGAAAGAATCAAGAGAAGTGATGAAAGAGGCAAGTGGGGTGCAGAAAAAGGCAAGAGAGGTACAGAAAGAGGCAAGAGACATGTAAATAGATGCAAGAGAAGTGCAGAAGGAAGCAACAAGGGAGATGTAAAAAGAGGGAAGAGGGGTGCAAAAAGAAGCAAGAGAGGTAACGAAAGAGGCTAGAGGGGTTCAGAAAGAGTCAAGAGAAGTACAGAAAGAAGAAACAGAGGTGCAGACAGAGGCAAGAGAGGTGCAGAAATTTGCAAGAGAGGTGCAAAAAGAAGCAATATCAGTGCAGAAAGACCCAGCAGACGTGCAGAAATAGGCAAGAGGGTACAGATAGAGGCAAGAGAAGTGCAGAAAGAAGCAACAGAGTTGCAGAAGGAGGCAGGAGAACTGCAGAAAGAGGCAAGAGATTTGCAGAAACAGGCAAGCGAGGTACAGAAAGAGGGAAGAGGGGTGCAGAAAGAGGCAAGAGAAGTGCAGAAAGAAGCAACAGAGGTGCAGAAAGAGGCAAGAGTACTGCAGAAAGAGGCAATAGAGGTGCAGAAAGAAGCAAGAGAGGTGCAGAAAGAGGCAAGAGAACTATAGAAAGAGGCAAGAGGAGTGCAAAGGAGACAAGAGGAGTGCTGAAAGAAGCAACAAAGGTGCAAAAATAAGCAAGAGAAGTGATGAAAGAGACATGAGAGTTGCAGAAAGAAACAAGAGAGGTGCATAAATAAGCAAGAGAAGTGTAGAAAGAGGCAAGTGAGGTGCAGAAATAGGAAAGAGAGGTGCAGAAAGAGGCAAGAGAGGTGCAAAAGATGCAAGTGAGGTGCAGAAACAGACAAGACGTGTGCAGAAAGAGGCAAGAGAAGTGCAGAAAGAAGCAAGGGAGGTGCAGAAGGAGGCAAAATAACTGCAGAAAGAGGCAAGAGAGGTGTAGAAAGAGGGAAGGGAGGGTGCAGAAAGAGGCAAGAGGGGTGGAAAAAGAAGCAAGAGAGGTGCAGAAAGAAGCAAGAGAAATGCAGAAAGAAGCAACATGGATGGAGAAAGAGGCAAGAGAGGTACAGAAAAGGCAAGAGAAGTGCTGAAAGAAGCAACAGAGGTGCAGAAAGAGGCAAGAGACTTGCAGAAAGAAGCAACAGAAATGCAGAAAGAGGAAAGAGAAGTGCAGAAAGAAGCAACAGAAATGCAGAAAGAGGCAACAGAAGTGCAGAAAGAGGCGAGGGAGGTGCACAAAGAGACAAAAGAGGTGCACAAAGAGACAAGAGAGGTGCAGAAAGAGGGAAGACGAGTGCAAAAAGAGACAACAGTAGTGCGGAAAGAAGCAAGAGAGGTACAGAAAGTAGCAAGAGAAGTGCAGAAAGACGCAACAAAGGTGCAGAAAGAGGCAAGAGAAATGCAGAAAGAGGCAAGAAAGGTACAGAAAGAGGCACAAGAGGTACAGAAAGAGGGAAGAGAGGTGCAGAAAGAGGCAAGAGGTGTGCAGAAAGAAGCAAGAGAGATACAGAAAGAGGTAAGAGATGTGCAGAATGAAGCAACAGGGGAGCGGAAAGATGCAATAGGGGTGCAGAAAGAGGCAAGAGAAGTGCACAATGAAGCAACAGAGGTGCAGAAAGAGGGAAGTGGGGTGCAGAAAGAGGCAAGAGAAGTGCAGAAAGAAGCAAAAGAGATGCAGAAAGAGGCAAGAGAACTGCCGAAAGAGGCAAGAGAGGTGCAGAAAGAGGCAAGAGAAGTACAGGAAAAGGGAAGAAGGGTTCAGACAGAGGCAAGAGGGGTGCAGAAAGAGGCAAGAGAGTTGCAGAAAGAGGGTAGATGAGTGCAAAAAGAGGCAACAGGAATGCAGAAAGAAGCAAGAGATGTGCAGGAAGAAGCAAGAGAAGTGAAGAAAGAAGCAACAGAGGTGAAGAAAGAGGCAAGAAAAGTCCAGAAAGAGGCAAGAGAGGTGCATAAAGAGGCAAGAGGGGTGCAGAAAGAGGGAACGGGGGAAAGAAAGAGGCAAGAGGGGTGCAGAAAGAAGCAAGAGAGGTTGAAAAAGAGGCTAGAGGGGTGCAGAAAGAGGCAAGATAAGTGCAGAAAGAAGCAACAGAGGTGCAAAAGGAAGCAAGAGAACTGCAGAAAGAGGCACAAGAGTTGCAGAAACAGGCAAAAGAGGTGCAGAAAGAGGGAACAGGGGTGCAGACAGAGGCAAGAGAGACGCAGAAAGAGGGGAGTGGGGTGCAGAAAGAGGCAAGAGGATTGTAGACATTTACAAGAGAGGTGCAGAAAGAAGCAAGAGGAGTGCAAAAAGTCCCAGCAGAGGTGCAGAAACAGGCAAGAGAGGTGCAGAAAGAGGGAAGAGGGGTGCATAAAGAGGCAAGAGAAATGCAGAAAAAAGCAACAGAGGTGTAGAAAGAAGCAAGAGAGGTACAGAGAGAAGTAAGAGAAGTGCAGAATGAAGCGACAGGGGAGCGGAAAGATGCAATCGGGGTGCAGAAAGAGGCAAGAGAAGTGCAGAAAGAGGAAAGAGAAGTGCAGAAACAGGCAAAAGAGGTGCAGAAAGAGGCAAAATAACTGCAGAAAGAGGCAAGAGAAGTACAGGAAAAGGGAAGAAGGGTTCAGAAAGAGGCAAGAGGGGTGCAGAAAGAAGCAAGAGAGGTGCAGAAAGAGGGAAGATGAGTGCAGAAAGAGGCAACAGGGGTGCAGAAAGAAGCAAGAGAGGTGCAGGAAGAAGCAAGAGAAGTGAAGAAAGAAGCAACAGAGGTGCAGAAAAAGGCAAGAGAACAACAGAAAGATGCAAGAGAGGTGCAAAAAGAGGCAAGAGGGCTGCAGAAAGAGGGAAGAGGGTTAAAGAAAGAGGTAAGAGCGGTGCAGAAAGAAGCAAGAGAGGTAGAGAAAGAGGCTAGAAGGGTGCAGAAAGAGGCAAGATAAGTGCAGAAAGAAGCAACAGAGGTGCAAAAGGAAGCAAGAGAACTGCAGAAAGAGGCAAGAGAATTGCAGAAACAGGCAAAAGAGGTGCAGAAAGAGGGAACAGGGGTGCAAACAGAGGCAAGAGAGGTGCAGAAAAAGGGAAGTGGGGTGCAGAAAGAGGCAAGAGGGGTGTACAAATTTGCAAGAGAGGTGTAGAGACAGGCAAGAGAGGTGCAGAAAGAGGGAGCAGGAGTGCAAACAGAGGCAAGAGAGGTACAGAAATAGGCAAGAGGGGTGCAGAAATTTACAATACAGGTGTAGAGACAGGCAAGAGAGGTGCAGAAAGGGAGCAGGAGTGCGGAAAGAGGCAAGAGAGGTGCAGAAAGAGGGAAGTGGGGTGCAGAAAGAGGCACGAGGGGTGCAGAAAGAGGCAGGAGGGTGCAGAAAGAAGCAACAGAGGTACAGAAAGAGGAAAGAGAGGTGCAGAAAGAGGCAAGAGGAGTGCACAAAGAGGCAAGAGGAGTGCTGAAAGAAACAACAAAGGTGCAGAAAGAACCAAGAGAAGTGATGAAAGAGACAAGAGAGTTGCAGAAAGAAACAAGAGAGGTGCAGAAAAAAGCAAGAGAAGTGCAGGAAGAGGCAAGTGGGGTGCAGAAAAAGGCAAGAGAGGTACAGAAAGAGGCAAGAGACATGTAAATAGATGCAAGAGAAGTGCATAAGGAAGCAACAAGAGAGGTGTAAAAAGAGGGAAGAGGGGTGCAAAAAGAAGCAAAAGAGGTAACAAAAGAGGCTAGAGGGGTGCAGAAAGAGTCAAGAGAAGTGCAGAAAGAAGAAACAGAGGTGCAGACAGAGGCAAGAGAGGTGCAGAAATTTGCAAGAGAGATGCAGAAAGAAGCAACATCAGTGCAGAAAGATCCAGCAGACGTGCAGAAATAGGCAAGAGGGTACAGATAGAGGCAAGAGAAGTGCAGAAAGAAGCAACAGAGTTGCAGAAGGAGGCAGGAGAACTGCAGAAAGAGGCAAGAGATTTGCAGAAACAGGCAAGAGAGGTACAGAAAGAGGGAAGAGGGGTGCAGAAAGAGGCAAGAGAAGTGCAGACAGAAGCAAGAGAGGTGCAGAAAGAGGCATTAGTACTGCAGAAAGAGGCAAGAGAGGTGCAGAAAGAAGCAAGAGAGGTGCAGAAAGAGGCAAGAGAACTATAGAAAGAGGCAAGAGGAGTGCAAAGGAGACAAGAGGAGTGCTGAAAGAAGCAACAAAGGTGCAAAAGAAGCAAGAGAAGTGATGAAAGAGACATGAGAGTTGCTGAAAGAAACAAGAGAGGTGCAGAAATAAGCAAGAGAAGTGTAGAAAGAGGCATGTGAGGTACAGAAATAGGAAAGAGAGGTGCAGAAAGATGCAAGTGAGGTGCAGAAACAGACAAGACATGTGCAGAAAGAGGCAAGAGAAGTGCAGAAAGAAGCAAGGGAGGTGCAGAAAGAGGCAAAATATCTGCAGAAAGAGGAAAGGGGGGTGCAGAAAGAGGCAAGAGGGGTGGAAAAAGAAGCAAGAGAGGTGCAGAAACAGGCAAGAGAGGTGCAGAAAGAGGGAAGAGGGGTGCATAAAGAGGCAAGAGAAGTGCAGAAAAAAGCAACAGAGGTGTAGAAAGAAGCAAGAGAGGTACAGAGAGAAGTTAGAGAAGTGCAGAATGAAGCGACAGGGGAGCGGAAAGATGCAATCGGGGTGCAGAAAGAGGCAAGAGAAGTGCAGAAAGAAGCAACAGAGGTGCAGAAAGAGTGAAGTGGGGTGCAGAAAGACGAAAGAGAAGTGCAGAAACAAGCAAAAGAGGTGCAGAAAGAGGCAAAAGAACTGCAGAAAGAGGCAAGAGAAGTACAGGAAAAGGGAAGAAGGGTTCAGAAAGAGGCAAGAGGGGTGCAGAAAGAAGCAAGAGAGGTGCAGAAAGAGGGAAGATGAGTGCAGAAAGAGGCAACAGGGGTGCAGAAAGAAGCAAGAGAGGTGCAGGAAGAAGCAAGAGAAGTGAAGAAAGAAGCAACAGAGGTGCAGAAAAAGGCAAGAGAACTACAGAAAGAGGCAAGAGAGGTGCAAAAAGAGGCAAGAGGGCTGCAGAAAGAGGGAAGAGGGTTAAAGAAAGAGGCAAGTGCGGTGCAGAATGAAGCAAGAGAGGTAGAGAAAGAGGCTAGAGGGGTGCAGAAAGAGGCAAGATAAGTGCAGAAAGAAGCAACAGAGGTGCAAAAGGAAGCAAGAGAACTGCAGAAAGAGGCAAGAGAATTGCAGAAACAGGCAAAAGAGGTGCAGAAAGAGGGAACAGGGGTGCAAACAGAGGCAAGAGAGGTGCAGAAAAAGGGAAGTGGGGTGCAGAAAGAGGCAAGAGGGGTGTAAAAATTTGCAAGAGAGGTGCAGAAATAAGCAAGAGCAGTGCAGAAAGACCCAGCAGAGGTGAAGAAACCGGCAAGAGAGGTGCAGAAAGAGGGAAGAGGGGTGCAGAAAGAGGCAAGAGTAGTGCAGAAAAAAGAAACAGAGGTGTAGAAAGAGGCAAGAGAACTGCAGAAAGAAGCAACAGAGGTGCTGAAAAAGGCAAGAGAAGTGCAGAAAGAAGCAAAATAGGTGCAGAATGAGGCATGAGGGATGCAGAAAGAGGTAAGAGAGGTGCAGAAAGAGGCAAGAGAGGTGCACAAAGAGGGAAGAAGGGTGCAAAAATATGCAAGAGGTGTACTGAAAGAAGCAAGAGAGGTGCAGAAAGAAGCAAGTGAAGTGCAGAAAGAAGCAACAGATGTGCAGAAAGAGGCAAGAGAAGTGCAGAAAGAAGCAAAAGAGGTGCAGAAAGAGGCAAGAGAAGTGCAGAAAGAGGGAAGAAGTGTGCAGAAATAAGCAAGAGAAATGCAGAAAGAGGCAAGCGAGCCTCAGAAAGAAGCAGTGGTTTGCACACCATTGGTACCAATTTAACATTCACATTTAGCAATAAGTAACAGGTGACCATTCTAGGTTTGCAAAGGGCCTTCCACCACGCTGTAACACTTGTTAGATTGCAGACTATGCAGCAGATGATGGGTTATGTGGCAACTGCGGAAAATGTATAATTGTGCGAAAGTCGGTGCAGCCAAACAGTCGCATAATTCCAGTGGCCCTGCTCATACCTCTGACTAGGTCCAGAAGTGCTCCTCAGTTGTTCCTTCTTTTTTTTGTCTCATTGAGTTTAGCTTCTATGGAAATGAGGAAGACTAAACCTGAGGTTACCACTCCACAACACAGACTACCATACCACATTATTACTCTCCATAATACATAATCTCACTCTGTATAATTACTATACACTAAATACCTCATACTTTCTATACACATAATTTCACTGCACAACATACCACATAATTTCACTACACACAACGTACATCCGCTCCACTCCGAAAAACATTAGTAAAAAACGTTTACATTTACAATGCCAATAGCTCTAACTCTCACAAATGTGAGACCTATTACATTGAAACCACTTCTTTAACTAGTACCCGCATTTGCAGAGTGGTGGAGAAAGGAGGCTGGGCCTCTGACCAGCGCTCGCGAATTCCGCTGCGTAGGATTTACAGGAGGTACCAGGATGGATTCTTGTCCACCAAAGTCCCTCAGGAGTAAAGTGGACTTTATCCCCCAACCAGTAGTGCGCCAGGAGGCGTGATTGCAGAGTGGTGGAGAAAGGGGCATAGCCTCCGAAGACCTCTTAGCAATCCCACTGTGTGGGACTTACTGGAGGTAACAGGAGGGGTAGATGGTCCCCAAGGACATCCTTGGGGCCAACTACCCCTCCTATTATCTCCATTAAGTCCCACACAGCAGGATTGCTAAGTTCTCATAGCAGGCCATGCCCCCTTTGCCCACCACTCTGCAAACGTGCTCCCTGGCGTGCTCTTGAATGGGGATTGAAGTCCCCTTCACTGCTGGGGGTCCTTAAGGGCCAACTAGCCCTCCTATTATCTCTAGTAAGCCCCACACAGCTGGATTGCTGAGAGTGGTCAAAGGCCATGCCCCCTTTTTACACCACTCTGCAAACACGCCTTCTGGCGCACTGCTGCTTGTGGATGAAGTCCACTTTAGTCCTGAAGTCCTCAGGACACAAGGGGATCTCAACGCCCCACCACCAGTGCATCAAGAGGTACATTTGCAGAGTGTTGTAAAAAGGGGCATGGCCTCGGACCACCTCTCAGCAATTCCACTGTGTGGGGCTTACTGGAGGTACCTGGTGGGTAGTTGGCCCCCAGGGACCCTCAGTGGTGATGGAGACTTCATCCCTCAACCCAGAGCATGCCAGGAGGTGTGTTTTCAGAGTGGTGCAGGGAGGGGGTGGGGCCTCCAGCGAGTTGCCAGTATCTTTTTAAATTTTCTTTTAGGAAGGGGGCTGTGTGGCCCCCCCCCCTTCCCTTGACCCTTTTGAGCCCTGGGGACCCCATCCCCGGGGCCTGAGCCATTTAAAAAAAAAATGAAAAGGGAGGGGGGTGCAAGGCTTTCCTGGAGGCCAATTACAGCCCTGGGGATCCCATCCCATGGGCCTAGGCCTTTGTTTATATTATTTTTTTTAAAGGGGAGGGGGCCCCCCTCCTGAGGCCAATTTTGGACCCAGGGACCCTATCCTTGGGGGCCTGGCCCTATTTTTCTTTCTTTTTTTTTAAATTAAAAAGGGGATGGAGCCAAGTGGCCTTCTCCTGGGCCATTTTCAGCCCCAGGGACCCCAGCAGATGTTTGCTATGGCAGGGTGGGAGCAATGCTCCTGCTCTGCCACAGCAAATTGCAATTTTCTGGAGGTGGGCACCCCAGGACATTGCTGGAGCCGACCCTGGGGTGTGGTGGTCCCCAGGGCCATGGAGGGCTCCCAGAGGGGGGCTGCGTGGCCCCCCTCCCATCTACTGTGCAGCCCCAGGGAGGTAATGGTCCACGGGGCTGGGGGTCCACAACAGATGCCTGTATTTAAATTAAAGAATACCATGGGGAGGTGGTGGTCCCCAGGGCTTGGGGGGGCCCCTTGAGGCCCCCATCTATAATTTTAAAAAAATATCCCAGGGAGGTGGTGGTCCCCTGGGCAGCATTGGGGGCACTAGCCCCCCCATGCTTTTTTATTCACAAAAAGCCCTGGGGAGGTGGGGGTCCCCGGGGCTGCGGGCCCTCGCATATCATTAAATTTGTCCCAGGAAGTTGGTGGTCCCCAGAGCTGCAGGGGCCCAAAGTGCCCCGGCATCACACTTTAGCAATGCCCCCAGGACCTGGCCCACCCGGGGGCTTAATTAAATGAAGCGCAGGAGACCGTGCTTCATTTTGTAATAAAATTTCGGCTGTATTCATGGTCCCTACGCGAATCCCGCTGAAAATAGATTTAAACAAAAATGGGTTTTTTGGCCCTCGGGGTCCCTGTGGGACCCCCTGAGCAGGCCTAGGGGATCAGGGTGTTTCTACCCTGCCCCCTTTTCTTGTTTTGTTACCTTTTTTCTTGTGATTTGGTTCAACCGAGTCACAAGATGTCTGCCAACACTGGTATGAAGTGTTGGCAGCCAATCAGAGTCAAGCTCAAGATCGGGAGGGTTCATGGTTCCACCGCGGTTATCAGATACTAATATTTCTAAATATATTAATTTCTCAGGAACTTCTAAATGGATTTACACCATTTAACAAAAAGAATGCACTCTGGACCAAGAGCTACCATTCTGACAAATTGTGTGTAATTCCTTTCAGCAGTTCGGGCTGTAGCTGCGAAAAAAGTTTCCCATAGAAATTAACATGGAGAAAATGCGTTCTAGGACCCCCCTTTTTTTCTCAGCCCCCGCTTGACGAATCACCCTGAAACTGTCAAGACAGGAGCTGACCGGTTTGCCCCATTAGGTTTGAAAATTTTACAAAGATTCGTCAAACGATATTGGCAAATCAAAAATTACTTTTCCTATGGAAACTAGGTCCTAACTATAACTACCTACTGGCGACCGCACACATATATATATATATATATATATATATATATATTCACTGAAAAAACCATAGGTTTTAGGGACAGTTATAGTTAGTTGGACATTGCACTCGTACAAAACCCGTGAAATTCCCCCGTTATAGTTAGTCCAGCTAACTATAACTCGCGCCCCCGCAATGCACTGCTGATGACATCACATATTACATCACTCATGACATGGTCAGTGACATCACTGATGACATCACTGATGACATCTCAAATGACATCACTGATGACATCATCCAGTGACTGTGTGTTTCTGTAAAGTTTAAATATTTTTAATATATATAGGAAAAGACGTATTGAAGAATGAGTGGGTGTGTAAGTGTCTGTATGGATGATTTAGTAGGTGCGTGACTGAATCTATAAGTGAGTGATTTAACGTATCTTACTGAATGCATGGGTTAGTGACTAAACTGGGTGAATGTCTGTATCCGTCTGTCTGTTGCTGTGTAAGTGGCTGCATGTGTTTGTGAATAGCTACATGAGTGTCTATATGAGTTATTGAATGCTTGTCTGAGTATCTGTATGGGTGCCTGAGTGTTTGTGTGGGAGGGGTGTGTGCAACTCTGTGCATAGATGTGTGAGTGGGTGATTCACTGGGTGGATGGTTTCAAGAGTGCAACTGTGATAGACTGTATGGGTGGGTAAGTGTGTGTAAGAGTGTGTTAGTGAGTGAATGTATGTCCCAGTGGTACATGTGTGAGTAACTACATATGTGAAAGGCAGTATATATGTGTGTTGGAGTATATAAATAGCTATAAGCGAGAGTGAGTGATTGTGATAGTGGCTGTATGGATGAGTGTGTGCTTGTATCAGTGATTGTATAAGAGCGTAAGAATGTGCTACTATTTGTATGAGTAAGTGAGCTGGTGTGTGTATAACTGTATAGGTGAGTAAATGGTAGTGTGTTTAATTATTTGCATGACTGACTAGGTGTGTGAGTACCTCTATGGATGAGTGGCGGTGTTTGAGTGTCTATATAGGAGTATGAGTGCATATGATAGTCCTGTACTGAGTGACCGTAAGTATGAGTGACTGTACGGGTGAGTGAGTGGATGTGTGCTTAGACCTAAGAATCAGTGAGTGGGTATGTAGTTATTGGTGTTGGAGTGTCTATGGTTTTGCGAATGGCAGTCTGTAATTTAGAGTGGGTGTATCAAAGGTTATATTAGAGTGTGAGGAGGTGCATCAGATTATCACGTGGATGATGTCATCAGTGATGTCATTTGAGATGTCATCAGTGATGTCATCAGTGATGTCACTGACCATGTCATGAGTGATGTAATATGTGACGTCATCAGCAGTGCATTGCGGGGCGCGAGTTATCGTTAGCTGGACTAACTATAACGGGGGAATTTCACGGGTTTTGTACGAGTGCAATGTCCAACTAACTATAACTGTCCCTAAAACCTATGGTTTTTTCAGTGAATTTCAAAGGTTTTTTAAATGCTAATTTGTAACTATAACGTCCCTGAAACCTATGGTTTTTTCAGTGAATTTCAAAGGTTTTTTAAATGCTAATTTGTAACTATAACATGTCTGAAACCTACAGTTTTTTCAGTGAATTTCAAAGGTTTTGTAAATGACAATTTTTAAATGTATTAATTGTTATATAAATTTTTTTCATACTGATTTCCAAATTTTTAGAAACAATTTTTTTTTACATATTTTATTTTTAAATTACATTGTAATTACATTATACATTACATTACAAAAATACTTTCTCAGAATGAATTACTTTAGTTTAATTACTTTGCACATAGGCAATAGACTTTTAAGTACAGTAGTTACAGTTGTTGCAATGGGCAACACATTTTCAAACACAATGCAACATTCAGCTCTATGTGAATTTCTAGTTAAATGCAATTAGTTACTTTATGGATTACTTTTCTAACCACATTACTGGATCCTAGATTCAGTCCTGGGACATCTCCTGTAAACAGTTGAGTAAAAGCGTTTTGGTTACAGTCGTGATTTTTAAGGAATATTATTGTACTTTAAAAGTTCACACTTAGAAACTTTTTCTCATAGAATCACCAATGTTATCCTATGGAAGGAAATTCACTTAGAAGTTAAAAACTGTTATCGTTACTTTTTCTTACTCAGTGTTGGATCCTGGATCCAGCACTGGTGCATCTCCTGTAAACAGTTGAAAGAATGCGTTTAAGTCATACAGGCGATTTTTAGGAATATTTGTAGTTTGTGAAAATCGACACTTTGAAACTTTTCTGCTGAAAACCAGACAATGGATTCCTATGGAAGGAAATTCAAGTTACTGGTAAGTACGGTTAAAATTACTTTTGAGGATCAGTACTGGGCTGAAAGATGCAACTCTGAGGTCTCTCCTGATAACAGGTGAGTAAATCGGAATTCGTATTTCGGCTGATTTTAGAGGACTATTTTAAAGTTCCAAAACTCCACACTTAGAAGAATTTCCAAGTGAAACCAGTCAATGTTAGCCTATGGAAGGAAATTCAACTTACTGGTAAGTACGGTTAAAATTACTTTTCAGGACCAGTACTGGGCTGAAAGATGCAGCACTGAGGTCTCTCCTGATAACAGGTGAGTAAATCAGAATTCGGATTTCGGCTGATTTTAGAGGAATATTTGTATGTTTCAAAAATCAACACTTAGAAGAATTTCCAAGTGAAACCAGTCAATGTTAGCCTATGAAGGAAATTCAAGTTACTGGTAAGTACGGTTAAAATTACTTTTGAGGATCAGTACTGGGCTAAAAGATGCAGCACTGGGTTCTCTCCTGATAACAGGTGAGTAAATCGGAATTCGTATTTCGGCTGATTTTAGAGGAATATTTTAAAGTTCCAAAACTCCACACTTAGAAGAATTTCCAAGTGAAACCAGTCAATGTTAGCCTATGAAGGAAATTCAAGTTACCGGTAAGTACGGTTAAAATTACTTTTGAGGATCAGTACTGGGCTGAAAGATGCAGCACTGAGGTCTCTCCTGATAACAGGTGAGTAAATCGGAATTCGTATTTCGGCTGATTTTAGAGGAATATTTTAAAGTTCCAAAACTCCACACTTAGAAGAATTTCCAAGTGAAACCAGTCAATGTTAGCCTATGAAGGAAATTCAAGTTACCGGTAAGTACGGTTAAAATTACTTTTCAGGACCAGTACTGGGCTGAAAGATGCAGCACTGAGGTCTCTCCTGATAACAGGTGAGTAAATCAGAATTCGGATTTCGGCTGATTTTAGAGGAATATTTGTATGTTTCAAAAATCAACACTTAGAAACTTTTTCAGCAAAAAGCAGGCAATGATATCCTATGGAAGGAAATTCAAGTTACTGGTAAGTACGGTTAAAATTACTTTTGAGGATCAGTACTGGGCTGAAAGATGCAGCACTGAGGTCTCTCCTGATAACAGGTGAGTAAATCGGAATTCGTAGTTCGGCTGATTTTAGAGGAATATTTTAAAGTTCCAAAACTCCACACTTAGAAGAATTTCCAAGTGAAACCAGTCAATGTTAGCCTATGAAGGAAATTCAAGTTACCGGTAAGTACGGTTAAAATTACTTTTCAGGACCAGTACTGGGCTGAAAGATGCAGCACTGAGGTCTCTCCTGATAACAGGTGAGTAAATCGGAATTCGTATTTCGGCTGATTTTAGAGGAATATTTTAAAGTTCCAAAACTCCACACTTAGAAGAATTTCCAAGTGAAACTAGTCAATGTTAGCCTATGAAGGAAATTCAAGTTACCGGTAAGTACGGTTAAAATTACTTTTGAGGATCAGTACTGGGCTGAAAGATGCAGCACTGAGGTCTCTCCTGATAACAGGTGAGTAAATCGGAATTCGGATTTCGGCTGATTTTAGAGGAATATTTGTATGTTTCAAAAATCAACACTTAGAAACTTTTTCAGCAAAAAGCAGGCAATGATATCCTATGGAAGGAAATTCAAGTTACTGGTAAGTACGGTTAAAATTACTTTTGAGGATCAGTACTGGGCTGAAAGATGCAGCACTGAGGTCTCTCCTGATAACAGGTGAGTAAATCGGAATTCGTATTTCGGCTGATTTTAGAGGAATATTTTAAAGTTCCAAAACTCCACACTTAGAAGAATTTCCAAGTGAAACCAGTCAATGTTAGCCTATGAAGGAAATTCAAGTTACCGGTAAGTACGGTTAAAATTACTTTTGAGGATCAGTACTGGGCTGAAAGATGCAGGACTGAGGTCTCTACTGATAACAGGTGAGTAAATCGGAATTCGTATTTCGGCTGATTTTAGAGGAATATTTGCACAATGGTGAAGGGAGGGGCGGGGCCTGAGGTGGCATCTGTGCAAACGCGCCCCGTGGCGCGTTTTAAGTTGGGGGATTAAGTCCCCTTGAATCATGAGGGTCCCTACGGGCCAACTAGCCCACCAGGAACCTCCAGTATGCGCCAGGGGCTGCGTTGCAGAGACATGTACAGAGGCCACACCCCTTTTACACCTCTCTGCAACGCAGCTCTGTGGCGCTTTCTGGATGTACCTGTTGGGCTAGTTGGCCCCAGGGACCCTCAGGATTGAAGAGGATTTAATTCCCCATCTTAAAACGCGCCACGGGGCCTGTTTGCACACATGTCACCTGAAGCCCCGCCCCTCCCTTCACCACTGTGCAAACGCGCCCCGTGGCGCGTTTTAAGTCGGGGGATTAACTCCCCTTGAATCCTGAGGGTCCCTGGAGTCCAACTAGCCCACCATGTTCCTCCAAAAGCGCCACAGAGCTGCGTTGCAGAGAGGTGTAAAAGGGGCGTGGCCTCTGTACACCTCTCTGCAAGGCAGCCCCTGGCGCATACTGGAGGTTCCTGGTGGGCTAGTTGGCCCCAGGGACCCCCAGTATTCAAGGGGAATTCGTTCCCCTCTGCAAACGCGCCAGGGGCGCGTTTGCAGAGTGGTGAAGGAAGGGGCGGGGCCAACGGGCCCGATCGTTTTTTGTTTTTGTTTTTGTTTTCCCCTGAAGGGGAGCCGTGTGGCCCCCTTCCTTTTCCTATTTTTAGGCCCCGGGGACCCCACCCCCGGGGCCTGGTCTCCCGTTGGGGACTGTGGGGGGTCCCCAAACCCCCACAGTCCCGCCGGCTCCCCGTGTCCTACGGGAGCCGGCATTGCTTTACACATGGGGAGCAGCTAACATGCTGCTCCCCATGTGGAAAAGCAATCGGCTGGATATTGGAAGAGAGAGCAGGTTTCCTGCTCTCTCTTCCAATATCCAAAGCAGTTTGCAATGACAGGACGGGAGCCGCGAGGCTCCGTCCTGTCATTGCAAACAGCAGTGTCCCGGGGTAGGCACCCGGGACACTGCAGGAGCCGGCCCTGGGGGGTGGCGGTCCCCAGGGCCATCAAGGGCTCCAGGAGGGGGCCGCGCGGCCCCCTCCCTACATCGAGAAAGCCCCGGGGAGGTGGTGGTCCCCGGGGCTTGGGGGTCCAAAACGGACCCCCATTTTCATTTTTCTTAGTGCCCCGGGGAGGTGGTGGTCCCCGGGGCGTGTGGGGGGCTGGAGCCCCCACACAGGTTTTTAAATATAAAAAGAAGCCCCGGGGAGGTGGTGGTCCCCGGGGCTGCGGAGGGCTCAGAGCCCTCCCGCACCATTATCCATAAAGCCCCGGGGGTGGTGGTCCCCGGGGCTTGGGGGCCCTTAGAGGCCCCCACACATATAATTAACCCCCCCAGCATGCCCCCGGGACTTGGCCCACCCAAGGGCCAATTAACATCGAAGCGCGGGAGACCGCGCTTCGATTTTTTTTTTTTCGGCAGGATTCGCGCTCCCTGAGCGCATCCTGCCGATTTAAAAAAAAAAAATAATAATTTTTGCCCAGGGGGTCCTTGTGGGACCCCCTGAGCAGACCTAGGGGGTCAGGGTGTTTCTACCCTGCCCTCTTTGTGCGCTTTGCGCACTTGTTTCTGTCCCACGGTTCTACCGAGGGACAAAATGGCTGCCAACACTTCCTGATTTGGAGTGTTGACAGCCAATTAACATAAAGCTCGTGCTCGGGAGGATCCGCGGCCCTAGATATACCTATCTTTTTTCTTTTGATTTTCTCAGCAACTACTGAACGGATTTACACCATTTAACAAAAAGGGTTCTTTCTGAACCAAGAACTACCTCTTTGCCAAATTTGGTGTAATTCCGTTCAGCAGTTCAGGCTGTAGCCGTGTCTAAAGTTTCCTATGGAAAATTGCATGGGGAAAACGCGTTTTGGGACCGCCCTTGTTTCTCGGCCCCCGCTAGACGAATCCCCCGAGACTTTCAGGGTAGGAGCGGACCGGAGCGGGCCACAAAGTTTGAAAATTTTGCGAAGATACGTCAACCGGCAAGAGAGTTATTTCAAATAGAATGTCGCGGATTTCCTATGGATAATAGGTTGTAACTATAACTATCTACTGGCGGTCGCCAGTAGAATATATATATATATATATATATATATATATATATACACACATATATATATATATATATATATATATATATATATATATATGTATATATATTCACTGAAAAAACCATAGGTTTCAGGGACGTTATAGTTAGTTGGACATTTCACTCATACAAAACCAGAGAAATTCCCCCGTTATAGTTAGTTCAGCTAACTATAACTCGCACCCCCGCAATGCACTGCTGATGACGTCACATATTACATCATTCATGACATGCTCAGTGACATCACTGATGACATTACTGATGACATCTTAAAATGACATCACTGATGACATCACTGATGACATTATCCAGTGAATGTGTGCTTCCATAAATTTTACATATGTTTTATATATATATATATATATGCCAAGGTGTATTGAAGAATGAGTGGGTGTATGAGTGTCTGAATGGATGATTTAGTAGGAGCGTGACTGACTGTATAAGTGAGTGATTAAACGTGTCTTACTGAATGCATGGGTTAATGACTAAACTGTGTGAATGTCTGTATCAGTCTGTTAGTTGTTGTGTAAGTGGCTGCATGGGTTGGTGAGTAGCTACATGAGTTTCTATATGGGTTATTGATTGGTTGTCTGAGTATCTGTATGGGTGCCTGAGTGTTTGGGTGGGTGGGTGGGGAGTGTGTGACTCTGTGCATAGATGTGTGAGTAGGTGATTCGCTGGGTGTATGGGTTCAAGACTGCATGTGTGAAGGGCTGTATGGGTGGGTGAGTGTGTATATGTGTGTGTTGGTGAGTGAATGGATGTCTCTGTGATACATGTGTGAGTAAATACATATGTGAAAGGCAGTATATGTGACTGTTGGAGTATATAAATGACTATATGTGACAGTGAGTGATTGTGATAGTGGCTGTATGGATGAGTGTGTGTTTGTATCAGTGATTGTATAAGAGAGTAAGTATGTGTTAGTATCTGTATGAATAAGTGAGGTGGTGTGTGTATAACTGTATAGGTGAGTAAATGGGAGTGTGATTGATTCTTTGCATGACTGACTAGGTTTGTGAGTAACTCTATGGATGACTGGCGGTGTGTGAGTGTCTGTATAGGTGTATGAGTGCATATGATAGTGCTGTATTGATGAGTGACTGTATGGGTGAATGAGTGTGTGTGGAGTGGGTATGTAGTAATTGGTATTGGTGTGTCTATGGTTTTGAAAATGGTAGTCTGTATTTTAGAGCGGGTGTATCAAAGGTTATATTAGGGTGTGAGGAGTTGCATCAGCTTATCACGTGGATGATGTCATCAGTGATGTAATTTGAGATGTCATCAGTGATGTCATCAGTGATGTCACTGACCATGTCATGAATGATGTAATATGTGACGTCATCAGCAGTGCATTGCGGTGGCGCGAGTTATAGTTAGCTCAACTAACTGTAACGGCCGAATTTCTCTGGTTTTGTACGGGTGAAATGTCCAACTAACTATAACGTCCCTGAAACCTGTGGTTTTTTCAGTGAATTTCAAAGGTTTTTAAATGCTAATTTCTAACTATAATGTCCCTGAAACCTGTGGTTTTTTCAGTGAATTTCAAAGGTTTTTTAAATGCTAATTTCTAACTATAACGGGACCGTGCTAGTGTTTTTGGGGTGGTGGGGCGGTGAAGTGGTGAGATCACTGCCCTGTGTCAGGGAGGCTCGTGGGCTATGAGGGAGGCTGGAATAGTTGGGGAGTAAAACCATTGTTAGCCCTCCCGCTGCAGAGGGGAGGGGCAGCCGTCTTCATGGGGTGGAGACAGACTGGAGACAGTTCAGAGACAGGTTACCAAAACAGGGCCTGGTTTTAAGCACAATTCCTATGAAAGGCGACTCAGGAATTTATATATATTTAAATATATTCACAATGCAGAAGAGGGAGTGGTTTTTGCCAGCATTGAAACCCTTCTTCGGTGCGTGCACCCAGACTTGGCACAAATCAAATGACATCACTGATGGTGAAGTCATTTGGCCAGGATCACACAGCGTGGTCACACAGAGATGCCTGGATTTTAATGTAGGTTCATTTTGCCACTGGACATTTTCTGCCTCCACATGAAAGGCTCTCCGACCCCTCGATGACATACACGCAGCGCAAGGCTGCAATTTTCCCGAAAAGCACGCCGAGAAGCCCGTGGTCTCAAAATGCTAGTGGGTGGTGGGCAGGAGGGTGGACAGGTGCGTTAGACAAAATTTTCAGGTGGAAAGGCGGTAAGCGGACCCCAACAGGCCTGGCCTGGGTCAGAAATAATGGTTGAATAGTATAATGAAGGAGGCAGAGCACAGCCAGAGACCGTGTGCGGGCCATGGGTCACGTAGGGGCAGGGATGAGATGAATGGATACAAAGGATCTATCAGTCAAATGTTGAGTCTCCCCTGCACCATATAACGATGACCACAAAATACGATTTATGATGTGCCCCGACCCCCGCCCTCAAACCACCCCCTACACACATGAACTGGCAGAGCTCAGACGTCTGTAAATAGGTCACAGTGGGTGGTGGATTGAAGTCTCCGTGTGAAAAGGACACATGCTATATTTCCGCTCTCTTCAAGCAAAAACTTCCCCTTATTAATGGCTTTCCGCTGTTAGATGAGGCACTGGGCTATGGGGTGGGGCGAGGGAGTGTGGGAGTAGGGGCAGTGCGGGAGCTGAAACTTCTTGCAGGCAGAGGTACTGCTGTTATGGGAAGTTCTCACCGATAAACTCGGTTACTTGATCATTCCCACCATAGAGGCCGCCCATGCCAGATGCTGGGCACACACAGCTGCTAGTGATTATAGCTGTCAAGAAAGCCCAGCGGGTTAATGTGCCTGACGCAAAGACACCTGGTGCGTGTGTCATGTTTTTCGAATGGCAGCAAGACAGCTCAGTGAATTAATGTGCCTGCAATGTAGATCTGTGTGTACTCATCCAAGTCCAGTTAGACTAAGACAGCTCAGTGGGTTGACATGACTGTTCAGAGATCCGTGTGCAACTGGCACGTCAGCTCAGTGGGTTAACGTGTCTGTCACAATTATTTGAGTGTAGCCAGCAAGTCACAGATTCAAAATCCAGGAAGGCACCTCGGAGGGATAATGTGCCTGTCACCAGTGCTTACTTTGTAAACTAATACGTTTTTCTCACGCGCTTTCTCAGAAACTTTTCTCACAGGCCTGCGGCAGGTGCTATTAAAGATCGGTGTGCAGTATAACACGGCGGCGTGGTCTTGATTCCTCCTCATGCCTCTCGCTTCAACAGCCATACATTTCCTGCCTCTTTATTTCGCTCATGCACATTCTTTTTCATTAATGATTTCTCCCTTTGACACTGATTTTATATGTTTCTCTTCGCCCTTCTCTCCTCCTTTTGTGTTTTTCTCTCGATTGTTCTGGTAGAATCTCTGATGAAGAAAAGTTAAGTGCCTGTCCTCTAAAATGAGCACCCGATGGGCCCCACCTGTAACCACTTGCTCATAATAAACACTGACTTTCACACGGAACTGTGTGTGACATTTCAGGTCACAGTTGTCAATCCCAGTAAAGTGGCTTGGTAGGTTAATGCACTGGCTCCAATAGAGGTCTGTTGCTTGTGACTGGTAGCTCTCAGATAGTGCCACTGGAATTATCCGATTTTGTGGCTGCCACATTTTTTGCTTGATTATGAATGTGCTCCATAATCCATCACCATCTTGTGCTGCATAGCCTGCATTTTTTACCCCCCAAAAAATGTTTCTGGTTCAAAAAATGAATAAAAGCACAACAACGTATGTTGCTGGACTTGGCAAAAGTTGACAGGTCCCCTGTTGCTTATTGTGCATGTGGGTGTTAAACTGGTACTAATGACGTGAAACCTGTTCCCAGACAGTGTTAACCTATGCCAAAATGAAAAATAGGGTTAGTTATACTATCACAAAATGTGCAGCAATGCACCGCATAATTATCATTTTCTTGCTGCATAATTTAGTCAACCATGCCGCATAATTTGGCCCTTCCATGCCGAATAGTTCCAGTGGCCCATGTCCCAGGCTTCATTTCTAGATACTAGTCAGCTCAGTAGGTGGATGTGGATGTTGCGGAGACCAGAGTAGGTTGAAAACCACAGCTGCAGATCTGAGTAACATATCTCAGTGGGTTCATGCTCATGCAACAGAATCTCCAACCAATCTGCAAGCCACAAGTTTGAATCTAATGTTGAAGTTTCAAATAATGCTTCTGCTGCAAAGATCCATGTGTAATCTGCAGCTCATTTAATGTTAATCCTTTTAAAATAGTGCATTTTGATTTGCTGTAGAGGAGAGAGTGTGACCTTCAAGTCACGTTTGCATCCGAGTAAGAAAGATCAGTGGGTTAATGCAACTATTGCGGCGGTTTGTTGTGTGTAAACTGCGAGCCACGTGGTAAATCTTAGCAAGGTAGCTCAGCGGACTAATACCCCTGCGACTGAGATCTGCCTTGAAAAAAACAGGCAACAGAGCTTTGAATCCTTTCAGACCAGTTTAGCCTTTCATCCCAACAAAGTCCTTTAAAAAGCGTACAAAGGTATGCTAATAACACGTTATTTACAAAGGTCTAAATAATAGAATTACACTTTTAAAAAGAAGGGGTTCCTAAAGCACGGAGGGAAGAAGACTTACATGGTGAGAGTCGGGATGTCAGCAGGCGTGCTCTCCAAGATTAAATGAGAAATATTGTTGAATAAAGAATACAAATGCGTGTGTGCAAAGCCGGGGCAAAACCTTTTAACCAGTACTGAAAGTTTGGGACTGATTCGCCCCCTCCCTCAGCACCCAGACAGAGGCAGAAACAGAACATCTGAACCGTGCTGTACACCGCAGCTTATTGGCATGACGAGTCAGGCAAGCATTGCCAAGGTTGCATGGAATACATCCACAGAATATAAATTATATTTTATTTAATAGACTGACATGCCAAATTCCAGATTGTTTCCTGGCCTGTGTACTGGTAAAGGGGGGTTGTGAAAGGGCGTCACGCTCCTAAAGGGGTCCTTGCCTCAGGCGCAGAGGGCTGCCAGCAAGGGGGGGGGGCATGAAAGGCGAGTGCTCAGGGCGGGGGCACGGGAGTAACATTAGAGCCCCCTCCATTCACAGAAGGATGGTGAATGCAGCGATCAGCTTCCAGGAGAAGTGATGCAGGCGTGAGCAGTAAATGAGTAGGGCATGAGGAGAGCAGAACAGACCGCTGGTGCTTTCACGCCCTCCTTAGATAAAGGCACTAACCTGTTGGGTGAAGTTGGCACTATTTAAAACAATGCATTAATAAATCGGTTGTGTGGCTGAATCCACAGAAACCATCCGTCCTCCTCCGTTCTAAGGTCTAAGTTTGTACCTCCAGCGAGGCCGGGCACTTCAGTCCTCATTTCTACCTATGTGGTAAAGAGTGAGCACGGGTACAGCTGCGAACTGTCTGGTGCATAGAGGTACTGATGTAGCGCCAATCACCAGACCATGCAGACAGTTCTAGGACAGATCGGCTTACAAGCTTTCTCTGTATAGGGACAGAGATGCTTGAGCGACCTACCTTCGCACATCAGGCCTGCTCCTTCCTTGGGGATATGTAAAGTTCACCCCTTCCAAATATCCCTAACCATCATTGACTGTATATTTTCCCACTTCGCGTCAAGTCGCTATGAGGCTGCGTTTCTCGCCTCGTCTGTATTTGAAAGCATTGCCCTCAGTTCCTATTGCAAACATACTTACATTTCTTTCTAAGGCTAATGCGCCAGTAGAACCCCCCCCCAAATGCAGGGAAAGCGCAAGAAAGGATCATGTAAGACAACAACTGAGAATAGGGCCGCAGAGGCCTCTGCAAAGTGCAATTCACACGGGCAGCCCTTCAAAGAGATAATTTAGTATAACACCGTCACCGGAACAGCTCCCTGTGTGCTACTCAAGGGCAAAGTTGCTCTCTCTAGCTCCTTTTACTGGAATAGCTTGCTGGAGCGCTATTGTTGAGAACATTCAACTATAGTGTCTGACAGGACGGTATCCTGCAGACTGACCTCCTACGGAAGGTCTGGGTGCTGCCTACATGTTTAGTGGTGGACTCAGCATTTCATCCTACCATTATAGATAAAACGAGTATGGGTAATAATTAGGCCTGGGCGGAAAACTACGCTACGCTCGCGTAGTTTGCGTAGTTTGCACAACTACGCGCTACGCGAATTGCACGTAGCACAGTGCAAAAGCGTGTAGCGTAGCAGGCATTTTTGCTTGCTCGCGGTCCTCAACGTCAAGTTGGCGACCGCGAGCGAGCAAAATGACATCCCGGCGAGACTTTTTCCTCGTTCGCGATCAGCAACATCAAGTTGCCGATTGCGGCGTGGAAAATTAACCTCCCGGCGAGATTCTCAATGCGGGGAGGTCAGGTTTCTCATTGCGAGTGAGTCGCATATGCTCGCGACCGCTCGCGATGAGAAACTACCAGTCAGCGTTGAGAAAACTGCAGCTCGAGTACAAATCTACTCGAGCTGCAGAAAACGACCGCTTGCACTGTGCAAGATGCCGTTTGCAATGATTGCACAGTGCGGACAAGCATCCGGCACTGTGCAATCATTGCGAACAGCATTTCCTACCGCACTACGCAGTTCGCGTAGTGCTATGCGTAGCTCGCGTAGTGCGAAGTGCACTTCGCGTAGCTACGCGTAGCGCTACTACGCGAACTACGCCCAGGGTTAGTAATAATGCCACCTATTATTAATGGCTTTTCAGTTTGTGTTTTGCGCTACTTAAGGAGTTAATAATATTGTATCCATACAGTATTCTGCACAGATCTACATGTAGCACTTTAAAACATCCTTCGAGAATGTTTGCCGCGCGGCATAGCTGGTGGGCGCCTCCATACAATGAGGCACATAGGAACCGCGAGAACTTGGACTAGCAGTTCCTTCCTTACTGCAGTGAGTAAAGTGTGTTCACATTTCAGCCAGCGTTAACCTGTGAGCATCTTGTAGCTCCCTGTGTAGCGCTACGAAGTCCAACGCAGGTCTGCGATCGGCGCTATAACGTAAGAAACAGCCACATAAGCTAAGCTATTAAACGTTACCTACCTTGGAAGTGCAGAGGACGCAGAGGGAATTTGTCAGTGCCTTCCTGGGAGGCGCGTTGGCTAGGTATCTGTCAGGGTTGCTCTCTGCTGTGTGTCTGCTCCAGTGCCCACTAGTAGAGGGCCTGTGTGCCTGCTCTCTGCTTCCCCCGGTGCACACTGCCAGGATATTGGTCAGTGCAGAACACCGTTCCTGCCCTCCGGTACCTCGTGGCTCCAGGTGCACACGTCTCTCAGTACCTGGTCAGTCCCTGCCCGGGTGCTCGCTGCTGATGTCTGGCAGCCCCAGGACTCCCCGCTGTCCTCTGGTGTCTGCCTGTTCTGAGTGTGCGCTGCCAGGACCCGGCTCCACAGACTGATATTTTTTTGGCCTGAGAGGACAGAGGAGCAGAGGCTGGGATGGGCGGAGGGACAGGGCTGGGGTCGAGCCTGCTCCGTATTGCTCTTGCAGCTGCTGCGGTTACGGGGTTTACAGATCAGGGGAGAGACCGGTAATCCTGCCTCTCCCCTTCCGTGTTATGACAGGAGCGCCCAACACTTTATTTTAATTTAAGCCCCTATTCAAATAAAGCCCCGGGGAGGTGGCGGTCCATGGGGCTATGTGGGAGGGTGGGACCCACCCACGCATTATTTTTTCAATAAGCCCCGGGGAGTTGGCGGACCCCAGGGCTGCGGGGGCCCCCACGGGCCCCCGCTGTTATTTTTAGACAATGCCCCCAGGACCTGGCCCACCCGGGGGCCTCATTAAAATGAAGCGCGGGAGCCTGCGCTTCATTTTGTTTTGTAATTTCAGCGGGATTCGCGACCCCAACGTGAATTCCGCTGAAATTACAAAAAATAAAATGCTTTTTTTGGCCCTGGGGGTCCTTGTGGCCTAGGGGGTCAGGGTGTTTCTACCATGCCCCCTTTTCTTGTTTTTTAACCTTTATTTTACTGTTTTACTGTTTTCTACCGAGTCACAAGGTGGCTTCCAACAATTCCTGGTTTGGAGTGTTGGCAGCCAATCAGAGTGAAGCTCGTACTCGGGAGGGTTCGCGAATACACTGCGTCCCTAGATATCGAAACTTTTTTATTTTTGAATTTCTCAAAAACTACTGAACAGATTTACACCATTTAAAAGAAGGGCTCTTTCTGAACCAAGACCTACCTTTTTGCCAAATTTGGTGTAATTCCATTCAGCAGTTCGGGCTGTAGCTTTGTCTAAAGTTTCCTAAGGAAATTAACATGGGGAAAACGTGTTTTGGGACCCCCCTTTTTTCTTGGCCCCCGCTTGTCGAATCAACCTGAAACTTTCAAGACAGGAGCTGACCGGAGCGCCCCACTAGTTTTGAAAATTTTGCGAAGATTCGTCAACCGGCGCCACAGATATTGGGAAAAGAAAAAACGCTTTTCCTATGGAAACTAGGTCCTAACTATAACTACCTACTGGCGACCGCCAGTAGGTAATATATATATATATATATATATATATATATATATATATATATATATATATCTATATATATATATATATATATATATATATATATATATATATATTCACTGAAAAAACCATAGGTTTTAGGGACAGTTATAGTTAGTTGGACATTGCACTCGTACAAAACCCGTGAAATTCCCCTGTTATAGTTAGTTCAGCTAACTATAACTCGCGCCCCCGCAATGCACTGCTGATGACGTCACATATTACATCACTCATGACATGGTCAGTGACATCACTGATGACATCTCAAATGACATCACTGATGACATCACTGATGACATCATCCAGTGACTGTGTGTTTCTGTAAAGTTTAAATATGTTTAATATATATAGGGAAAGGCGTATTGAAGAATGAGTGGGTGTATAAGTGTCTGAATGGATGATTTAGTACGTGAGTGACTGACTCTACAAGTGAGTGATTAAACGTATCTTACTGAATGCATGGGTTAGTGACTAAACTGTGTGAATGTCTGTATCCGTCTGTTTGTTGGTGTGTAAGTGGATGCATGGATTTGCGAATAGCTACATGAGTGTCTATAGGGGTTATTGATTGGTTCTCTGAGTATCTGTATGGCTGCCTGAGTGTTTGTGTGGGTGGGGTGTGTGTGTGACTCTATACATAGATGTGTGAGTGGGTGATTCACTGGGTGCATGATTTCAAGAGTGTATCTGTGATGGACTGCTTGGGTGGGTGAGTGTGTGTATGGGTGTGTTAGTGAGTGAATGTATATCTCAGTGGTACATGTGCGAGTAACTACATATGTAAAAGGCAGTATATATGTGTGTTAGAGTATTTAAATGGCTATAAGTGAGAGTGTGTTATTGTGAGAGTGGCTGTATGGATGCGTGTGTGCTTGTATCAGTTATTGTATAAGAGCGTAAGAATGTGCTAGTATTTGTATGAGTAAGTGAGCTGGTGTGTGTATAACTGTATAGGTGAGTAAATGGGTGTGTGATTAATTTTTTGCATGACTGACTAGGTGTGTGAGTACCTCTATGGATGAGTGGCGGTGTGTGAGTGTTTATATAGGTGTATGAGTGCATATGATAGTCCTGTACTGAGTGACTGTAAGTATGAGTGACTGTACAGGTGAGTGAGTGGATGTGTGTGTAGACCTAAGAATCAGTGAGTGGGTATGTAGTTTTTGGTGTTGGAGTGTCTATGGTTTTGAGAATGGCAGTCTGTAATTTAGAGTGGGTGTATCAAAAGTTATATTAGGGTGTGAGAAGATGCATGAAATTATCACATGGATGATGTCATCAGTGATGTCATTTGAGATGTCATCAGTGATGTCACTGACCATGTCATGAGTGATGTAATATGTGACGTCATCAGCAGTGCATTGCGGGGCGCGAGTTATAGTTAGCTGAACTAACTATAACAGGGGAATTTCACGGGTTTTGTACGAGTGCAATGTCCAACTAACTATAACTGTCCCTAAAACCTATGGTTTTTTCAGTGAATTTCAAAGGTTTTTTAAATGCTAATTTCTAACTATAACGTGTCTGAAACCTATAGTTTTTCAGTGAATTTCAAAGGTTTTTTAAATGCTAATTTCTAACTATAACGTGCCTGAAACCTATGGTTTTTTCAGTGAATTTCAAAGGTTTTTTAAATGCTAATTTCTAACTATAACGTGCCTGAAACCTATGGTTTTTTCAGTGAATTTCAAAGGTTTTTAAATGCTAATTTCTAACTATAACGTGCCTGAAACCTATGATTTTTTAAGTGAATTTCAAAGGTTTTTTAAATGCTAGTTTCTAACTATGCCTACAGAGGTAGGACATGTGAAGAAAGAAGAAAAAACGCACAGAAAGAAGCAAAAGATGTGCAGAAAGAACCAACAGAGGAGCAGAAAGAGGCCTTGTTGCAAAATCATCCTGTGCCCACAACTTTTTCAGACGGGTACTGGTGGTAACTGACTCTGACTAACCAGAGCCAGTGCGCGTTTGCACAGTGGTGAAGGGAGGGGGGCCTGAGGTGACATGTGTGCAAACGCGCCCGTGGCGCGTTTTAAGTTGCGGGATTAAGTCCCCTTGAATCCTGAGGGTCCCTGGGGCCCAACTAGCCCCCAGGTACCTACAGTTAGGACCACAGAGCTGAGTTGCAGAGAGGCGTTCCGAGGCCACGCACCTTTTTCACCTCTCTGCAACGCAACTCTGTTGTGCTTACTGAAGGTACCTGGTGGGCTAGTTGGCCCCCAGGATTCAAAGGGAATTAACACCCCAACATAAAAAGCAACACAGGGCGTGTTTGCGCACATGTCACCTGAGGCCCCGCCCCCTCCCTTCACCACTGTGCAAACGCGCCCCGTGGCGCGTTTTAAGTTGGGGGATTAGGTCACCTTGAATCCTGAGAGTCCCTGGGGCCCAACTAGCCCACCAGGTACTTCCAGTAAGCACCACAGGCCTGCGTTGCAATGCCTGTAACAAATTGTGCAGTTGTGTTTAGGTAGTGAAGAGGGTCGTGCTGGGGGTAGTGTTTTAGGGTTTAGGGTAGTGCAGTGGTGTTTGTGTAGTGTAGGGGGTCATGCTGGGGGTAGATTTAGGGTTTAGGGTAGTGCAGTGGTGTTTGGGTAGTGTAGGGAGTCGTGCTGGGGGAGTGTTTTAGGGTTTAGGGTAGTACAGTGGTGTTTGGGTAGTGTAGGGGGTCGTGCTGGGGTTAGTGTTTTAGGGTTTTAGGGTTTAGGGTAGTGCAGTGGTGTTTGGGTAGTGTAGGGGATACTGCTGGGGGTAGTGTTTTAGGGTTTAGGGTAGTGCAATGGTGTTTGGGTAGTGTAGGGGGTACTGCTGGGGGTAGTGTTTTAGGGTTTAGGGTAGTGCAGTGGTGTTTGGGTAGCGTAGGGGGTACTGCTGGGGGTAGTGTTTTATGGTTTAGGGTAGTGCAGTGGTGTTTGGGTAGTGTAGGGGTTCGTGCTGGGGGTAGTTTTTAGGGTTTAGGGTAGTGCAGTGGTGTTTGTGTAGTGTAGGAGGTCGTGTTTTAGGGTTTAGGGTAGTGCAGTGGTCTTTGGGTAGTGTAGGGAGTCGTGCGGGGGTTTTTGTTTTAGAGTTTAGGGTAGTGCAGTGGTCTTTGGGTAGTGTAGGGGGTTGTGTGGGGGGTAGTGTTTTAGGGATTAGGGTAGTGCATTGGTATTTGGGTAGTGTAGGGGGTCATGCGGGGGTAGTGTTTTAGGGTTTAGGGCAGTGCAGTGGTGTTTAGGTAGTGTAGGGGGTCGTGCTGGGGGAGTGTTTTAGGGTTTAGGGCAGTGCAGTGGTGTTCGGGTAGTGTAGGGGGTCGTGCTGGGGGAGTGTTTGAGGGTTTAGGGCAGTGCAGTGGTGTTCGGGCAGTGTAGGGGGTCGTGCAGGGGGTGGTGTTTCAGGGTTTAGGGCAGTGCAGTGGTGTTCGGGCAGTGTAGGGGGTCGTGCAGGGGGTGGTGTTTCAGGGTTTAGGGCAGTGCAGTGGTGTTCGGGCAGTGTAGGGGGTCGTGCAGGGGTGGTGTTTCAGGGTTTAGGGCAGTGGTGTTCGGGCAGTGTAGGGGGTCATGCTGGGGGGGTGTTTCAGGGTTTGGGGCAGTGCAGTGGTGTTCGAGCAGTAAAGGGGGTCATGCTGGGGGTGGTGTTTCAGGGTTTAGGGCAGTGAAGTGGTGTGCGGGCAGTGTAGGGGGCGGTGCAGGGGGTGGTGTTTCAGGGTTTAGGGCAGTACAGTGGTGTTCGGGCATTGTAGGGGGTGGTGCTGGGGCTGGTGTTTCAGGGTTTAGGGCAGTGCAGTGGTGTTCGGGCAGTGTAGGGGGTCGTGCTGGGGCTGGTGTTTCAGGGTTTAGGGCAGTGCAGTGGTGTTCGGGCAGTGTAGGGGGTCGTGCTGGGGCTGGTGTTTCAGGGTTTAGGGCAGTGCAGTGGTGTTCGGGCAGTGTAGGGGGTCATGCTGGGGCTGGTGTTTCAGGGTTTAGGGCAGTGCAGTGGTGTTCGGGCAGTGTAGGGGGTCGTGCTGGGGCTGGTGTTTCAGGGTTTAGGGCAGTGCAGTGGTGTTCGGGCAGTGTAGGGGGTTGTGCTGGGGGTGATGTTTCTGGGTTTAGGGCAGTGCAGTGGTGTTAGGGCAGTGTAGGGGGTCGTGCTGGGGGTGGTGTTTCAGGGTTTAGGGCAGTGCAGTGGTGTTCCGGCAGTGTAGGGGGTCGTGCAGGGGTGGTGTTTCAGGGTTTAGTGCAGTGGTGTTCGGGCAGTGTAGCGGGTCGTGCTGGGGTGGTGTTTCAGGGTTTAGGGCAGTGCAGTGGTGTTCGGGCAGTGTAGGGTGTCGTGCTGAGGGGTGGTGTTTCAGGGTTTAGGGCAGTGCAGTAGTGTTTGGGCAGTGTAGGGGGTCATGCAGGGGTGGTGTTTCAGGGTTTAGGGCAGTGCAGTGGTGTTCGGCCAGTGTAGGTAGTCTTGCTGGGGGTGGTGTTTCAGGGTTTAGGGCAGTGCAGTAGTTTTTGGGCAGTGTAGGCGGTCGTGCTGGGGCTGGTGTTTCAGGGTTTAGGGCAGTGCAGTGGTGTTCGGGCAGTGTACGGGGGTTGTGCTGGGGCTGGTGTTTCAGGGTTTAGGGCAGTGCAGTGGTGTGCGGGCAGTGTACGGGGTTGTGCTGGGGCTGGTGTTTCAGGGTTTAGGGCAGTGCAGTGGTGTTTGGGCAGTGTAGGGGGTCGTGCTGGGGGTGGTGTTTCAGGGTTTAGGGCAGTGCAGTGGTGTTCGGGCAGTGTAGGGGGTCGTGCTGGGGCTGGTGTTTCAGGGTTTAGGGCAGTGCAGTGGTGTTCGGGCAGTGTAGGGGGTCGTGCTGGGGCTGGTGTTTCAGGGTTTAGGGCAGAGCAGTGGTGTTCGGGCAGTGTAGGGGTCGTGCTGGGGGTGGTGTTTCAGGTTTTAGGGCAGTGCAGTGGTGTTCGGGCAGTGTAGGGGGTCTAGCTGGGGGTGGTGTTTCAGGGTTTAGGGCAGTGCAGTGGTGTTTGGGCAGTGTAGGGGGTCTTGCTGGGGGTGGTGTTTCAGGGTTTAGGGCAGTGGTGTTCGGGCAGTGTAGGGGGTCTTGCTGGGGGTGATGTTTCAGGGTTTAGGGCAGTGCAGTGGTGTTCGGGCAGTGTAGGGGTCTTGCTGGGGGTAGTGTTTCAGGGTTTAGGGCGGTGCAGTGGTGTTCGTTCAGTGTAGGGGGTCGTGCTGGGGGTGGTGTTTCAGGGTTTAGGGCAGTGCAGTAGTGTTCGGGCAGTGTAGGGGGTCATGCTGGGGGTGGGGTTTCAGGGTTTAGGGCAGTACAGTGGTGTTCGGGCAGTGTAGGGGGTCGTGCAGGGGGTGGTGTTTCAGGGTTTAGGGCAGTGCAGTGGTGTTCGGGCAGTGTAGGGGGTCGTGCTGGGGCTGGTGTTTCAGGGTTTAGGGCAGTGCAGTGGTGTTCGGGCAGTGTAGGGGGTCTTGCTGGGGGTGGTGTTTCAGGGTTTAGGGCAGTGGTGTTCGGGCAGTGTAGGGGGTCTTGCTGGGGGTGATGTTTCAGGGTTTAGGGCAGTGCAGTGGTGTTCGGGCAGTGTAGGGGGTCTTGCTGGGGGTAGTGTTTCAGGGTTTAGGGCAGTGCAGTGGTGTTTGTGCAGTATAGGGGGTCGTGCTGGGGATGGTGTTTCTGGGTTTGGGCAGTGCAGTAGTGTTCGAGCAGTGTAGGGGGTTGTGCAGGGAGTGGTGTTTCAGGGTTTAGGGCAGTGCAGTGGTGTTCGGGCAGTGTAGGGGGTCGCGCTGGGGGTGTTGTTTTAGGGTTTAGGGCAGTGCAGTGGTGTTCGGGCAGTGTAGGGGGTCATGCACGGGGTGGTGTTTCAGGGTTTAGGGCAGTGCAGTGGTGTTCGGGCAGTGTAGGGTCTTGTGCTGGGGCTGGTGTTTCAGGGTTCAGGGCAGTGCAGTGGTGTTCAGGCAGTGTAGGGGGTCGTGCTGAGGCTGGTGTTTCACGGTTTAGGGCAGTGCAGTGGTGTTCGGGCAGTGTAGGGTGTCGTGCTGGGGCTGGTGTTTCAGGGTTTAGGGCAGTGCAGTGGTGTTCTGGCAGTGTAGGCGGTCGTGCTGGGGCTGGTGTTTCAGGGTTTAGGGCAGTGCAGTGGTGTTCGGGCAGTGTAGGGGGTCGTGCTGGGGCTGGTGTTTCAGGGTTTAGGGCAGTGCAGTGGTGCTCGGGCAGTGTAGGGGGTCGTGCTGGGGGTGATGTTTCAGGGTTTAGGGTAGTGCAGTGGTGTTCGGGCAGTGTAGGGGGTCGTGCAGGGGCTGGTGTTTCAAGGTTTAGGGCAGTGCAGTGGTGTTCGGGCAGTGTAGTGGGTCGTGCTGGGGCTGGTGTTTCAGGGTTTTGGGCAGAGCAGTGGTGTTCGGACAGTGTAGGGGGTCATGCTGGGGGTAGTGTTTCAGGGTTTAGGGCAGTGCAGTGGTGTTCGGGCAGTGTAGGGGGTCGTGCTGGGGGTGGTGTTTCAGGGTTTAGGTCAGTGGTGTTCGGGCAGTGTAGGGGGTCTTGCGGGGGGTGATGTTTCAGGGTTTAGGGCAGTGCAGTGGTGTTCGGGCAGTGTAGGGGGTCTTGCTGGGGGTAGTGTTTCAGGGTTTAGGGCAGTGCAGTGGTGTTCGGGCAGTGTAGGGGGTCATGCTGGGGGTGGTGTTTCAGGGTTTAGGGCAGTGCAGTGGTGTTCGGGCAGTGTAGGGGGTCGTGAAGGGGGTGGTGTTTCAGGGTTTAGGGCAGGGCAGTGGTATTCGGGCAGTGTAGGGGGTCGTGCTAGGGGTGGTGTTTCAGGGTTTAGGGCAGTGCAGTGGTGTTCGGGCAGTGTAGGGGGTCATGCAGGGGCTGGTGTTTCAGGGTTTAGGGCAGTGCAGTGGTGTTCGGGCAGTGTAGGGGGTCGTGCTGGGGGTAGTGTTTTAGGGTTAGGGTAGTGCAGTGGTGCTTGTGTAGTGTAGGGGGTCGTGCTGGGGGTAGTGTTTTAGGGTTTAGGGTAGTGCAGTGGTATTTGTGTAGTGTAGGGGTCATGTTTTAGGGTAGTTCAGTGGTGTTTGGGTAGTGTAGGTTGTCGTGCTGGGGGTAGTGTTTTAGTATTTAGGTTAGTGCAGTGGTGTTTGGGTAGTGTAGGGGGTCGTGCTGGGGGTAGTGTTTTAGGGTTTAGGGTAGTGCAGTGGTGTTTGTGTAGTGTAGGGGGTCGTGCTGGGGGTAGTGTTTTAGGGTTTAGGGTAGTGCAGTGGTGCTTGTATAGTGTAGGGGGTTGTGCTGGGGGTAGTGTTTTAGGATTTAGGTTAGTGCAGTGGTGTTTGGGTAGTGTAGGGGGTCGTGCTGGGGGTAGTGTTTTAGGGTTTAGGGTAGTGCAGTGGTGTTTGGGTAGTGTAGGGGGTCGTGCTGGTGGTAGTGTTTTAGGATTTAGGTTAGTGCAGTGGTGTTTGGGTAGCGTAGGGGGTCGTGCTGGGGGTAGTGTTTTAGGGTTTAGGATAGTGCAGTTGTGCTTGTGTAGTGTAGGGGGTCGTTCTGGGGGTAGTGTTTTAGGGTTTAAGGTAGTGCAGTGGTGTTTTTGTAGTGTAGGGGGTCATGTTTTAAGATGCAATGCTCCAATACCTGACCAGTCTGCACTACATAAAACTGCAAAAAAACTAAAAATAAAAAGTGGTTTGCACACTTTTGTCATTGGGCTATATGTGGGCTACATCTGGGTAATATTTGTGCTACATTTGGGCTCTTTTTTCACTGGTGGCCATCTTGGAAGACTTCTTTGTTATGAAGTTTCCTAATTTCTTCATTTACTGCAGTCTCCTCAGTAGGAAATGCTTTCAGTTTTTACTTTGATTCCATCAAGAAGGCATTCAGATGTGTCTCACATCTGCCATAAATTCAGAATGTTAGCACTCTAGTTGCTCATTAGATCACTGGAGTAAAGCTACTGCTCACCAGGGAGTTAACTGGTAGTCTGCTGCTGGTATTGAAAGTGATTGTTTCAGTCTGCATGTCAGAATTTTCTAATGAAATAGAAGAGGATTTGAGATCTCACTTAAAACATGCCCTAATTTTTCTTTCTGCAGCACTAACCATAATTTCTATTTCAAAAAGAACGCCTCATTTTGTTCCTTTTTAAATTAAATGTTTTAAGTGTTACCGGTTTATTCCAATCAAGATGGCTTCAGGTGTGCCATACTTTTGTCATAAGTAAGGCTGTTAGCGCTCTAGTTGTTCTTTAGAACACTCTGGGAAGCTGCAGTAGAACACAAAGGCATCAACTGACAGGCTGCTCCTGTTGAAATATAACAGGAAGATATTTGAGATCACACTTGAAATATGTCCTAATTTTTCTTTCTACAGCACTAACCATAACTTCTATGACAAAATGAACCCCATCATTTTGTTCCTTTTTAAATTAAATGTTTTAAGTGTTACTAGTTTATTCCAATCAAGATGGCTTCAGGTGTGCCATACTTTTGTCATAA